>JAGQAX010000010.1:43030105-43345812 GCA_019142605.1 Cephalopholis sonnerati | reverse complement strand
AAAACAGCCCTGCAGTGTCCACCCCCCCCCCCCCCCTCATAAGCCTCCTCTGACCACCTCCTCACTGTCCTCATGGTTGCAGGCTGGCTCCTTACTAGAGGCACATAGCAGGGGTTTAGATGCACCAGGTTGTGGTCTGATCTACCCAGAGGGGGGAGGGGGGAGCAGCTGTATGCGTCCTTGGTGTTTGCATACAGCAAGTCCAGGGTTCTCCCTCCTCTAGTGGGACAGCTCACATACTGTGTAAAGTTCGAAAGTGTTGTTGCCATGGTGACGAGGTTGAAGTCACCCGAGATAGCTATGAAAGCACTCTGGTGTTGAGTCTGCAGACGGGCTACGGCGGAATGAATGACGTCACATGCCGACGTCGGGTTGGCAGAGGGGGGGGTGTCACAGTTCAATATCCGGGCGACAGATTTGTTCTTTCACAGTAATGTGAGCGGGACTGCACCACCGGTTGTTGACAAGCACGGCAAGCCCCCCTCCTTTGCACTTACCGCTCACGGTGCAATCCCGGTCGGCCCGAACAGTCTGAAAGCCGCTGATGGAGACGTTGTCGTCGGGAATGTCCTTGTGTAGCCATGTCTCTGTAAAGCACATCAGACTACACTCCTTCTGACTCCTGGCGACTGCTGTTAGCTCGTCCATTTTATTTCCCAGTGACCTCACGTTGCCCATGGTGATAGAGGGGAGACCCGGCTTATATATCCTCTTCTCCATAAGCCTCCGTTGTCTCACCCTCACTCTTTTCCGCTTCTGTTTCATTCCTCCCCTGCATCCTCTGTGTGTTTTCCTCCACATTTCAGCAGGTATCGCTGATGTTCCAGCCGCCAAGCCGGCCGGCCTCAGCGCGATCAGCTGATCTCTGGGGTAAACAATGCGGCCATGGAGTTGTTGCGCAGTGGTGCCGGGTCCGAGTGAAAGTAGTAAATAAAGAGTAAAGAAATAGACCAGAACTCTCTCAATCAGCATATTTAAAGAGGGCACAGCTTTGGAATATTGGTCGTAAAATAGAAAAACAAGTAATAAGGTATAAAGCAAAAAAAAAGTAAGAAATTAAGAAAAACAAGCAGGAGCGACCACAACAGGCTGCACGCACAGTTGGCGCATGCGCACTAGTCTTATGAGTTATAACTTATGAGTTGTATTGTCACAGAAAAACACACTTCATATTTTATGTATGATATGACTTAAACATGAATTTACACATTTTTTATTTATGCACAACTACAGACTAATATGCACAGATTTTATATTTGTGGACGATTTTTACGTGTACACATTTTTCCACCAAGGAGTGGTTTTGGTGCAAAACAAATGCTTGCAGTCAATTTAGAATCCTGAAAAACCCCTAGTTTGACCCCTCACAATCTACTTAAGGCAAAGGTAAACATTTTGAATTGAAGTCCGGGGCTAAAAGCCCCTGGTAGGGTCTCCCAAGGCAAAGTGGTCCCGGGAGAGGGACCAGACTAAGAGCAATTCAAAGACCCTGATGATGTGGCCTCTTTGGGAAAAGAGCACCTCACCCGGTTCGAGCTCAGCCCGAAGAGGAGACATGGAGCCGTTGCCCTGTGGGCCCACCACCCGCAGGGACAGACATCAGGGTCGGGTGCTATGTCTGTCAGGCGGCAGGCAGGGGCGGAGCCCTGGGTATGCTGATCCCTGGCACCGCAGACTGGCTTTAGGGATGTGGAATGTCACCTCTCTGGGGGGGAAGGAGCCGGAGCCAGAGCTGGAGCTGGTGCGGGAGGTTGAGCAGTACCGACTAGTTGGGCTCACCTCCACGCACAGCACTGGTCGTGGAACAAAACTCCTGGAGAGGGGCTGGACTCTCACTTTTTCTGGAGTTGCTCAGGGTGAGAGGCGCCGGGCGGGTGTGGGGATACTCACAAGCCCCCGGCTGAGCACAGCCGTGTTGGGGGTCGCCTCTATGCGACTGCGGGTCGCAAAGAGAATGTCTCTGACTGTTGTTTGTGCCTACGCACTGAACAGCAGTACGGAGTACCTGGCCGTCTTGGAGTCTTGGTGGTGTCCTGCAAGGGGTGCCAGCTGGGGACTCCATAGTTCTCCTGGGGGACTTCAACGCTCACATGGGCAATGACGGAGAAACCTGGAGGGGGTGATTGGGAGGAACGGCCTGCCTGATCTGAACCCAAGTGGTATTTTGTCATTGGACTTCTGTGCTAGTCATGGACTGGCCATAACAAACACCATGTTCGAGCACAGGGAGGTTCATAAGTGTACCTGGTACCAGAACACCCTAGGCCAAAGATTGATGATTGACTTTGTGGTTGTATCATCAGATCTGCGGCTGTGTGTCTTGGACACTCGGGTGAAGAGAGGAGCAGAGCTGTCAACTGATCACCACCTGGTGGTGAGTTGGATCAGATGGCGGGGGAAGGCTGCCAGACAGACCTGGTAAACCCAAACGTGTAGTGAGGGTGAACTGGGAACGTCTGGCTGAGGCTCCTGTCCATGGTCTTCAACTCACGCCTCCGGAAGAATTTCTCGTGCATCCCGGGGGATGTTGGGGACATGGAGTCTGAGTGAGCCATGTTCAAAGCCTCCATTGTGGAGGCGGCTGCCAGGAGCTGTGGTCAGAAGGTCGTCGGTGCCTGTCATGGCGGCAACCTAAGAACCCGCTGGTGGACACCAGTGGTGAAGGAGGCTGTCAGGCTGAAGAAGGAGGCCTTTCGGGTCTGGTGTCTGCATACTTGGTGTAAAGTCAAACACATTCTCGGTGGGTGTTGGCTTCCGCCAAGGCTGTCCCTTGTCACCGGTCCTGTTTATGATTTTCATGGACAGGAGTTACTGCCTCAAGCGAGGGAGTTCAAGTATCTCGGGGTCTTGTTCACAAGTGAGGGTAGAATGGAGCGTGAGATGGATTGGTGGTTTGGGGTGGCTTCTGCAGTGATGCAGGCACTGTCCCGGGCCATTGTGGTGAAGAAGGAGCTGAGCCGGAAGGCAAAGCTCTCGATTTACTGGTCCATCTACGTCCCAACCCTCACCTGTGGTCACGAGCTCTGGGTAGTGACCAAAAGAATGAGTTTGCGGATACAAGCGGCCGAAATGACTTTCCTCCGTGGGGTGGCGGGGCTCAGCCTTAGAGATAGGGTAAGGAGCTCGGACATCCAGAGGGAGCTCGGAGTACAGCCGCTGCTCCTTTGCATCGAAAGGGGTCAGTTGAGGTGGTTCGGGCATCTGATCAGGATGCCTCTTGTGCGCCTCCCACTGGAGGTGTTCCAGGCATGTCCCACTTGTAGGAGGCCCCGGGGCAGACCCAGAACACGCTGGAGGATTACATACCTCATCTGGCCTGGGAACGCCTTGGGGTCCCCCAGGAGGAGCTGGAAAGCATTGCTGAGGAGAGGGATGGCTGGGGTGCTTTGCTCGGCCTGCTGCCCCTGCGACCCGGCCCGGGATAAGTGGATGAAAAAGGATGGATGGATGGATGGATGGATGGATGGAGTTGAATTTAAATCTTTTTTTTATGTGTTATTAGACACCTTTACAAAGACATTGGTGAAGAATTTTTCTGGTAAGGAATTTATTCCCAGATTTTCACAGTATTCCCTGACTAATTTGCTCGCAGGCAGTGTGAGCGGTACACTGCAGGTTGGAGGAGGGATCCATGAGCACAGGTTGAGTTTGACAGGCTGACCCAGTACATATCAAACACTAATAAGAGTTGTTTAAAAAAAGATTCATTCATGCATGTTTGACCATCAGTAATGTTGGTATGTACCACTTACAGACTTTGAAGGCTGCTGGCTGATTTTGCATTCCACTGAAAAGAAGTAAGAAAGAAAGAAGTAAAGTAGCAGTAAAGTAGTGTTGGGAATTATAATACTAGGCCTCATCAAGGGCACCAAAATGTTGTAAATTCACACTTATAGGCTTTGTATGGCAGCACCATTAATGTAGAGAATCTACATTAATAGGCTTCACACGGCGGCACCATAAATATACAGAATCTACAATTTAAGTATCACATTGGCTATCAGAAATAATTAATAATTATTAGCAATAATTATTAATTATGTTAAATAACGTGACTTAATTAACATTAAATCACCTCGTGGGGCACCATTCCCGAAAAGGGAAAAATGATAGCCTGTTAATGATATCAGTCTCATAAAGTTCACTAAACTATTAATTTGGGAAATTGATTAGTAATTAAATTAATAACCATAACCAAATTAATAATTCGGTCCGAACTGTTGTACAACATTAAGCAGACAGCAGGTACGATTCCAAAAATGTATTTATTCATAAAGCAAAGCAAAACCAAAACACACAAATCCTAACTAACTATATACAAGTGTGTGTGTGTGTGTGTGTATACGTGTGTAGGTGTGTGTGCGAGAGAGAGAGAAAGACAAAGGCGGGTGTGGTAACGCACGGAAAGCTGCAGGCCCTGACAACATTCCAGGACAGTTGATCAAGGAATGTGCACACCAGCTGGCCCACGTGCTCACAGACATCTTCAACACCTCACTGAACCAGGCCGTCGTTCCCCCGTGTTTCAAGTCAGCCACAATTATTCCAGTGCCTAAGAAACCAGCCATCACATGCCTTAACGACTTTCGCCCCGTTGCACTCACATCCACCATCATGAAGTGCTTCGAGAGGGTGGTTAAGGACCACATCATCTCCATACTCCCCCCATCATTCGACCCGTTCCAGTTTGCATACCAGCCAAACCGCTCCACTGAGGATACCATCTCCACTGCTCTCCACCTGAGCCTGGAGCACCTGGAGGAGAAGAACACCCATGTACGGATGCTGTTCCTGGACTTCAGCTCAGCATTCAACACGATCATCCCCCAGGACCTGGTATGCAAATTGGAGCCCCTGGGTCTCAAAACCTCCCTGTGCAACTGGCTGCTGGACTTCCTCACCGACAGAACCCAGTCTGTCTGAGTGGGTAACAACACATCCAGTGTCATCTCCCTGAACACCAGCTCCCCCCAGGGATGTGTTCTGAGCCCTCTGCTGTTCACCCTGATGACCCACGACTGTCGCCCCAGGTACAGCAGCAACCACATCCTGAAGTACGCGGATGACACAACAGTTGTGGGCCTCATTAAGAACAACAACGAACTGGCTTACAGGGAGGAAGTGCAACATCTTGTGGACTGGTGTAAGGTGACCAGCTGCATCTCTGTCTGGTCTGGGAGCTGCAGGGCCTCAGACTGGAAGTCTCTGCAGAGAGTGGTGAGGATAGCGGAGAAGATCATCGGGACCCCGCTCCCCACCATCCAGGACATAGCAGATAGCCGCTGCCTATCCAGAGCCCACCGGATCCTCTCTGACCCCACCCACCCCCAGCATGGACTGTTCTCCCGCCTGGCATCTGGCAGAAGGTTCCGCAGCATCCGCTGCAGAACAGCCAGACTCAGAAACAGTTACTTCCCCCTGGCCATCAGACTGCTAAATGCCAAATAAACATTTAATTAATTACCTCCTATTTGTGCAATAACCCCCCCAGCTGCTACAATGTTTCTGTTTACACAGTTTATATACTGGTTATCCTGTTTTTGCACTATACTGTTTACACTGTTTATATACTGGTTATTCTGTTTTTTGCACTACACTGTTTACACAGTTTATATACTGGTTATTCTGTTTTGCACTATTTATTCTGCTGTTTATATTCCGTTTATCTATTTATTCTCTATTGCACTCATTATTTTTTAGCTCTTGTTTTTTTAGTTATATAGACTATATTTTTAATTCTGTTGTAATCCGGAAGCCAAGCAACGACATTTTGTTGCCAAAATCTCACTGCTGTGTTTTTTTGTGCAATGACAATAAAGGAAGTCGGAGGGCCGTTTGGCCTACAGAACAAAATGGCTGACAACAGAAAACTACCAGATGGCCAAATCAAAGCTGGCTTCAGATCGGGGGAGGTGTTTGTCTGACTGTGTGGTCAGGACAAAGACAAAGGAAAAGAAGTGGGAACTTTGAGCAGCCTGCTTGAGTGTAGCTCTGTTGAAAGCCAATTTCTAAGTGAGTCTATGTGAATGTGATTTGTGTTAGAAAGGGTCTGTAGTGCAGAAGATGTTTAGTTACATGCAAGACGTTGTCTGTGAACAGCATTAGCAAACTAAACATGACTTCGCTTGGTAAAACCAACTAATCAATAACCTAATTGCAGACAATCACAACAATAACTCAATAAACAGCATTAAATCACAAACAACAAGTTAAACAGTCTTGCTTAGTCTGTACAGCTATAATAAAGCTATGCCCAGTTGTTGCACTACCAAATCCTGAAAGGATTGAGGGAAGAGCTGGTTTGAAGCGTGCTGTCCTTGTTAGCCAACAAAGAAGGCTGGAAAGAGCTGTGGCTCTAGAAGCAGTCTTTGTTGTGTCCTTGTTCCAGAGGTGCAGATCCGAGGAAGCCGGTCACTCGGGGTCCTTGCAGAGTTAGACGTTGGGGTGCTAACTCAACTTGATTCTCCTTATTGCTGGGAAGTTAGTTGCAAACCTTGTGTTTGCCCTTTTAACCTCTCTGGTAGAAATTATGCGCCTTCCTTGAGTAGGGCATCAGAGTCTTAGGAGAAAAGGAAGAAAACTCTGTAGAGCAGTTGTTCCCCCCCTTGATGGTTCAGGACAAAGAGCACCTCTGGGCTGGTCCAGGGCCCAGAAGGGAAGAGGTGTGGGCAGCTTGCCACCCAAGAGCCAAGAGAGAGACTGTAGTGAATGGAAAACAACTCCTACAGTGTGTCTGATGACATCACAGAGTCACATGGCACTGTAACAGTACTGACCAATCAAGTTTGAGACTTGTCTCTCAAAGAGGTGTGAGGTGGGCATTCTGCTGAGATGGGTGTCAGGTAACGTCTTTGTTTGAGAACAAAGAACATGGGGTCTATCATCTCAGGAGGAAAAGCCTTCACATGTCCAGTTTAGATTTTAACAAATGACAAATCATCTGTGGTCCAGTGAATCCCAACAGTAGCAAAAAGAGCAAAATGAAAAAGCAGACAGTGAAGCAAGAAGTAGAGCCGAAGTTCAGTTCAAAAAGCATTCAGACTGCTTTACTTTTTTTTTACATGCTGCTCATGCTGCTCATTATGTTGCAGAACTTCAGGGACAGAGGTGGCCCTGGGAAGCTCAGGTCTATTGGGAGGAGCAAGTGCACTGTCCTGTACCAGAATCTGTTATTCTTCTGCAGCTTTCTGTCTGTGGAAGAGGATAAGCAGGAAAATAAAGAAACAGACAAGAGAAAGCTAAACACAGACAAAAGGAGTAAAAAGCAAGCAAGCAGGAAAAGAGAGACCTATGCAGTAATTCAAAGGATGAAAGTAACTGGAAATTCTTCTCCACACGACTAGGTCATAACAGCTGAAGGTGGAAGCAAAGGAATTTCAGCCTCAAGCAGCTGACAGGGAGCTGGAGCAAGGTGATAAGAAAGATGAGTATCCAGATGAGGATGATGAAGGCAGAATGGAGCCAGCAGTGGCTGAGCGGGGGGGGGGGGTATCTAATGAAGTGGATGAGATAAATTGAGCAGGTATCATCATCTCATGAAGTTGACAAAAGGGACCCTGAAACGCAGGCAACTCCCCCATGAAAGTATTCTTTTTGACAAAGAATCCCCCAAAGACACTTACATACAACAAGTTAGATCAGCCATCAGTTTATGTTGTGACAGTTTAACAAGAGAGAGAAGAGTCCATAGTAGAATTGTAGGTTAAAGTAAAAATGGAAAATTCATGCAGTATAGTATATTATTCATGTCAGTTAATATGTAGAGTACCAGAACCTAGACCACTGACACACAGAGATACTGGAATGAGGCATACAGTAGTGTGTGTGGATCTGTGTAATGGGTAAGAGGTAAAAGAGGTCCCCTTTCAGTCCCAGATATTTTTGCTGCCAGTGATGTCTACTGCTGACATGTGACATAAAGAGGGAGATGCATAAGATGATTTTTATTAAATACAAACTAAAATGAAGACATACCGGTATGAACAATTTTTGGTGACTATGTGATTATGACAGGATGAGCGAAAACCCAAACATACAAAAGGATGGCTGTGTAACTTAAGAGCTACTTGTCGGGATTGGAGTCACTGTCTATCGAGCCCAGGGCAGTTTAAGGGAATAGCCACTCACGCTAATGCATAAAAAGGGGTTGAACAGGCCCCAACCCTCCCTTCCTCAATCAGGTGCCATCTTATGTAAGGGGTTGAGAAATTATATGCGGCGGTAACGTCTGGGGGCTCGCCCGGGATTAAGCGCCGCCTGGCTGGAAAGTGGCCACTGAGACAACAACACTGTGCCTAAAGCTTCAGGGAAGGCTGTTGTGTTATGCGTTATCCAGAGAGCATCGGCCACAGCTTCGAGGTCAAGACTCCATGGCGAATGCTTATCTTCAACATCCAGAGAAGACTTAAAGATTTTAGTTTTAGTTTTTTTAGCTTATGAGACACTGCAGGGCTGTTTTGAGGTGACAGACTGGCAGGCACTCTGTGAGCCACACGGGGAGGACATTGACGGGCTCACAGAGTGCATCACGGACTACATCACCTTCTGTGTTGACACCCCTGTCCCAGCCAGGACTGTCCATTGTTACCCAAATAACAAACCGTGGGTAACAAAGGACATCAAAGCCATCCTCAACGCCAAGAAGAGGGCCTTCAGAGCTGGTGACAGGGAGGAGGTGAGAACGATACAGGGGGAATTGAAGGTGAAGATCAGAGAGGCTAAGGAGAGGTACAGGAGAAAGCTGGAGTGGAAACTCCAGCAGAACAATATGAGGGAGGTCTGGAGTGGAATGAGGACCATCACTGGCTTCAGGACCAACAACAACAGAGGAGTTGAAGGCAGCGTGGACAGGGCCAATGAACTGAATCAGTTCTTTAACAGATTTGACACTGCTGGTCCCGCCCACCCCCCCACTGACTCTTCTGCTGACTGTCTTGTGCAACCAACAGCCACTCCACCTTCCCCCACCCCTCCTGCTTACACCCCTCTACCCTCCAGTGTGAGCCCCCTTCACACCTCCTCCCCCATTAGCCAGACTGACCACACTCCTCATCATGAAGACTACACCCCTCCTCCGCCTGACACCTCCACAATGTGCTTCACTGCTGATCATGTGAGAAGACAGCTGATGAGACTCCACTCAAGCAAGGCTGCAGGCCCTGATGGTGTCAGCCCCAGGGTGCTCAAAGCCTGTGCCCCCCAGCTATGTGGAGTACTTCAGCATGTTTTCAACATGAGCCTGAGTCTCCGGAGGGTCCCCATGCTGTGGAAGACATCCTGCCTCGTTCCTGTTCCAAAGACGCCGCGTCCCAGTGGCTCCAAGGACTACAGACCCGTGGCATTGACCTACCACATCATGAAGACCCTGGAGAGACTTGTCCTGGAGCAGCTCCGGCCCATGGTCCACCCACTCTTGGACCCCCTCCAGTTTGCCTACCAGCCCCGACTTGGAGTGGAGGACGCCATCATCTACCTGCTCAACCGCGTCTACGCCCAACTGGACCAGCCGGCGAGCACTGTGAGAGTCATGTTTTTTGACTTCTCCAGTGCGTTCAACACCATCCGTCCAGCTCTACTGGGTGACAAGCTGACAGCTATGCAGGTGGATGCCTCTCTGGTGTCCTGGATTGTGGACTACTTGACTGGTAGACCACAGTACGTGCGCTTGCAACACTGTGTGTCAGACAGAGTGGTCAGCAATACCGGGGCCCCGCAGGGGACTGTCCTCTCTCCCTTCCTCTTCACCCTCTACACCACGGACTTCAGCTATTGCACTGAGACCTGCCATCTTCAGAAGTTTTCTGATGACTCTGCCATAGTTGGATGTATCAGCAAGGGTGATGAGGATGAGTACAGGGCTGCTGTGGATAACTTTGTCACATGGTGTGAACAGAACCATCTGCAGCTCAACGTGGCAAAGACAAAGGAACTGGTGGTGGATTTGAAGAGAACCAAGACACCGGTGACCCCGATCTCCATCCATGGGGTCAGTGTGGACATTGTGGAGGACTATAAGTACCTGGGGGTCCACATTGACAATAAACTGGACTGGTCTAAGAACACTGACGCCCTCTACAGGAAGGGCCAGAGCCGTCTCTATTTTCTGAGGCGACTGAGGTCCTTCAACATCTGCCAGACTATGCTCAGGATTTTTTATGAGTCTGTGGTGGCCAGTGCTATCCTCTATGCTGTTGTGTGCTGGGGCAGCAGGCTGAGGGTGGCGGACGCCAACAGACTTAACAAACTGATCCGCAAGGCCAGTGACGTTGTGGGAATGGCGTGTGACTCTCTGGTGGTGGTGTCAGAGAGGAGGATGCTGTCTAAGCTGCGAACTATCTTGGACAATGTCTCACACCCACTCCACCATGTGCTGGTTGGACACAAGAGTTCTTTCAGTGGGAGACTCAGACCACCAAAATGCACCACTGAGCGCCACAGGAAATCATTCCTGCCTGTGGCCATCAAACTGTACAACTCCTCCCTCTGAGTTGCCCTTGGACTGTTTCAACACTATCACTAACTCATAATAAATTATTACATATTTATTCCTAAATAATCCGTGCAATAACTGACTACATTGTTCAGTCTGTATATAAGGTTCCTGTATATATTGTAAATTATGCTGTGTGGTCTCTACATATATATTTTGTAAATGATCTTCTTATATTTCTTATATTTTTACTTCTGTTTGCACTATATCTTCTTTCTACACTTGTTTGCACTATATCTTCTTCTTTTACACTTGTAAGGAGCACCTGTAACAAAAACAATTTCCCCTGGGGATCAATAAAGTATTGCTGATTCTGATTCTGATTCTGATTTAGCCAGCTGCGGGCTGTCACAAGGGTGATTGATGAGAGCCAAGACACTGAACATATTGAAGACCTAAGTGAACCAGAACTATGACCTGATTGTTGATCATGTCAGAAGTGAGACGTTGAAGGCTACAGAGGATGAAGGTATAGCTCAACTACTCCTTCTTGATGACCTGCTCAGCGACCTGCTTTCTTCAGACTCCAGGACCGCTGCAGCTGGTGACATCACACACCAACTAATAGAAGATCCATCACCTCATGAGACACCTCCTCATCACCCATGGACAAAGACATTCACATGCACTTATTATCTGAGGACAGAGACACTGTTACTCCACCAGTCACTGCTGAAAGAGACCTTCACATCAGTTCACCGATGGAGGACAGAGACACTCGTGTTCCAGCCAGGAACCTCACCATGTTGATGGCAGCCAAGCCTAGCACTAGCGATGGTGCTTCCCTGGGTAGGATGAGCTCATCCTCCACCATCACTGATCAGGTGGTAAGATTAACTGATGTTGCAGCTCTTTTACCACACAGAGAGTTTAAGCTGCATGGTGGTCAAATCTCTGATGCAGGTTCTGAGATCTCATACAGTAGTCTTTGTAAACAGATGAAAGTCTGCAAAATGGTTTCAGTGAATCAGAAATTCTGAGAATGGCGCTGAAGGTAACAAAGCCTGGAACATAAAGATGATCTCACAGTGGAGGAGTTGAAGCTCTCATATTAGGGATATCTCCGCTCTCATATTAGGGACAAAAATGTAAATGGACCTGCATTTGTATAGCGCCTTTCTGACCACTCAAAGCGCTTTTTACACTACGAGTCACATTCACCCATTCACACATTCACACACTGGTGGCCGAGGCTACCATACAAAGTGCCACCTGCTACTCAGTTTTTAACATACACACTGATGGAAGCATCATCAGGAACATTTGGGGTTCAGTGTCTTGCAAAAAGATACTTTGACATGCAGACTGGAGGAGCCGGGGATCAAACCACTGACCTTCCAATTGGTGGACGACCTGCTCTACCTCTGAGCCACATGTCACCCTAAAATGTCACTGAGCTCTTCCAAGAGTTAAGTAATGCCAGACAGCAAGATAAGGAGAGCCCACAGCAGTTTTTGTACATGGTTATGGGTTTGAAACAGCAAGTCCTTTTTGAGTCACAACAGCCTGGTGCAGATTTTCGCTATGGCAAAAAGCTTGTTCAGAGCACTTTCCTGCACACACTCTACTAGGGGCTAAATGAGAAAAACAAGGTGTTTCTCAGATCCTGCAGAGGCATTGAGCACACACTGGAACAGGCTAACGAGTGTCCCCAGTTGTGTGTCATTAACCCTCAGCAGACTGATGGGGTTTCATGGTACTGTGATCATTTTGGCACTCTCTAATGTTGTACAGTTTTAAACAAATGTATCAGTATTGTCAGAATCACATTACTTTTAGGGAGAATATATTTCTGGATCATATTTTAGAGTAGGTGGAGTAATGAAGTAAAGACAACAGCTGAAAAAGTCCTGAATTTAGCACTCCATCTCTGCTGTAAATGATTCATTTAAAAACTTTTATGTTTTGTCTTAATCACCTTATTTTAAAATCTCATTATTCGGCATTGGACACAGTGGAAAGTGTACATTATGAGGTTTCTGTCAATATTTTTTTTCACACTTGTATGATAGAAACTCCTGGAGACATTAACCTAAATAAATGACATCTTTATCTAAATACTGCCGAGCTCCGCTGGTGCAAGTTTCATAGAAGACGCCCCGCCTTCACTTCCGGCAAATCCTGTGCAAAGCATTGTGGGGATTTTATACCCATGGAGGTTACACACTTGCATCTTTCAAATTTCTCTGAAAGAAGGATTCAGTCCTACATGAAACTCGGAAGGATCCTTAACATTCGAACAGTCCTTTGGCGGGGGTTTATGACGTAGCATCCTTCAAATTTGGCCATTTGAGGATCCTTCCTTGACTTTGAGAAACACCTACAGTCATGTGAGACATGATCTTAAACCCTTTCTTTCAGACATGCAGGTCAGTGATGACTTTCTCTTAGAACAAATAACCAACTCTACAAGTGAGGAAGAAGGGAGGCTAAAATGCCTGGGCACAGTGACTAAAACACAACTGATAACTGTAAGTGCAGCCCAGCATGACGGTAATGAACATACTGACCAGACAAAAACAAACAAAAGTTGACTCTGAACTACAGGCAAACCGTGCTGCTATTAAAGAGCTGACAGCACAGGTGTCCTCATTAACTAAGCATCTGGCTCAGATGGCAAAACCCACTGAGAATGTAACATCTGGAGGTCTTGGCTCAACCAGTGTTCCTCCCCAACCCCAAGTGACTGAGACTAGGGGCAAGTGTAATGACTGTGTGCAAAAGGGCAATGTGAACTGTCTCCACTGTTTTAGTTGTAGTAAGACCAGACACAGGGCTATTGGCTGTCTGCAGAAGAAACTGTTGGGAAATGGGGTAAGGTCACTGAAAAGGGGAAGCCTGTGACCTCTAACACTGAAATGTTCCCAACAAAAGTCAAAACAGTCAACTCCCCAAAATCAAATGCACAATGCAAACCACTCCCAAAAGAACGTGTTGCTCAGCTTATTGAGAAGCGATGTATGGTCTCCTGTTCAATCGCTGGCGCTCCTCTCCAAATGCTGTTAGACTTGGGGGCCCAAGTGACAATATTATGGAGGGCGTTGATTGAGAAAGCATTACCTGGTGTAAAAATCCAGCCACTTGAATCCTTGTTTGCAGATCAACCGCTTGAAATCTCTGAAGCTAACAGTACACAGTTTCCCTTTGATGGCTGGGCAGAAATTGACCTCCAGATCTACAGTATAAATCATGGACATGTAACTATCAAAGTGCCTGTGTTAATCAGTCAGGATTGCACCTGATCGCTGCTTGGTAGCAACGTCATCACAGAGATTATCAAAGAAAATGTAGAGCAGGGGGATAAGACTGATGTCACAGCTATAATTAAAGAAGCTTTAAGTGTCTCAGAAAAGACAGTGGATGCCTTAGTTTCAGCTCTCCAGGTAATGACTCCTGATGAGACAGCTCCCCACTGGTAATGTAAAAGTTGGTAAGAAAGGTATCACTGTTCATTCACTTCACAGATTTGTCCTGCAGGAATAATGTTGTTTCAGCCCAGTCCAGAAAACAACTGCCCTAAAGGGTTTGGAGTTGTTTCCAGCTAAAGCGGATGTTCCTTGTGGGCCATCAAAATGTACCAGAGTCCCGATTCAGAGCATGATATCTATCTACCACAGAGAACAGTCGTTGGAAGTCTTGAAGAAGTCATCAATGTTAAGTGTCCCCCTTGGAATTCTGAGCCCATGCCCCAACCTACTGTCCAAACATGCTCAGCTCAATTGAATACAAATTAACAGACAGGTGTAAGAAAAGGGAAAGACAAATGCCCAAATGCACAAGCAACTAAAGATCAGTGGCACCCACCTATTGACTTGTCACATCTTGGAGAGGATGAGCAAAAGATAGAGTCAGATATGTTTGCCAAGGATGATACAGATATAAATTCAATCAATCAATCAATTATATTTATAAAGCCCAATATCACAAATCACAATTTGCCTCAAAGGGCTTTACAGAATTCAACATCCCTCTGTCCTTTGGACCCTCACAGCGGATAAGGAAAAACTCCAAAAAAGGAGGGATCCCTCTTCCAAGACGGACAGACGTGCAATAGATGTTGTACAGAACAGATCAACATAATAAATTAACAGCAATCCATATGACACAATGAGACATAAAGAGAGACAGATATTATATTAATAATGTGATTATATATGTATGTGACAATAATGATATGTGTATAATAGTACAAGTATGACTAATAGTAACAGCAGCAGTGGGAGGCATCAGGCAGGACTGCGGCAGCAGCACAACCACAACACATCATCCAGACACAAGTTAACCTGCGAAACAGTGGAGCACAAAGGCTCCGGAGAACAAGCCGAGTTAGTGACATGCAGTAGGGCCGAGTTAGGGAGATGCAGTAACAGGACATGAATGTTAGCAAAGGAGAGAGAGAGAGAGAAGGAGAGAAGGGGCTCTGTGTAATATAGGGGGTCCCCCAGCAGACTAGGCCTATGTCAGCCTAACTAGGGGCTGGTCCAAGACAAGCCTGGGCCAGCCCTAACTATAAGCTTTATCGAAAAGGAAAGTCTTAAGTCTAGTCTTAAAAGTGGAGACGGTGTCTGCCTCCCAGACCGAAACAGGAGGTGATTCCATAAAAGAGGAGCCTGATAGCTGAAGGCTCTGACTCCTGTTCTACTTTTGGAGATTTTAGGGACCACGAGTAACCCTGCATTCTCAGAGTGCAGTGTTCTGGTGGGATAATAGGGCACTATGAGCTCTCTAAGATATGATGGAGCCATAATGTTTTTTAATTCATTGAATGTCGTCAGGTGAGCAACTGGAAACATTATTGTGCGGCCACATGCACTCACAGTTGGAAAACAAATGCTATGATTTTCATCACAATCATGGTAGAATTTCACAGATATGATGAAGACCTTCTTCTTTGCTTGGTCACAGGGGCTTATGCGCTTGTCCTGTCATCCACTGCATGATTCTGCCAACAGTCAGATGCTGTGGAACCTCACTTTCCTCATCACTGCAGCCATCTTGTTCTTAAATAAAAGATTAGTGTTAGTGTGAACAACAAAAAAAAGAAAACTAACAAATCAGTGTATGAGCTCAAACATACCACAATACCAGTGTTCTGGTGGGATAATAGAGCACGATGAGCTCTCTAAGATATGATGGAGCCTGATCATTTAGAGCTTTGTAAGTCAGGAGAAGGATTTTAAATTCAATTCTGGATTTTACAGGGAGCCAGTGCAGAGAAGCTAAAACAGAAGAAATGTGATCTTGTTTCTTAGTTCCTGTCAGTACACGTGCTGCTGCGTTCTTGATTACCTGAAGAGTTTTTAGGCGTTTATTAGAGCTACTTGATAATTGAGAATTACAGTAATCCAGCCTAGAGGTAACAAACGCGTGGACCAATTGTTCGGCATCATTTAATGACAGGATAGACCTAATTTTCGCAATATTACGCAGATGAAAAAACGCAGTCCTAGAGGTTTGTTTTAAATGGGAATTAAAAGACAAATCTTGATCAAACATTACGCCAAGGTTTCTTACGGTGGTGCTAAAGGCCAGAGCAATGCCATACAGAGAAACTATATCATCAGATAAAGAGTTTCTGAGTTGTTTGGGGCCCAGAACAATAACTTCAGTTTTGTCTGAGTTTAACATTAGGAAATTGGAGCTCATCCAGGTTTTTATATCTTTAAGGCATTTCTGAAGTTTAGTTAATTGATCTGTTTCTTCTGGCTTTATCGATAAATACAACTATGTATCATCCGCATAGCAATGGAAATTTATAGTGATTTCTAATGGTGTTACCTAAGGGAAGCATATATAGAGTGAATAGTATTGGTTAGAAAGTTGCATTCCAGACCTTCAACTAAAAATCCACCTAAAAGACTCAACACCAGTACAGAAGTCTTACAATGCAATTCCAAAGCCTTGGTACAAAGAGGTAAAAGACTATGTGCAAAAGCTTCTTGACCATGGATGGATCAGAAAGTCCACCTCACCTTACTCTTCCCTGGTGGTCTGTGTTAGGAAAAAAGACATGAGCCTACGTCTGTTGACTTCCACGGTCTGAACAGCAAAACAATCCCCGACCGCCATCCCATTCCCCGCATCCAAGACCTGCTGGATAACCTTGAGGGCTACTCATGCTTCTCAATCCTCGACCAAGGTAGTGCATACCACCAGGACGTTGTTGACGAGGATTCAAGGCATCTGGCGGCTTTTAACATGCCTTGGGGACTGTATGAGTGGATCCATCTCCCATTTGGCCATACCAATGCCCCAGCAACATTTCAGAGATGTATGGAAGGTGTTCTTGATGGTCTGAGGGACAAGTGCTGCTCTTTGTACTTAGATGACGTGCTCTGTTTTTCCAAAACATTCCATGACCACATTGAGGATCTGTGGAAAGTGTTTTGTTGCCTACGCGAGCATGGTGTAAAGTTACACCCAAACAAATGTGAGATATTCAAGCGCCAAGTGAGGTATGTTGGATGACTAGTGACAGGTGAAGGTGTTCAGGTTGACCCTAAAGACCTAGAAGCAGTACTGCAGTTGAAAGAGAGGGAACCGAAAAATGTGGGAGAAGTCCGAACTTTGACAGGATTCTTGAGCTATTATCGATCCTTTATTCAGGATTTTTCCTGAATAGTACAGCCGCTGTATAAGCTCCAAGAAGGTCCTGTTGAGACCTGTTATACCTAGGTCCTCCAAGGTTAGAGCGAAGGGCATCAAGAGTGGCCAGTTACCATCCAAAACTCCCATTCATTGGACCATCTTGCCTTGCTGACATGCTGACCAATCCCCCCATCTTGGCCTTCCCAGATTTTAATCTGCCAGTTGTTTTACACACTGACGCCCAGTGAAGGTTTGGGCACGGTGCTGTATCAAGAACAGGGAAGTAAGCTCTGCGTCATTGCTCATAGATCAAGAGCACTCAGCGCCGCCAAGATAAACTACCACCTCCATTCTGGCAAGCTTGAGTTCCTTGCGTTAAAATGGGCAATCTGTGATAAATTTTGAGATTACCTTTATTACGCTCCAACATTCACTGTATACATGGATAATAATCCCCTCACCTATGTTTTAAGCACAGCCAAATTAAATGCTGTCGACATCAGTGGGTGGGTAATTGGCCGACTTCTACTTTACTATTAAGTATAGACCAGGCAAGGTGAACACTGATGCTGACCACCTGTCTCGGTATCCACTGAAGCTCCAGGATCACATGCGGGAGTACTCTGAAACCATGCCCCCTGATGTGGTCTCCACAGTATGGCAGGGTGACAAGGCCATGAGGGACAAGGATGTGCCATGGGTGGCAGTATTGCAGCTGTGTTCCAGTGACAATGACTCACTCCCTGTGAGCACACCCATGTTCACCCCAGAGGTCATCCAAGCTGCCCAGAAAGCAGACGCATCCATCTGGGAAGGGATCACACTGAAGAGTCAGGGATGAAACCCTAATAATAAAGACAAAAGATGAATGGCCACAGTTAGTACCACAAGGCAGACTGAACGATCTGGCGGAGACTGGACTACAGAGCCGGGGTATTTGTACTGCTGGAGTTGATTAATGGATGGTTTTCAGGTGAGCAGGGAGACTGGCAACAGGAGTTGATTGGCAGCAGGACTGATGAGCCACATCCAGACACACAGACACAGAGAGACAAACAAGGAACCACAAGAAACAGAGGGGAGGGGGGAAAACAGCTGACACATGAAGAATGAAGGAAAGGCACAGACTATGACAAATATTGCATTAAGAATCACTCTTAGGTCTTCAAGTGCAATTTCTTTTAGTACAGTCACAGCCAAATTACTAAACAAATCCTACAAAAGCCATTAAAAACTTAAAATTGATTGGTTTTGTGGTAGAAAATTCTGATTCTGATTTATGCACTTATTTTGACACTTAGAGTGGTCTGCCTGTTGTCTAAGCTCATGGTGGTTTCAATTTATGGTATGCAATTTACTACCTCAAGATAGTGAGGTGAAGGTGACCAAATGACCTGAGAGTAACCTCGTTTAGGGAGGATAGGTACCCAGATGGTGTGACCAAGGATTATATGTGTTCTCCTAAACTATGTAAACTATTCCTTTCTACGGATAAACCTGTCTGTGAGCCATATATTTTGTCTATGGATGTTTGTGTAGAGAAACCTATAAGACAGCAGGAGTGAAGGACATCTTTGCTCACTCACTGACTGACTGTTCTTTGCAGTTGTATGTGTGTGTGACTCCATTCGAATGCTTATTAAACTCAAGAAAGACAGCTGACGTGTGAAGACTTTTTCTTTAAGTTGTTTATTCATTTGACAAATTCATTTTTGCCACCACAGTTCCATAAAAATACATGAGAAATTTTGAGTATTGGGTCATTTTGGTACCAGTGATCCACTAATGAAGGTCATGCTTTTTATTAAAAGACACAACTTTTGTTGCTGTGCTTTGTGTCTATATAAAGCCAGCACATTTGAAAGTTCTTCAGAGACAAAAATGGCTAAAACAAGGAACCTAACGCAGGAAACACACCTGAAGATACAGATTCTCAGCCAGGAAAGGTACAGCTGCTGCCAGATAGCCAGGAAGTGCAGATGCAGTCCTTCAGCAGTTGCATACACTCTGCAGAAATACAGACGAACCAACAGCTTGGAAGACAAACCAAGATCTGGGCGTCCAAGGGTTTCTTCAGCAAGAAATGACCGCATCCTGATCCGCATGTGCAGGGAAAACCGCCGAATGACATCACAGGAGCTTCAGCAGCAGTGGTCAAACCAAACTGGTGTCCAGTGCTCCACCCGCACTGTATGTGGCCGACTTTTATATCATGGCTTAAGGTCCTACAAGGCTGTCAAGAAGCCCCTGATCAATGAGAGACAGAGGTTAGCCCGGCGTCGTTAGGCTCAAGCACACAAGAACTGGACAGCCAGGAATTGGAAGAAGATTCTGTGGTCAGATGAGTCCAGTTTCCAGCTTTATTTTCCTCCTGCTAATGTGAGGGTACGCAGAAGGCCAGGCAAAGCATTTATATGTCTGACTCCATTAATTGACACTGGGGAGGACGCTGGTGCTGTCTGTTCGCCGCTTCTCCAGTTGAGCCAAAACAACGTCATGTTTTTAAATAAACAAACGCCGAGTTTTTAAATAAAGACACTCTTTAAAATAAACTTTTACTGTCAGCGTCACAGACCAGTGGACTTTTTTGGACAGTCAGGTTGATGCTATCGAGTCTCGGCTGCCTACCTGTTGCTGCTAGCACAACACCACTCCAAGACTCCCTGGATCTGCATCATCGACACTGCTACTGTGGCCGGAAAATCTCCTTTCTGAGTCCTGACCTGGGCAGCCTGGATTCTGCTCGTCCCTGCATTTGTGAAGTGCACCTGGGAAAGCTTGATGCCACCCATCGCCATCGCCGCCGCATAGCTGGAAGTCCGTGTAGCATCCTGGCTACGTGGCTAAAAATAACCTGCAGTGCACTGCTCCCATGCCACCGCCGGTACCACTATGTTGAGTTACTCCGTCAACCAGCTGATGAATCTCAACAGTTTCTTCACTCCACCGTGCATTAGTCATTAAACAACTTGGACTTCTCCATCGTCCGCGCTATATCCACAGAAGTTCCCGCAGAAAATTCCTCTACTCACGGACAAATCCTACCATCCCGGCTCTCTGGTCAGCCACGCGAGCTCACACACGTCATCAGAGCAAAGTCTCCTACTGGATAGGTAGTTTGGGTGTCTCCATGGCTACACCTGTCCGGGAGCTAGATGGAAAGCGTGGAGTGGATTTCAGTCTGCTACGGCCACTGCCAAGATTTGTTGCTTCATCCAGCAGCAAAATTGAACTGTTAAATGCCCAATCAATTACAAACAAATCTTGCCTCATACACGACCACATACTGGATAAATGTCTGGATTTTATGTGCATTACAGAGACCTGGCACCAACCAGATACTTTTTCCTCTTTGAATGAGAGCTGTCCCCCAGGATATAGCTACCTCCAGAAAGCCTGCAGTACAGCTTGTGGTGGCGGCCTGTCAGTCATCCATCGCAGTGATCTGGAGTTATTTCTGCAGCCACTACCTGAACTCACTTAATTTGAATGCCTTGCATTTAAATGTAAGTCCCCTTCCCCCGTGCTGTTCCTCATTTACTGACCACCAAAACCAAACTCATCTTTCATCCCTGAGATGTCAAATCTCTTCACAACTTTCTGCACATCCTCTGCCGATGTTATCATTTTAGGTGATATGAACATCCACGTCGACACTCCCTCCTGCCGCTTTGCAGCTGAATTTCTTCAGCTACTGGACTGCTTTAATTTAAAGCAACTTGTCGATGTCCCCACACACATCAGGGGGCACCTTGGACCTGGTCATCACAAACTCTGCCCCTCTCACCAACCTGCAGGTGTATGACCTTGGTGTCTCTGATCACAAGGTCATTTCTATGGAGTTACCATCCTCATCCAGCCTCTCCAAGCCTAAACGCAATATCTGCTTCAGAAACCTCAAAAACATTAACCCAGAACACTTGGCAGCAGACCTTCAGCATCTTTCCACACATTTCTCATCAGCCGACGAAGCAGTGGACTACTACAACAGCCATCTGAGTAGCCTCCTGGACCACCATGCCCCTGTTAAAACCAGAGCAGTCACCTTCAACCACTCAGCGCCCTGGTTCACAGATGAGCTTTGGAAGATGAAGGCAGCAGGGCGGGTCCTTGAACGGTGCTACAAAACCTCTGGCCTTACTGTCCACAAACAAATCTACCGGGAGCACCAACAAAAATATTCAAAGTCCCTTAAAGAGGCAAGGTCACAGTTTTACTCCGATGCCATCAGAAACAGTCCAGGAAATTCAAACAGCTCTTCTCCACTGTCAACCATCTTCTCAAACCACAACCCCCCCCACTTACTGGCACCACAGCAGAGCAGTGCAGTCACTTCATGGACTTCTTCACTTCCAAGATTGCACATATTCGCTCTGCCCTCTCCGGTCCTCCCATCCAAACCACTCCCCCAACATATGCCATCTCCCAACCCCTAAACTGCTCTCCTGTGGTTTCATCAGAACATCATCAGGAAGATGAAACCCTCCACCTGTGCCCTGGACCCTCTTCCAACCTCCCTGGTAAAAACCCATATCACTGTCTTAAGTCCCCTGATCACCTCTGTCATAAATCACTCCCTCCAAACAGGTCACGTCCCCCCCGTCTTAAAGAAAGCCATTATCAGACCACTTCTCAAAAAACACACCCTTGACCCAGAAGTCCTTTCCAATTACAGGCCCATCTCCAATCTCCCCTTCATATCCAAAGTACTTGAGAAAGCAGTTGCCACCCACCTTCAGAACCACCTTAAACTTAACAACCTCTATGAAAAATTCCAGTCCAGTTTCCGCTCCGCCCACAGCGCAGAAACCGCACTCGTAAGAGTCACAAACGACCTCCTGATGTCATCCAGTGCTGGCTCTCCCTCCCTCCTCATCCTCCTGGACCTATCTGCTGCATTTGACACAGTCGACCATGACATTCTACTTAACCAGCTCCACCTCACCACTGGACTCACTGACACTGCCCTCAGTTGGTTCCAGTCATACCTCACAAACCGGACAGAATACATCTTCATGGGGGGTCACTCCACATCAAATCCACACACAGTCACCTGCGGTGTCCCCCAGGGGTCAGTCCTTGGCCCCTTCCTCTTCATACTATACCTCCTCCCCCTTGGTCAAGTCATCAGCCGCCATGGATTTTCATTCCACTGCTACGCTGATGACACACAGCTTTATGTTAATGCCACAGCCGCAACCCCACCCTCTCATCATCACCGTCATCGCCGTCACAACTCACCACCTGTCTGGAGGAGATAAAGGTATGGATGGAGCATAACTTCCTCCAACTCAACAGCTCAAAAAACCGAAGCCATCCTGGTCGGCACTCCTCACCAGACCCAATCATCAACCATAACCAGCATCACTTTTTCTGGCTCCAGTATCCCTCTCTCATCAGCAGTCACAAATCTTGGTGAAAAATGGACCCCCAGCTCACTTTTGATCCCATATCAACCACATCTGCAAGACCTCCTTCTATCACCTCTGCAACATTTCCAAACTCCGCCCCATGCTCTCCCTCTCAGATGCCGAAAAGCTGGTCCATGCCTTTATCTCCTCCAGACTGGACTACTGTAATGCACTTTTCATCGGGATCCCTAGCAAGAGTCTGCAGAGGCTCCAATACATCCAAAACTCTGCAGCTAGGATCCTGATGAGAGTGCGCAAACATGAGCACATTACCCCCATCCTCCACTCACCACTGGTTTCCCGTCTCCACCAGGATCGAATACAAGGTTTCCCTTCTCACACACCAATACATCTATGGACATGCCCCTTCCTACCTCAAAGAACTTCTAAACCCACAAAATATAACACGCTCCCTCCGCTCCACTCACTCAAATCTCCTCCACATACCCAGAACCAAACTGAGGACCATGGGAGATCGGGCCTTTTGTGCTGCTGCCCCACGCCTGTGGAATGCCCTCCCTGACACCTTGAGGGCACCACAATCCATTTACTGTTTTAAAAAAGGTCTTAAGACATTTCTTTTTAGCAAAACTTTTGGTCCCCCCTCTTAGATGTTTTTTAAATCTTTTACATTTTTAAATCTTTTTATGTTATTTTTTATTTTTTATTTTTATTTTTTTAATAAAACTGCTTGCCTTGTTTTTTTTAATTTACCATTACTCTTTTTTTTCCTTTGTTTTTTAAACATGTAGCCCTTTGAGATCCTGTGATGAAAAGGACACTATAAATAAAATGTTTTATTATTTATTATTATTATTATTATTATTATTATTAGTAGTAGTAGTAGTAGTAGTAGTAAGCATTATCTCCAGCATGTACAGTACCCACTGTCAAGCATGGTGGAGGCAGTAGCATGGTTTGGGGATGCATGAGTGCTGCTGGTGTTGGTCATCTCACTGTCTGTGATGGCATATTGAACTCTGCCAAGTATTGTGCCATTCTCGAAACCCACATGCTCCCTTCTGCACGTGCACTGTTCCATCGAGGTCAAAACTGGATGTTTCAACAAGATAATGCCCCTTGCCAAACAAAAAAAATATCATTTGTATTTGTTTGTGTTGGTCTAATGCAGCCACACCTTTTGAAACACAAAAAAGATTTTCCCACCAATATTTCATGATCATATTTGAGAGTGTGTAAAATTTTAAGGGTGTCAGAAAACTTTTTCCACCACTGTACTACTAAGCCAGTAGAGGGTGCCCTAGTTCTTCTGTGGATTATCTGCAGAGACCAAAACCTCCTTCAAGCTTGTCATACAGCGCACATCAGAAATAAAATGGCACTGCCTTGAGTCAGATAATCCACAGATCCACAGTGCTGCTTAGCCTGTGTATCTCATGCTGCGGGCCCAGATATCCCCTAGTTCTGGAGCCGGTAACACTTAAAACACTAAATACAACATTAGAATGGGCAGGTGGGAGACTAAAACACTTCCTCTACTGTTAAGAAGTTACCCTTTACAATCCATCACAGAAATAAAATACATAAAAATAGCACCTTTGCAAAAAAGTAATCAGCACTGCAAGAAAACAAAAAGAGAAAACACAATTAACCAAAAATCCCTCGACATACAGTACAGGCCAAAAGTTTGGACACACCTTCTCATTCAATGCGTTTTTTTTATTTTCATGACTATTTACATTGTAGATTCTCACTGAAGGCATCAAAACTATGAATGAACACATGTGGAGTTATGTACTTAACAAAAAAAGGTGAAATAACTGAAAACATGTTTTATATTCTAGTTTCTTCAAAATAGCCACCCTTTGCTCTGATTACTGCTTTGCACACTCTCTGGCATTCTCTCGATGAGCTTCAAGAGGTAGTCACCTGAAATGGTTCCAACAGTCTTGAAGGAGTTCCCAGAGGTGTTTAGCACTTGTTGGCCCCTTTGCCTTCACTCTGCGGTCCAGTTCACCCCAAACCATCTCGATTGGGTTCAGGTCCGGTGACTGTGGAGGCCAGGTCATCTGCCGCAGCACTCTATCACTCTCCTTCTTGGTCAAATAGCCCTTAGAGGTGTGTTTGGGGTCATTGTCCTGTTGAAAAATAAATGATCGTCCAATTAAACGCAAACCGGATGGGATTGCATGTCGCTGCAGGATGCTGTGGCAGCCATGCTGGTTCAGTGTGCCTTCAATTTTGAATAAATCCCCAACAGTGTCACCAGCAAAACACCCCCACACCATCACACCTCCTCCTCCATGCTTCACAGTGGGAACCAGGCATGTGGAATCCATCCGTTCACCTTTTCTGCGTCTCACAAAGACACGGCGGTTGGAACCAAAGATCTCAAATTTGGACTCATCAGACCAAAGCACAGATTTCCACTGGTCTGATGTCCATTCCTTGTGTTTCTTGGCCCAAACAAATCTCTTCTGCTTGTTGCCTCTCCATAGCAGTGGTTTCCTAGCAGCTATTTGACCATGAAGGCCTGATTCGCGCAGTCTCCTCTTAACAGTTGTTCTAGAGATGGGTCTGCTGCTAGAACTCTGTGTGGTATTCATCTGGTCTCTGATCTGAGCTGCTGTTAACTTGCGATTTCTGAGGCTGGTGACTCGGATGAACTTATCCTCAGAAGCAGAGGTGACTCTTGGTCTTCCTTTCCTGGGTCGGTCCTCATGTGTGCCAGTTTCGTTGTAGCGCTTGATGGTTTTTGCGACTCCACTTGGGGACACATTTAAAGTTTTTGCAATTTTCCCGACTGACTGACCTTCATTTCTTAAAGTAATGATGGCCACTTGTTTTTCTTTAGTTAGCTGATTGGTTCTTGCCATAATATGAATTTTAACAGTTGTCCAACAGGGCTGTCGACTGTGTATTAACCTGACTTCTGCACAACACAACTGATGGTCCCAACCCCATTGATAAAGCAAGAAATTCCACTAATTAACCCTGATAAGGCACACCTGTGAAGTGAAAACCATTTCAGGTGACTACCTCTTGAAGCTCATGGAGAGAATGCCAAGAGTGTGCAAAGCAGTAATCAGAGCAAAGGGTGGCTATTTTGAAGAAACTAGAATATAAAACATGTTTTCAGTTATTTCACCTTTCTTTGTTAAGTACATAACTCCACATCTGTTCATACATAGTTTTGATGCCTTCAGTGAGAATCTACAATGTAAATAGTCATGAAAATAAAGAAAACGCATTGAATGAGAAGGTGTGTCCAAACTTTTGGCCTGTACTGTATATTTAAGGCACGTTTCAGGGGTATTAAAGGAGGGTGTTATGGGTTTTATCGTAACAGTCATGAAATGGGTTGAATCAGCTCTCACTTAGTGCAGGAACAGGCATTCACCTCTTTTATATCAATCATTATTTTTCGAAAGATGCACTGGTTAGAGTAGCAGCAAGTCTGAGTAGCTCCTGTTTTGAAGTCATGTTTGAGTGTGGTTTTTTTTGTTTTTTAATGATTCATTTTCCAATGTGATAAGTAAAGTTGTGTACACAAGGGATGATCTTCTGGCTCTGAGAGGAACCACTTACAGAGTTTAACACCCAATACTGGCTGAGTTGAGGAAGCAGAGGTTGCAGAGCAGGAGCTAAGCTAAAGGCTAGGAGGTGGAGATACAAGCCTTTCCTGCCATCCATCATTATGGGGAATGTGAACTCACTTTCAAAAAAGTGTGACGTACTGCTGGCACTGGTGAGGAGCCAACGACTCTACGGGGAGTGTAGTCTCAGGTGCTTCACAGAGATGTGGCTGAATGACAACGTGCCTGACTCGACACGAAGGCGAGTGGCAGAAACAGAGGTGGGGGATTGATCCTGCTTGTGAATAATAAATGGTGTCATCGTGCACATATCACGGTGAAGGACAAGATCTGCTGTCAGGATGTTGAACGGCAGTCGGTCTTAGACTGTATTATGTACCGCAGAAGTTTTTTTACACATTGTCACCATTGTTGTTTACATTCCACTGTGGGCAGCAATGGCAGTTGTGTGTGACGCCATCCATGAAATTGTTGCTAGGATTCAGACCCAGTATCCTATTGCATTCATTGCAATAACGGGCAATTTTAACAACACAGCTTTCTCCTGGGACTGTCCCATCGGGGAGAATAAGACACTGGATATGTTTTATGAAAATGCCAAAGACGGCTACAGTGCCTCTGCCCTATCACCTCTTGGCAGAGAACAGATCATAATCTGGTCTCTCTCCAGCCTACATACAAACTCTGTGTATTAAAGTTGCCTGTTACCACCCGCTCAGTCAAGAAGTGGTTCCCGGAAACCAGTAAGTCTCTCAGGGACTGTTTTGAATGTACAGACTGGACCATACTACTGCAGTCACAGGACAACAACATGGACATAGACAGGAGGGTGGATATTCTAACAGAATATATAAACTTCTGTAGGGACACTGTGATGCCAGTAAAGACTGTACGCTGCTTCCCCAACAATAAACCCTGGGTTAACAATAATGTCAAGCAGCTCCTCAACCAGAAAAAGCTGGCGTTCAAGCAAGGGGACAAGCAGAGGCTCAGGGAGGTTCAGCATAAGCTGAGAGGGAGACTGAGACAGGCAAAGTGGACTACAAAAGAAAGGTGGAGAGTAAGCTGCAGCAGAACAACATCAGAGAGGTGTGGGAGGGAATGCATAACATCACAGGCTATTTAAAGAAGAATAGCAAGGTTATGGGTGGTGATGTGGAGAAAGCCAACAACTTCAACATGTTCTTTAGCAGGTTTGATGGAGGGGGCAGTGTTCACCCTACCCCTGCATCCATCCCCCCTTCCACAGTGTCACCTGCTGCTCCTGCTCCACTGTCTCCTGGAAGTGGCCCCTCTCCCACTACTGCAGCTACAGCTACAACATCTACCACCCATGGCCAACTACCACTGTCCTTTACAGCAGTTAAGGTGAGGGCGGAGCTCAGGAGATTGTGTAAAGGAAAAGCTGCTGGCCCGAATGGAGTGTATGTTTTAGCACCCTTCCTGTTCACACTCTACACATCAGGCTTTAAATACAACTCAGAGTCTTGCCACATACAAAAATATTCTGACGATACAGCTATTGTGGCCTGTATCAGGAGCAATCAGGAACAGGAGTACAGGGGCCTTGTGGATGCCTTTAGGGACTGGTGCAGTAAGTGCTGTCTCCATCTGAACACAACCAAAACTAAGGAGATGGTGGTGGATTTCAGAAGAAAGAGGTCACCCCATCAACCAGTGTCCATACAGGGGGAGGACATTGAGGTGGTGCACCCCTACAAATATGTGGGGGTCCTCTTGGATGAGAGGCTGGACTGGTCCTATAATACTGACACCCTCTACAGGAAGGTGCAGAGCCGCCTGTTCTTCCTGCGGACACTGACGTCCTTTGATGTGTGTGTGGAGATGTTGACCATGTTCTGTCACACAGTGGTGGCCAGAGCATTTTCTACGCTGCAGTGTGTTGGAGAAGCAGCATGACAGTCAACAACACCAAGCGTTCAAACAAGCTGGTTAAAAAAGCTGGGTCAGTGCTCGGCAGTAGACTGGACCCACTAAGAACTGTGGTGGAGAGGGGCAATATGAACAAACTGAAAGCTAGAATGGACAATAGCAGACACCCTCTCAGACAGAGGAGTAGCTGCAGCAGTCAGCTTATCTCACTGCATTGCAGAACAGTTTCAGGACATGCTTCGTCCCCATGGCTGTAAGACTATTTAACACCTCCTGAATCCAGTCACACACACTTAGGCACATCACATTATCCACAACTGGCTGGACTTTAATGGGCAATTTTATCTTAATTTGATTTCTGGAATGGACAATTTTATCTTAATTAAATTTTTATTTGTGCACTTATTTTCACATATTCTCTTTTATGTCTATTTTAGTTGTTGCTGATGAGGGCAAGTATGGTTGGCTGGACAGCTGAATTTCCCTTTGGGATAAATAAAGTTCTTTCTATTCTATTCTACTCTATTCTATTCCAGTCTGTTCTATTCTATTCTATTCTTTATTCATTAAAACCCAGGTAGTGTTCTGGCTTTCAAATGAAAATCTGGCCCACAACATTAAAACATCAGTTTTGTCTTCCAGTCACATATAGAACATCAAGACATACAAACAAAAGAAACAAAGACACAACTTCAAGAAATAACACACCACAAGAATGATGAACAGTGCTACACAGAGCTACACCTGGTGCCCATTCAAATCTGATCAGACTCACTTAAGGTAAATGGACCTGCACTTGTATACAGCCTCTCTAGTCATCTAACCACTCAAAGCACTTTTTACACTACAAGTTACATTCACCCATTCATACACACATTGGTGGCTGAGGCTACCATGCAGGGTGCCACCTGCTACTAGGTTTTTAACACACTCACACACCAATGGAACAGCCATCGTTTACTCTCCTAAATTCCTGGGGGTCCATATAGAGGAATTTTTAAATCTCAAATGTCATATTGGTGCTGACGTACTGCGGTAAGCGTGTTGTGTTATTTCCGGTGTTTCTGTGTTGGTGTCTCTCTGCTGCTGCAGCGATCTCTCACCAGCTACTTTTCTGCTTTTTCTCCTCACTTTAGCCGTTAAACATCCACTTCACTTCTTAAACCACACTAGTTGTGTTAATCACTCTGCTTCTTTAAACGACTGTCTTATTCATCTTTGCTGGCTCACACACTCTCAGCCTTGTTAGCTACCTTAGCTTAGCACCTAGCGATGGCTTCCTATCCTGCACTCTCTTGCTCTGTGTGCCAGATGTTTAGTTACTCCTCTGCCTCTTTTAGCAACAATGGTACATGTGAAAAATGTGGTTTATTTTCTGCGTTGGAGGCGAGGCTTAGTCAATTAGAAGCTCGGCTCCGCACCATGGAGAGTCAAACTGTAGCTGCGGTAGTTAGCCAGTCCCCTGTAGCCGGCGCGGAGCCACTTAGCATAGCTTTTGCTAGCGGTCCTCCGGTAACTCCTGTGCAGCCGGGAGACTGGGTGACTGTCCGAGGGAAGCGTAGTACCAGGCCAAAGCCCACGGCTCACCACCATTCACCATTCACCATTCACGTTTCTAACCGTTTTTCCCCACTCAGCGACACACCCGCTGAGGAGAAAACTCTGGTAATTGGCAGCTCTATTTTGAGAAACGTGAAGTTAGTGACACCAGCGACCATAGTCAAATGTATCCCTGGGGCCAGAGCGGGCGACATTGAATCAAATTTAAAACTGCTGGCTAAGGCTAAACGTAGATTTAGTAAGATTGTTATTCACGTCGGCGTTAATGACACCTGGTTACGCCAATTGGAGGTCACTAAAATTATTAAAATTATGTTGCCTCCGTGTGTCAGTATGCTAAAACTATGTCGGACTCCATAGTTTTCTCTGGACCCCTGCCAAATCTGACCACTGATGATATGTTTAGCCGCATGTCATCATTCAATCGCTGGCTGTCCAGGTGGTGTCCAGCAAACGATGTGGGCTTCGTTAATAATTGGAAAACCTTTTGGGGAAAACCTGGTCTGATTAGGAGGGATGGCATTCATCCCACTTTGGATGGAGCCGCTCTCATATCTAGAAACTTGGACAAGTTTATTAGTGATCTAAAACCGTGACAACACAGAGTTCAGGCCAGGAATCAGAGTCGCAGTCTAAAATGCTTCTCTGAGCTTCTAGAGCAGTCACCCGCCCATAGTGTTATACAAACGGTGTCTGTCCCCCGACCACCTAAATTATTTAAATCTAAAGTCAAACAAAGAGGAGTTGTACATAACAACCTGATAAAAATTAAAACCTCTTCTGTGACAGAAAGACAAAACAGGAGAATTAAATGTGGACTGTTAAATGTCAGATCGTTATCTTCCGAAGCAGTGTTAGTAAACGAATTAATATCAGATAATCAAATTGATTTACTCAGCCTCACCGAAACCTGGTTGTGTCAAGATGAATATGTTAGTCTAAATGAATCCACTCCTCCCAGTCATGACAATACCCACGTTCCTCGAGGCAGCAGCCGAGGAGGGGGAGTTGCAGCCATTTTTAACTCTAGTCTATTAATCAGCGCTAAACCTAAACTAGATTATGAATCCTTTGAAAGCCTTGTCCTTAGTCTTTTACATCCGACCTGGAAAACCTCGCAGCCTCTTCTATTTGTTATAGTGTACCGTGCTCCTGGCCCGTATTCAGAATTCTTATCTGAATGCTCAGAGTTTTTATCCAGTTTAGTCCTGAAATCAGATAAAGTTATAATTGTAGGCAATTTCAATATTCACGTGGACGTTGATAATGACTCCCTCGCTACTGCGTTTATCACATTATTAGACTCCACTGGCTTCAGGTCAAAGTGTACATAAGCCCACTCACCGTTTTAACCACACCCTCGATCTAGTTCTGGTGTATGGGATTGAGATTAATAACTTACTGGTCTTTCCAGAGAATCTCTCTCTATCAGATCATTACTTAATAACTTTTGATTTCTGTCTACTTGACCACGCGCCACTCAGTAACAGCTACTACACTAGGTGTTTATCTGATAGTGCGGTAGCAAAATTTAAGGAAGTGATTCCATCGGCATTAAAGTTCATACCCTATGTAACTGAGGTTTCCCGTACTGACTTTAAAGTCTCCCAAATTGAAATTGATCATCTCGTCGATAGCGCTGCAGGCTCGCTGCGAACAACTCTCGACTCTGTAGCACCTCTTAAAAAGAAGTTCGCAAAGCAAAGAAAGTTTGCTCCCTGGTATAACTCCCAGACCAGAAAATTAAAGCAAATGTCGTGAAAATTTGAAAGGAATTGGCGATTAACCAAACTGGAAGATTCCCGATTAATCTGGTTAGACAGTCTAAAAACATATAGGAGAGCCCTCTGCAATGCCAGAGCAAACTATTACTCATCATTAATATAAGAAAATAAGAACAACCCCAGGTTTCTTTTCAGCATTGTAGCCAGGCTGACAGAGAGTCACAGCTCTATTGAGCCTTGTATTCCTTTAGCCCTTAGCAGTAATGATTTTATGAGCTTTTTTAATGACAAAATCGTAACTATTAGAGACAAAATTCATGACCTCCTGCCTTCTAACGGTACTAATCTGCCTTCAAACACAGCTATAAGTGCTGATACATATTTAGATTGCTTCTCTCTGATTTCTATTCAACAATTGACCTCAATGATTTCATCAACGTATCTCTTGGACCCCATCCCAACTAGGCTACTTAAGGAAGTCTTACCTTTAGTTAACACTTACATACTAGACATGATCAATATATCTTTATTAACAGGCTATGTACCACAGTCTTTTAAGGTAGCTATAATTAAACCTCTGTTAAAAAAGCCCACATTGGATCCAGAGGTGTTAGCCAACTACAGACCTATATCCAACCTTCCCTTTCTCTCAAAGATCCTTGAGAAAGTAGTCGCAGACCAGCTGTGTGACTTTCTCCATGATAATAATTTATTTGAGGAATTTCAGTCAGGATTTAGGGCCCATCATAGTACCAAGACAGCACTAGTTAAAATTACAAATGATCTCCTGATTGCTTCAGACCAAGGACTCGTCTCTGTACTTGTTTTACTAGATCTTAGTGCCACATTTGACACAATTGACCATCAAATTCTGCTACAGAGACTGGAACATTCAATTGGCCTTAAAGGTTCTGCACTAAGCTGGTTTAAATCATACTTATCCGTACTATCGTTTTCAGTTTGTTCACGTTCATAATGAATCATCTTCATGTACTAAAGTTTGTTTTGGAGTACCTCAAGGTTCAGTGCTCGGACCAATTCTATTCACGCTATATATGCTTCCCTTAGGTAACATCATTAGAAATCACTCACACACTTTAAATTTCCATTGCTATGCGGATGATACACAGTTGTATTTATCGATAAAACCAGAAGAAACAGATCAATTAACTAAACTTCAGAAATGCATTAAAGATATAAAAACCTGGATGAGCATTTCCTGATGTTAAATTCAGATAAAACTGAAGTTATTGTTCTTGGCCCCAAACAGCTCAGAAACTCTTTATCTGATGATATAGCTTCTCTCGATGGCATTGCTCTGGGCTCTACCACCACCGTAAGAAACCTGGGTGTAATATTTGATCAAGATTTGTCTTTTAACTCCCATTTAAAACAAACGTCTCGGACTGCATTTTTTCATCTGCGTAATATTGCGAAAATTAGACCTATCCTGTCACTAAAAGATGCTGAAAAATTGGTCCACGCATTTGTTACCTCGAGGCTGGATTACTGTAGTTCTCTATTATCAAGTAGCTCTAATAAGTGCCTGAAAACTCTCCAGCTAATCCAGAACGCGGCGGCACGTGTACTGACAGGAACTAAGAAACGAGATCAAATTTCTCCTGTTTTAGCTTCTCTGCACTGGCTCCCTGCAAAATCCAGAATTGAATTTAAAATCCTTCTCCTAACCTACAAAGCTCTAAATAATCAAGCTCCATCATATCTCAGAGAGCTCATAGTGCCCTATTATCCCACCAGAACACTGCGCTCTGAGAATGCAGGGTTACTCGTGGTCCCTAAAGTCTCCAAAAGTAGAACAGGAGCCAGAGCCTTCAGCTATCAGGCTCCTCTTTTGTGGAATCACCTTCCTGTTTCGGTCCAGGAGGCAGACACCGTCTCTACTTTTAAGACTAGACTTAAGACTTTCCTTTTTGATAAAGCTTATAGTTAGGGCTGGCTCAGGCTTATCTTGGACCAGCCCCTAGTTAGGCTGACATAGGCCTAGTCTGCCGGGGGACCTCCTATAATACACCGAGCCCCTTCTCTCCTTCTCACTCGCTCTCTCCCTTGCTAGTATTCATGTCCTGTTACTGCATCTCCCTAACTCGGCTCTACTGCATGTCACTAACTCAGCGTGTTCTCCGGAGCCTTTGTGCTCCACTGTCTCGCAGGTTAACTCGTACCGCAGTCCTGCCTGGATGGTGTGTCGTGGTTGTGCTGCTGCGGTGGTCCTGCCTGATGCCTCCCACTGCTGCTGTTACTATTAGTCATACCAGTACTATTATACACATATCATTATTGTCACATACATATATAATCATATTATTAATATAATATCTGTTTCTCCTTATGTCTCATTGTGTCATATGGATTACTGTTAATTCATTATATTGATCTGTTCTGTACAACATCTATTGCTCGTCTGTCCGTCCTGGAAGAGGGGTCCCTCCTTCAGTTGCTCTTCCTGAGGTTTCTACCATTTTTTTTCCCCGTTAAGGGGTTTTTTTGGGGGGAGTTTTTCCTTATCCGCTGTGAGGGTCCTAAGGACAGAGGGATGTTGTATGCTGTAAAGCCCTCTGAGGCAAATTGTGATTTGTGATACTGGGCTTTATAAATAAAAATTGATTGAATTGATTGATATTGATCTTGTAACAAATGAATTGTCTAAATATGATGGTCTGTTTTTTAAACTGAGACACTTTCTCCCATTTTCAGCACTTCTCACCTTATATAAAACCTTACTCGAACCCCACATCAATTACTGCAATGCTACTTGGGGTAACGCTTTTCCCAGTCACCCACAGAAATTACAGATTTTCCAAAAGAAAGTCTTACGTGCTCTATCATGGTCACACTTTAATGCACCCACAACACCACTTTTTTGTGCCTATGGTCTACTGAGGCTAACTGAATGTAACTTCTTTCATAATGTGAGTAGTATATGGATTAAATAAACAACTCTATGACCTTGTTCCAATCTGCTGTCCCCAGCACTCACATAACACTAGGAAAAAGCATCTTATCTTTGGAAAGAAACAAAAACTAAAGCGCACCAGTCTGAGTATTGTGTGCCCCATGTATAGAGGTGCTGCCTCGCCGCAGCGGTTGCGGGTTCGACTCCGGCCAACGGCCCTTTGCTGCACATCACTCCCCCACTCTCTGTCTCTCCCCGTTTCACTCTGTCCTGTCCAATAAAGTCATAAAGGCCAAAAAAATAATCTAAAAAAAAAATTAAAAAAAAAATATCACAATCAGTCTCCACCTTTAAGAAAAATTTCAAGAAACACCTTCTCTCAATGCATAATGATTAATTGATTGCATGAATGCCACTCATTACACGGTATGTATGTAGCTGTATACCCTTATTTGGGCATTCAATGCTCTTTTTGCTCCTTTGCCTTGTTCTGACTTGTTCTTTTCTTTGATCCAGGGTTACTATTGGGTACTCGATAACCGTCTTTTCTGCATTTCTTGATAATTAATATAAAGTTGTGGATAACCTATTTTATTCTTTTATGCTGTTATAACATGGTTTCTGCTATACTTCTGTATTCAGACTTTGATAATGTACATTGCCACATAAAACTGAAATTTGATTATGTGTTTGTCTCAAGCTGAACTCATATTAATCTATGTTATGGGGACCCTATAATTTTTGCTGCTGATTTGCTGTGTTTGTCTTTGCTCGGATACTCTAACTTTCGATCTGTATGATTGTTGCAGAGATAGTTTCCGGGACCACTGTGTATTGTTGTTGTCTTCATGTGCGTTGTTTTTGTGTATCTCTTTGTTGTTTGTGTATGTCTGAGCCCCCTCTTATACTGTAAGCTTAATTTAGCTTTCCTGGGGTGACCCATTTCACATGTCCTATGTGTGTTGAGCTCAACACATTTGAAGAAATTCCCTGATGTGAGAATAAACAAACATGATGATGATGATGATGATGATCGTAACCATTACTCAAGGCTACCTCAGCATGCAGACTGGGGGAGCTGGGGATCAACCGCTGATCTTCCGATTAGTGGACGACCTGGGGGGTATTCCATCAAGCCAGCTAATCGCAAATCCCCGCTAATTTCGATAAGCCACGCTAGTTTCAGAGAGAGTTTGGTTCCATTACTCTCGCTAACAGGAACCTCAGCTGAGTTACTGGGGTAACATATGCTCCTGAACTAACCTGCTCCGTGGCAGGTTAACTATCAGGCTTAATAAATCGGTGTTACAAAGAATATGTACCTGTAGTAAACAGAGTCTCAAACAAACAGTTCCTCACACTTTTCGCTTGGTTATCCGTGTTCAGCAAAAATGAATTCACAACACATTCTTGGTTAGTTTCGTTGAATTCCCAAGGATTAAAAAAAAAAAAAAAAGTGTCGTTGTCGTGATGATATCTTGAAATATTAAAATTGTTTCTCTTGAGCACAAAGTTGCTGGACGCAGGGTGGTCTCGTCCCCCGACTATCATGCAGACGTCTTGGGTTTGAATCTCTGCTATGGCATGGTTTCAAATTATCAAAATATGGAAATACTGTTGTAGCAATTATTTTTGATGTTTTCACAAACAGCCTATAGCTTACATTTGTCACACATTACACGTATGTGAAATGTAATGCCATTTAGCCGACAATTATTCATCATGACTTTATAGCCTACAGAACTTTTAACATCAGCTAGGCCTAACATTAACACTTGTCCATATAATTGGAGTAACACCTGCACAGCCATGCGTTTAACATTGTTGACACCACTCCTGTGCAGAGATAACCAAACAAAACTTCCTTGCAGAATTTAATTTCTATAAATTAATACTGTGCAGGTATTGAACCTCAAACACGGGTTTCCCACGTCAATGACGGTGGCAATTCCTCTCCGCTACTGACAAAACATACTGTATATGATCAACACAGTCTAAACGTAAGACATTAAACACTGATGTAAAAGTTAACTTAGGCAATTAAGAGGTTGGCAATCTTCTGCCATGCTATATCTCTTGCCTTGACAATAGCAACAGTAAAGCTCCACAAGAAGCTTTTGCTCCGCGCTATTGAAGAAATCAGCCCTAGTTGTCTTGTCTTTTTTCGACATGATCGCGTTTTCGACAATCGCATGTTCTGGGTGAAGCCTGGCTGAAGTTAACGTTGATGAGGCGCGGCTGAAATGTGTTAGTGGAATGGCTTCAGCCTTAGGTGGAAGCTGACGCTAATTCAAACGAGGCTTAATCACTTAAGCGCCGCTATCATTAGCGACTTTGATGGAATACCCCCCTGCTCTAACATCATAAAATTTCCCAGCTGTGGGACTAATAAAGGTTATCTTATCTTATCTTATCTTATCTTATCTTATCTGAGCCACAGCCACCCCCACAGCTGCAAGGAGGACTGACCTTTAAGGTCGCCCAGCCAACCCTACTGCATATGTCATGTCAAGGGCTGTTGCTGTACAGACAGTATCTCGACAGGCTGACTCCCATTTAACCTGCTCTGGAAAGTCCATTATGTCAGGACTACATTTATCTTAGAGGGGAGAGTGTGGAACCTACATTAATGTTAGGCATGTTAATGGACACTGGGCACTCTCCATTCTTATGTATTACATCTATTATTATTATTATTATTATTATTATTACTATGTATTTTATTTTGTTCATACAGGCACTTCGGGCAGCTTAGGGGTCCTTTGGGTAATTGAGATGAGCCAGGCCTGCACAGATTTGATCACCCGTGATCGCTGCAAAATGCACGCCGGTTAGATTTGTGTCCGATTTTATCGGGACTTGCTCTGATGCCATGCAAAAGTGGACAATATTCTCAAAGGATCAAGGTATCTGCAGTTTTTAGAGCCAGGCGCTGCACTTGCTCTCCACCGACTGCAAGATTCAGGGCATGATGGGGAAAGCCTGGCTATCACCTGATCTAACAGCTGATGGGATCAGATGTTGACTCAACAATTAGACGTTCAATATAAACTTTTCATTTTGGTTGAATTGGAGAGATTTTGTGTTATTTGTCTGATACAAAGATTTACTCTGTTAACAGAATACATGATGTGTTACTGATAGAGACATCTAGTAGTCAGTCAGACTAAATACATTCATCATAAACTGTAGTCTATTTTATATTAGCATTGGACTGTTTTAATTATTGAAGTATATAGCAACACAAACACTTATGGTCAGTGGGATGGGAGGATTCTTAAAATAACATCTGTACAAATGTGAAGCGCTTACTATATCAGACTGATCTCTAATGAAAGCTGCTGTATCTTTTTTCCTCTGTTTTTGACTGTCAGGCTGATGTTTTCAATGTATTATAGGAGACAGGTCTACTTTGCAGCAGGAAACTAATGAGATGCTGATGTTCATGACAGTTCATGTGAAATGGAGGTTGAACCATGAACATAAATTACAGATCAGCTGTAAAGCATTTTAATATGCTATTCTGTCATAATTAAAATATTTGGAGACTGAGAACAAACCAATGTCAGGGTCTGATAACATTTTAATGATCATCGGATCTAACAGGATACAAGGGTTTCAGTGACTTCCTTTACAGAGAGAAGGCTGCTGGAAACTGTCTGGAAACTGTTTGACTTTACTGCAGCTTCTTGTCATCTCCCCCTGCTGCAGCTGCCTGATCTCTTCCACTTTCCAGCGGAGGTGCAGTTCATCTCAGACAAGCCTATTCAGTAGATCTGTCGACACTGTGTAGCTGTATTTTATCAATGTGCTTGTGTTTTGGTATTTCCAGTTGAGCAAAAATGGTGAAAAGATGTATAAAAGTAGCAAAACAGACATATAATGAATGAGTAAGAGTAATGGACTATTGCCAATACAAATATAAGATTTAAATCAGAATTTTTTAAGTTAAATGACAGTAAGTTGTGTGAAACAGTGCTTCACCTATTTGCTGTTGAGGAAATCACAAGTGTAACTGCCTGTAGCCTGCTAGAATTTAATGGCTGAAATACATGAGGCACAGGCGCAGTGTGTGATGTAGGCAGGGTGTGGCTGCTGCTAGATTCGCTGTGTATGTGCATTCAGTTTTGCCAGTGACAATGCAGTTGTTTATGCAGGGTTTGGAAGGGTAGGTAATAATAACCAGTGTCAGGCAAGTTACTTTCAAAATGTTTACATCATTACATATTACTAGTTTCCTTCATTTGAAGGTAATAAGTTACTCTATAAGTTTACTCTCTGTGTAGAGTAAACACAGTTATTTATGACACATTACATTACGTTTGCATTACTTTCACTGAAATAAGCTCAGACGAACTAATGTTCATTTTAAATGGATGAGGGTCATATTGTTTCACAGCAGTTAATCAAAGCACAGAAGCTCCAGTTTATTACAGTTCACTTGTATTAAAATGGAAAAAAAATGATGAAGAACGATTAAATAGCCTAAACCTTTTAAAATAAATGAATAGCCTTGGACACAAGGAGGGTCAGGCAGAGGATCAAAGTAATAAGTATGAGATATAGATCAATATATGTGGGCCTATGATATGGAGCACAATAAACACATTTTGACATTAGCAACAAATGGATTGTCATGCGAGTCAGTAATCTGTGACAAGCACAGTTTAATTCACCAAAGCTGAAAGACACACTTGCTGGTTTCCGGTGTGCCAGGCAGCTACAGCAGCACCAGAGGGAGAGTTCTGCACAAGAACAGGACTGTGTGCCAGCGTTGCTCTGCAGTTGTAGGGGATATGAATGGAAACACAACCAACATATATATACATCACCCAGGCAAGATGTGCCGATCAGCAGGACGAGGAAAAAACAAACCAGAGGTCAGCTCCTTATCCCTGCTGCAGCCTTAGTACACAAAGGTGAAGCAGGATATGCTGTACGTCTTTATATGAATGAAAACACACTGAACATGATAATGCATAGTATGGCATGACCCAGCTGTGCTGATAACCGGCACCCTTTGGGGGAAAGTTTTTTTCGGGTGGTGCAGTGGCCGATGTGGCGTAGTGTGGATCAGTGTGGATAATTGAAAAATGAGTTTGGATTTTGGATGGTAATGTGTTTCATGACATTGTATATGTAATACTTCTACACAAAATCCTGTTAGTAATGCATTACTTTATTTCTGCTATAACCTAATACATTACTGTAACGTGTTACTCATGTAATGCATTACCCCCAACACTGACAATAACTGGTAGTGAATTAATTATCTGGATTGTTTTAATGACAGGATGCATTGATTTGATTGTGCAGGGTCGCAGGGGGGCTGGAGCCTGTCCTCAGCTGTCATTGGGAAGAGGCAGGGTACACTCTGGACAGGTCGCCAGACTATCACAGGGAGAGAAACACACAACCATTCACGCTCATGTTCATACCAATGGGCAATTTAGAGACCCCAGTAAATCTAACCTGCATGTCTTTGGACTGTGGGGTGAAGCTGGACACAACACAGCTTCCTTGGTCAGTTTATCAGCTTCAACTGATTGTAATGAATGTGCTCTCCTGCAGGCATGCTACGGTAGACGCAGCAACCATATCCCATGTATTTTGGCTGGAAGCTGTGTGAGTGGACAGAATATTGTCTGTGTGTTTTGACAGTTATAGTGCATGTGGAAATGTCACGTTTTATTCAAATTCAAGAGTGAACATGAATGTTTATTGCATCATTCATTGCATCAAAAAAACGCAGGTCCATCACTCTGTAGACCTGCCCGCAGTATTTACCAAGTTGTGTTGATGTGATGTGTTTCCAGAACAAAAAAAAAAGAAGTAAAAGGATTTATTTTAAACTTATACTTGCCCAAAAGTCCCTTTGTGTCAAATTATGCAACAAATATGCAGCATACTTCAATCAGAAACTGCGGAGCTTGGGAATTAAACACAGGGAGGCTTCACTGCTGTCCAAGATGGCTTCTTCTCAACTGCTTGTATTTGCAAGGTGGTTGAAAGTAGATTAATAACGTTTATTATTCCCCAGATCTAGTACTTTATCACGCTGTCTGAGGTAGTTTATTTCATTTCTGTCCAGTCATTGTCTCTGGGTCTTAGTGTCATTGTTTTAAACTCTATTTCCATAGTGTGTGGAGTTAGAGTGTCTGTTGGTATAAATGCAGTATGAGAGATTTAAGGTAGTACAGGACAGGTACGGCAGACCTACATTATGCTCCAGTCTGTCCAGGCAAACTGACAACCAATCAAAGGGAAGATCAAATAAAAGTACTACTGGATTTTCTATAGGGTTTGCAGAATCACAGCCATCAGTATTAATCATGCAATCATACAAACACAACAGACAACATAGTTGACTTATCTTTTGCAGAATAGAAACTCTTTTCAGCAAGTGACCCCCTGATGAATGTTGTTTGGACAAAATGACTCCTATCTTTCTCATACAAAGCAACTTTTTTGTTATTATTTTCCAGACTCTCTCTAAATGGAGTGGGCTTTTATTTTGTTGTTATTGTTGTTGTGGCACTTTCAGGAAATGTGCTCTCCCAGTATCTGATGGAAGCTTCCAAGGTTGTTACATTATGTTTACTGTTTGGTATGCTTACTTTTATCACAGCCCGACACTGCACTGTGTAGAGGTAGAGAAAATGGGAAAGAGTGAAAGACAGTATAAATGGACCAGAAAAGAAAGAAAGAAAGAAGCAAAAGCAACAAATTTGCCTCCTGCTGTCTGTCTGCTAATCATCAGTTTATTCTGAGCTTCCAAATCTTGACTTTTAATGATAGGTCAGTGGAGCCATGATGATCAAATGGTCCTTTTACTTTACAAAACCCAGGTTCAATAACCCAATTTACAACTAGGCACTTCATGCATCTTTGCTTTATCAAAAAGTGGCCTGATATTGAAAAAAATCCATGGGCCCTATCTTATACAAAGCCTGACGGTAAATGGCAGTCATGGCAGGCCTCCTGGCAGCCCTATGAGACTGGAGATTGGCTGCGTGCAGTCTGTTCTGGATTGTCTGGGCAGAGAGCTGTCGAACATATTGTCTACAAACCTTGACTGCAAATCTGAAGAAGACTGACTACGGTTCCTAAGTGCTGACAGGATGAGGAAATGGTCTTCTTGGAGGGCCGTCTTCTTGGGACGCCCAGTTTGCGGCCTGTCTCTTACATCCCCTGTTATATGGAACTTGGCCGTCAGTTTGCAGATGGCACTAGGGCTCACTCCAAGTAATGCAGCGACTTGGTTTTGCGGAACACCAGCTTGATATTGCCCTATCGCACAGGCCCTATCCAGATCAGTCAAATGTGGCATGCTGATTCTTGGAGCAGACATCAACTGACCACTGTAGCAGGGCCCATGCTCACAGGTGCTGACAATCAGGTGCCAATTAGGCACTGATTGTCAACACCTGGGAATACCAGAAGCTCAAAACAAGACTCAATAGCAAAAGCAAAAAAAAAAAGCTGTTTGGCATTGGCAGAGAACATTTGGCAAATTTTTCATGGGCGCAACCCACATTCTCAGTTCTGCTGCTCATCCAAAAAAATTAATTTTCCTTACAAATGTGGTACCAATTAAAAGGGAAATAAACCAGCTTTCCAATAGCATTTAGAAACAAGTTTCCAAGCCAGAAACATGTGGTTTGGGGTCTTATTGAGGGGCAAGCCAGTCTTGTATGGTTTCCCTCAGTGGTTGGTCTGAAAACAGCATAATATCCCAGCCCGGGAAGAGCGTTTTGACAGCATGTTATAACAAGCTGGGGCTTTTGATCAGAAGAAATTAGAAACAACTGTTCAAGCCAGAAGCATGTGGTTTGGGGTCTTGCATAGGGGCAAGCCAGTTTCCTATGGTTTCCCTCAGTGGTTGCTCTGAAAACAGCATAATGCAATTTTTAGCGTTTTAAGGGCGAGAAAAGCGTTTTGAGAGCATGTTATAACTTAAGCTGGGGCTTTCAATCAGAAGCACTTAGAGGGAAGTTTCCAAGCCAAAAACATGTGAGTTTCGTATGGTTTCCCTCAGTGGTTGGTTTGAAAACTGCATAATGTCCCAGCCCAGGAAGAGCATATATATATATATATATATATATATATATATGCAAAGCCTATGCTGTAGCTATGGCATTGATTCAATGCAAAAGTACATGTAGATAGCAGTATGCCTGGTGTGTGCACACTTGGCTTTTTGTTGATGAATTAATGTTACTCCCAAAACACATTTAATGACTTGATTTAATACAATCCTTTTGCCCCTTGTGCCTCATGTTGTGCCTAGATTATGTGTCACTGAACTAGCAAAAGTGGTTGTATATGTCAGTGCACTTGTGCCATGTACTTTAGACCAAGCGCTGTAGATTGTTTGTATAGAGCCCCGTATATTAATGCAACCAAGAAGCATTAGAGGTGATTTTGAATCGGATTGCCAGTTAAAACAGATGTTTTACTGCAGTAACTCAATCTTTACTTTGCAGCCCTGGGATCCCTCCCCAGACGACTTCGCACCCTTTCACATCTGGTCCCACCTGACCCTAACGACACACATGATGGTCAGGTAGATCAACGACTCACATTGTGAACCTAACAACTCTGAAACTAACAGCTCACATGTGACCTTAATGACTCTGCCAGGGTTCACTCCCACACAGAGCTTAAAAGCCTGCAACTCCATATCAGTTCAGTTAGAACTGAAGAAGCTTCTTGAATGAGAGGCGAAATGTCTTCAAGAAACGCAAGCAAGTCCAGTTGCCTGTGATATAGCACTTAGCATTACCATGACCTGGATGACTGAGAACCTTCACCGACATGTTAATCTTTACTCCTACAATGTGTAATTAAGCCAGTAAGCCATGTTTTGAAGTAGCCTCTATAAGGTCTTTTCCCTGTGATAATTACAGATAAAGGTTATCTGGAATCAGATTTTATCTGATTCCTGATTAGTTCAACCACTGAATGACCTGGGTGAGAGAGCAGAGAGTTAAAGCCTATGCAGACAAGCAAAGTGTTTGTGTTAGTTGATCAACATACTAACTGTATACTGCTAAGCTAGCATTCTTTGTGGATATTTTCATGCATTTTCTCTCAATTTCTTGTCTTTTGATTAAAATCTTCTGATTTGTTTTTTCTTCATGTCGTCTTTTTAGTGTCAGTGGATTTCAGCTCCAACTTTGTATCACCATTTTGGCATGGAGAGGAGGGGTTTGAGGGGAGGGTCAGGGAGAGCATGGATGTGATCCTGGATCATCCTGACTGCCCCCAAGATCAGCAAACTTTGCCCTGCTGCTGGCTTCGGAGCAGGTCTTTTCCAATGTCTGCCCAGTTAGCATGAGCTAATACAGCAGCAGTGACTAACGTTCAACACCAAGCAATTAAACCAGGCATGGCCAAAGTCTGGCCCAGGGGCCAACTGTGGTCTGCAGACCGAGTTAATGGCCCGCAGCTCATCTTTCTTTTTTTCTGTTCACCTCACATTGGCAGGACTATCATACAGTTTGTAATGTGTTTTTATAAACAGACCGTATAAGAGCAAACAAATGTTTACATAGCAGCATACATTTCCTGCTAGGTAGGTATACGTGGCCACAGAAAAGATGCATAAAGTCGACAGTGAGGGCTGCCACTTTCAGAAGCGGTGGAAGATTTATCACTAAAAGATTAAACTGTTACATATGTCTTATTTGTGTGTAATGCTTATCAAACATGTGAGAAGCAGCTGTCCCCCTGATATTTTCACATTATCTTATGTGGCACCCATTTAAAAAGAAAAAGTTTGGACACCCCTATGTTAAATGGTCCCAACAAACTCAAATCAACACTGTCACTGAAACTCTTGTCTGTGGCAAACTCGAGTTCACATTGCTGTAGCAGCTACAACCCATACAGTTTTTGATGAGGTGTAGTCAAGTCTGTGTATTTGACAAAGCTGACAGTTCAGCATGCAGAGATGCCACCAAAACATTTAAAACTATGGCTATACTACACTATGCCAAGTACCTTATTCAGTCCCTCTAGGATGTTGCAATGTTGCTGTCACAACAATTAATGCAAATTTAGGCAATCCCTGTACATTCTCAACAACTGCTCAACCTTGCAGTTTTGTCCTATCACCGCAGCTTTACTGCAAATTTAACCATTTAAAAAGGGTAAAATCATAACTAATTGTAGAGTTGCTCAGCCCCTTCTTGCCCCTCTCTCTCTCTCTCTCTCTCTTTTTCTGCCTCTGTGTTTTTCATGAGACTGCTGCTGCAGGGCCAGAGCTCTGTGATCAAAAGTGTTTTCAGTTATTTTTGTTATTCCACCACTGATGAAGAGCAGCACACGGCAGCTGAAACTATGTCTCATCCAGGCAGAGTTCCAAACAGGGCTTTGTGTTTATCCACATACACAACTTTATTCTTGGAGAGCACAGATATGTGGGAATGTGCAGAAAGTTTTGAATATGAGCAGAAATCTTGCTAAAAAACACAGGGGTTTGTAGATTAATTAAAATGCAGTCATGTATAATTGATGTGAATAGATACCACATGCCCATTTAAAGAAGTAACTTCCCCAAACAAAAGTAACAGAGGATGGAAACGTAAAATACGCCTACTTGTGTGTGGACTCAGGGGAAAAAAATATTTGATAGCATTACAAAAAGCCTGAGAGCCTTACTGCATTATATTCCATTTAATTTTCATATTTTGAATTCACTCAACTCAACTCAACTCAACACAAATGTATTTATAAAGCACATTTATAAACAACTCACATTGACCAAAGTGCTGTGCAAAAGGAATACGTTGCTAAAAACACATACATATGAGGCTACATTACTGTCAAGTACATAGCTCACACATTGAAAGACACCACGCACACAGGCACGTGTCAGGAAAAACCACATCAGGGAGACTCAAACACTAATGAATAAAAATAGGTTTTGAGGCTGGACTTAAAAGAGTCAATGGTGAGGGCAGATCTGATTGGGAGGGGGATGCTGTTGCACAGTTTGGGGGCAGTTAAAGCAAAGGCCCGATCACCCCTGAGCTTAAGTCTGGAACAAGGCACAGTCAAGAGCCCCAGTTCAGCTGACCTGAGAGACCTGGGCATAGAATAGGGAGTTAAAAGGTCTGAGATGTAGGATGGGGCCAGACCATTAAGGGCTTTGTACACAAACAGAATAACCTTAAAGTCAATTCTAAACTTTACTGGCAGCCAGTGAAGAGAGGCCAAAACAGGTGTGATGTGGTCTCTCCTCCAGGTACCTGTGAGGAGACTGGCAGCAGTGTTCTGAACTAGCTGGAGGCGAGACAGAGAGGACTGACTGATACCAGTGTACAGAGAGTTACAGTGTCTAAACGGGAGGAGATGAGAGCATGGGTAACTATCTGCAGGTCTTTGAGGGAGGGAAATGGCTTGATTTTGAGTCAAATCACATCAAGGTTTTTGACATGGGGTTTTACATGATTAGAGAGGCCACCGAGATGGTCAGAAATCCCTCTAATGGAGTCAGGGGGGCCAAAGAGGACAAATTTTGATTTGTCCTCATTCAGCTGGAGGAAGTTCTGTGCCATACAGTTCTTTATGTCCTCAAGACAGTTTATGAGACTGGCGGTAAAACTGGACTTGTGGTTAGGCTTAAGAGGGAGATACAGCTGTGTGTCATCAGCATAGGAGTGGAAGGAGATGTTATGTTTTTTAATAATTTGGCCGAGAGGGAGCATGTACAATGAAAAGAGAATAGGACCTAAGATGGAGCCTTGAGGGACACCACAGGACAGAGTGGCTGAGGAAGAGGAGTGATTTCCCATGCTGACAGAGAAACTTCTATTTTTGAGGCATCTATTAAAACAAGGCAGGTGCGTCAGAGAGAGAAGACCAAAAAGTTGCAAAAAGACTCCCGCACACTGTCCAACTTGCAATACAAAATTTATTTGCGACGTTTCGGTACTAGACCTTCATCAGGCAAACAATTTTAAGTTCGTGAGAAGCCATCTTGAATAGGGAGTGGTCGTTTCCCATTCCCACGTTCAAACACAGAGGGACAAAATCATCATTAGGTTATTAAAACACACAAACAGAAAGCAAAAAAACGAAATTCTCTGTGTGACATAAGTCTAAAATACACCCCACATATCTAAAAGGGAAATACATAATCTAAAGATTCGGTTACAAATCAGTTCTGAATATTTCTATAGCAAAGATTGCCGATTCCCTTTGTAAATAGACTGATAGGGGTGTATTTACATTAAACATCAAAAACAGGCATATTAAATACAAAAAATTTATATGATAACAATGATCAAAATTCATTATATCCTATCCGAATTACACACAATTACAATAAATGATGGCAGCAAAAAAAGTCATAGAGATACCAACGAATCATGGCTGCATCAAATCTCTAAAAAACATGGCATCTGAACAAGTTTATTATAAAAAAAGAAGAAATTAACATCAAAAAAAGGAGATATTTATACTAATACCTGGGGGCTCAAAGAAAGTGCAGCACAACTACATACATATATAAATGGACACAATCATCAGGTCACATTGCTAGACAAACCTGGTGATATGTGTACATATTAATACGTATCCAGAACTATCTGGAGCTGGATACAGAAGTCCTAACAAGTGCCTCAATCAAGTTCAGTGGACAACAAAATACACATTTCAACACAATATACAAAAATCACAGGAACATGTTCAAAAGCAGTTCATCATTCAAACCCTTGGGAGCCAATGTTTGAAGGGTGTGAATCCAGTAAGCCTCACGCTGTTTTAAGAGTTTGTCGTGATCCCCTCCCCTAGGCGGCAGGTTTACCTGTTCGATGCCACAGAAACGTAGAGATGAGATATCATGGTGAGCATCATTAAAATGCACAGCCACGGGATACTCCCGGTCATTTCTACGTATAGAGCTTTTATGTTCACTCATCCTCTGTTTCAGTTTCCTAGTTGTTTTTCCCACATAAGCAAGACCAGTCATCTGCATAATGTCCTGCTCCACAATTCTGCAAAACGTGTTTATGGATGCATTGTTAGTGTTGGGGCAGAATGTGCTTTTAGCTTTAAAGACAGGAGCATGAATGGCACCAGCAGAGTCTGTGTTTTTGGAAAAGAAGTGACGTAATTTGATCTGTCTGAAACACTTGAAAAGATCCACTTTCAAACCAAAAACATTAAGGCCACTACTGGGCACAAAGGACAGTCTTTTGGACAGGAGGGATATCTGGTCATTAGAAAGTTCCTTAGATGAAATATTTATTACCGTGTCTTTGAGTTGCTGCGTGTCCAGGGCCTGCGTCCGGTGTTTGGATACGCGTTTGCCCCGTCTGCATTTCTTCGTCCTCGGCCTGGTTTCTTTCGGTTGGATAAAAAAGAGGGGTTGCTCGGTGGGAATCCAGAGTCGCTGTCGAAAGTGAAGTCACTGTCCATGGAGGAGTCTGTGTGGTTGTCACGTTCTCTCCAGTTGCTGGATGCTTGCCGGTGCGCCCCTCTAGGCTTGTGCGCACCCGTGCGTAATTGTGTGCTATCGGGTCTCTGGGAAGACGGCGCCTGTTCCTCAAGCCACACACCGGCCCTCCTAATTTGACCAAAAGTGAAAGAATTGCTTTGAATGAACTCATGAATGACAAGGAGATTGTCATCAAGCCTGCGGATAAGAGAGGGGGTATTTGTATCCAAGATTCTGAAAAGTATAAACATGAAATTCATTCTCAACTGTCAAATACCAGATTTTACAAAAAATTAAATCAGCATCCAACCATCTCCTTTCAAAATGAATTGCATTCATACCTTGAGGATGCTAATAAGAGAGGCTGGATCACTAAATCAGAATATGATTTCCTGTATTGCAAGCACCCAGTACGAGCTGTGATATACACTTTGCCTAAGTGCACAAATCACTTACCAACCCACCGGGTCGTCCTATTGTGGCGCAAACAGATTCATTATGGTCTCCTTTATCTGAGTTTGTTGATTATTTTATTAAACCTTTTGTACATACTCTGCCAGCTTACATCAAGGATTCCACTGATTTCATTGACAAAATTTCAGATCTTAGGGATTTGCCAGAAGATGCCCTCTTGTTAACCCTTGATATCACTAGCCTCCATACTAACATACCCCACGAAGGGGGCTTGGAGGCGTTAAGTTTTTATCTACAAGACCGAGACAGCACATCCAACCCTCCCAATCAATTCATTATTGATCTGACGAGGTTTGTTATGAAATACAACTATTTCAGTTTTCAAAATGATTTTTACCTACAAGTCTCAGGTACAAGTATGGGCACCATCTGTGCACCCAATTATGCAAATCTATTTGTTGGACTTTTTGAAAAGAATTTCATCTTTAATCCGGACAAAAATACACATTTGCTCAAGATTATAAAATGGTACAGGTTCACTGATGACATCTTCTGTGTGTATAATGGAAATCCTGATGAACTGGCAGATTTTGTTACCCTGCTAAACAGTTTCGACAGTAATTTACAGTTCACGTTGAACTATAGTGATGAAAAGGGCAGTTTTTTAGATATGTGAGTTATTAAAAACAGCGGCTCCCTTATCACAACTATCTATCGAAAGGACATAGATAAAAACATCTCATTGCTAGCCACCAGTTGTCATCCCACTTCCTTAAAAAAGGGTCTTCCCATCAGTCAGTTTTTCCGTTTGAGAAAAATTTGTCATTCCACAGAGGACTTCATTGAGAAAGCAGTGGATATGAAACACAGATTTGCGCAGCGAGGGTATCCATCATTGTGGATTAATCATGCATGTGAATTGGCTCTCAAATAGATGCGCTCTGAGTTACTAAAAAAGAGCATTAAAAAACAAAAGACATTTTCTGTGATGTCCACTCTGCCGCAATAAGATCTGTTTTTCAAAAACACTGGCATATTCTGAAGTCCGATCCCGAACTTGCCCCCTTGTTCAAAGATCCTCCTCTTTTTGTAAATAAAAGGGGGAGAAATATAAGGGATCATCTGGTCCGCGCCAATTTCGGTCATACCATCAAATCCAGTCAAGCAACGCAAACACATCTGCACCCCCTCCCCAACAGCAACTATCGTTGCGGTAGTTGCGCGCAGTGTAACAACACTATGAAAACAAGCCATTTTTCCCATCCCCACACAGGCAAACTATTTCCCATCAACAGTGTTATCACTTGTGCATGGGGTATAGAGCTTTTATGTTCACTCATCCTCTGTTTCAGTTTCCTAGTTGTTTTTCCCACATAAGCAAGACTACAAGGACAGCGGATCGAATAAATCACGTGCATGGATGCACAAGTGATAACACTGTTGATATTTAGGACTTAGGATGCTCTGGTTTAAGGATTTAATTCAATTCAATGGTGTGTCGGTTAGGAAAGACGAGCACATACAGGAGGTTCCACTTGAATCTTTTATTATAAGGTTGTTTGAGCTGGTTTCATCTGACAACAGAAGGAAAAAAGATAAAGAATATTAAACTAGACATAATTTCTCATTAACACAACTAATAATACAGAAAAGGTCGTTTAACTTCAAATCTAAACACCATAAACCTAAGAATCCAGGAATAAACATCACAGAAAACTAATCAGAGCAGAAAACTGAATTGTAATTATCTTAAGTCATTTTAAATGCATTCAAATCAAAGCAACTCACATGTCATGTATTCGGTTCAAACATTTCAAAGAAAGGCAGAAGCATCCACATGCTCCTTTGTTCTCCAGAGGAAAAAGGATGGCCACATGTGGCCTGGCTGCTATACAGCCCCTGGACTACACCCATCCAGGGAGGGGAAGGCAGGTAGGAGTGGCTGGGGATTTTCCATCCAAGTAGAGGGAAACAGGTAGAGCAGGGGTGTCAAACTCATTTTAGCTCAGGGGCCACATGGAGGAAAATCTATTCCCAGGAGGGCTGGACCGGTAAAATCATGGCATAATAACTTAAAAATAACAACAACTTCAGACTGTTTTCTTTGTTTTAGTTTGGTCCAAAATAGTACAAGCACATTCTGAAAATGTACACATCACAAATAATCCTCTTGACAAACACTTCAAATTAGTTGAAAATTCTGAGGAAAAAATTGGTGCAACTTCAAGAACACAATGCCTCAGTGATTGGAACTTAGAGTTCGTCACAGTGTACCTACAAAGGCATACAACTTTAATGCACAGCCTATCTGGGATTGAACAAAATACAAACAACTATTCTAGGTATCAAATACCGCATTTGTCATTTCCACATATTAATCCTGCTCTAACTCATCAAACCATACAAACTGAGGTAGAAACTATTCAAGAGGGTTGAGTTACTCCCTGCCTTGTAGGCTACACTACTTATTGATAGAAAAAATTAAAGCTGTGCAATACATGAACAATTTCAACAAACCAAATTTATGAACTGAAGTGACTGACATTATTACAGTAAATCACACACTGTTCACTTTCTTTAAATCTCCACAGAAGACATTCATTTTCACAGAACTATATCAGGGTGCAGTGTCTCATGCGGCATTTAAAGTGGGGTTACCCACTGTTTATTTTACTCCTGAAACCTGGCATCTTTTAGCTTTCACAAGTGCATCAATATCAGGCGTCACATCCTGAGTGGCAGCCAATTTCAGGATGTCATTCAAGTGCTTGTGTGTGAGCCTTGAGCGCAGCTTTGTTTTATTGATGGTCATTACAGAGAAAACTTGCTCACAAAGATATGTGGTTCCAAACATGCACAACACTTTTGCAGCAAGGGCTGTCAAGTTGGGGTAACCTGGCAAGAGATACTGATAAAATGTGTCCAAGCCAGCTGCGGCAAATTTGCCCTTCAAATCTGAGTCACACTGCAAGTCTATTATTTCAAGTTGGATGTTGACGGGCAGATCAGAGGCATTCACGGTGAATGGCGAGCAAAAAACTTTGAAGTCTTTCTCCAGTTCACCAAAAATCTGAAAGCCTTGCTCAAACTCCCGCAATAGTCCTGTTATTTTATCTTTGAACCACTTCATGTCGGCGGCATGTTGGGTCGCGCACACTTCTTTCAGACAAGGAAAGTGAGCAGCATCACCACCCGCGAGTTGTGTCTCCCACAATGACAGCTTCAACTTGAACGCACACATGCTGTCATAATACTGCGTGACAACTTTGTTACGTCCTTGCAGCATTTTGTTCAAGTTATTCAAGTGCTCTGTAACATCCACCATAAATGCAAGGTCCTGCATCCATTCTGTGGACTGAAATTCTAACACTGGTCTGCCCTTTTTTTCCATGAACTTTTCAATTTCCTCTTATAAATCAAAGAAACGCCTCAGCACAGCACCTCGGCTTAACCACCTTACCTCGGTGTGGTATGGCAGGCCATAGTTGTGGTCTCTCTCTTTGAGAAGGCTGTCAAACTGACGGTGATTCAGACCTCTGGATCGGATGAAATTAACAGTTTGGACGACCACCTCCATGACGTTATCCATCTTTAATGACTTGCAACACAATGTCTCCTGATGCAAAATACAGTGAAAAGTCCAAAAATCACATCCTCCATTTGCAGTCTGCACTTTCTGTCTGAATTTTGTCACAACACCTGCCTTTTTCCCAATCATTAATGGCGCACCATCTGTAGCCAGGCTGACAGCACGGGACCAGTCCACTCCGACCCTGTCCAGCGCTCCGACGAGGGCGGTGAAAATATTAGCTGCGGTTATGGTATCCGTCATTGGCACCAACTCCACGAACTCCTCAGTGACGGTCAAAGTGAATGTGGCGGATGAATGTGGCCAGTTGCGCAACATCTGTAATGTCCGTGCTTTCATCAATTGCAACTGAAAACGCAATAAATGACTTTACTTTGTGCTTCAATTGGCTGTCCAAATCCGCCGAAAGATTAGAAATCCTGTCTGCAACTATGTTTCTTGTCAGGCTGATATTTGCAAAAGCCTTACACTTTTCAGGGCACACAATCTCTGCAGCCTTCAGCATGCATGTCTTCACAAATTCACCCTCACTAAATGGTTTTGAAGCCAGTGCAATTTCATTAGCAATGAGGTAGCTAGCTTTCACTGCAGCATCACTGATTTCTCGGCTATGAGTAAACACAGACTGTTGTTTCTTCAGACCCGCCACCAATTCATTCACCTTCTCTCTTCTCTGTTGTCCTTGCAAGTTGTTGTATTTTTCGGCATGAAGAGTCTCATAGTGGCGCCGAAGGTTATATTCTTTTATGCTGTGAACACACCAAACACACAGGTTTCCCATTCACTTCCGTGAATAAATAGGACGATGACCATTTTTCTTGGAAAACTCTGCACTCTGTGTCCACTTTTCTCCTTTTTGACAGAGACATGCTGGGGCAATGAGGGTGCCAAAGCGCGTAAAGTTCAAAGTAGAAGAGGTAATAAGCAGAACGACAAGGTAGCTCTGGGCTAGCTGTACTTGCTATACTTGCTCAGCTCCGTTATAAACAGTTTGCTTGCTTAACAGAATTGCTATTGCGACACCCAGTGGACACATTTAGAACAGCAGTTTCTTTCAATGAAAAATTGCAGTTCATTTTTATACTTTGCAAAATCATCTCGTGGGCCGGATTAAACCCGTTCGCGGGCCTGATTCGGCCCGCGGGCCGTAAGTCTGACACCCCTGAGGTAGAGAGAGAGGGCTTGGGGGATTTTCCACAGCCGCCCCTCAAATATGCAAGTCAAATTTGATTTTAAGGAAAATCCTCATGGACTTTGGAGGGGCTCTTTTATTATATCTCAATCAATTAATCAATCAATCAATTTTATTTATAAAGCCCGATATCACAAATCACAATTTGCCTCAAAGGGCTTTACAGCATACAGCATCCCTCTGTCCTTTGGACCCTCACAGCGGATAAGGAAAAACTCCCCCAAAAAACCCTTTAACGGGGGGGGAAAAAAATGGTAGAAACCTCAGGAAGAGCAACTGAGGAGGGATCCCTCTGCCAGGACGGACAGACGAGCAACAGATGTTGTACAGAACAGATCGACATAATAAATTAACAGTAATCCATATGGCACAATGAGACATAAAGAAGGGGCTCCGTGTATTATAGGAGGTCCCCCGGCAGACTAGGCCTATGTCAGCCTAACTAGGGGCCGGTCCAAGACAAGCTTGGGCCAGCCCTAACTATAACCTTTATCAAAAAGGAAAGTCTTAAGTCTAGTCTTAAAGGTGGAGACGGTGTCTGCCTCCTGGACCGAAACAGGAAGGTGATTCCACAAAAGAGGAGCCTGATAGCTGAAGGCTCTGGCTCCTGTTCTACTTTTGGAGACTTTAGGGACCACGAGTAACCCTGTATTCTGAGGGTGCAGTGTTCTGGTGGGATAATAGGGCACGATGAGCTCTCTAAGATATGATGGAGCCTGATCATTTTGAGGTTTTTAAGTTAGGAGAAGGATTTTAAATTCAATCCTGGATTTTACAGGGAGCCAGTGCAGAGAAGCTAAAACAGGAGAAATGTGATCTCGTTTCTTAGTTCCTGTCAGTACACGTGCCGCCATGTTCTGGATTAGCTGGAGTGTTATTCGGCACTTTTTTAGAGCTGCCTGATAATAGGGAATTACAGTAATCCAGCCTAGAGGTAACAAACGCGTGGACCAATTTTCCTCCATCTTTTTGTGACACGATAGGCCTAATTTTCACAATATTATGCAGATGAAAAAACGCAGTCCGAGAGGTTTGTTTTAAATGGGAATTAAAAGACAAATCTTGATCAAATATTACGCCAAGGTTTCTTACGGTGGTGCTAGAGGCCAGAGCAATGCCATCCAGAGAAACTATATCATCAGATAAAGAGCCATTGTCACTCTTCCATCTGAACCTGGCAGGACTTTCTGCACTTTTCCAGTTGGCCATGATGTACAGGGCAGATTGGGGTCCACAACCATCCCCATGGCATCCAAGGTAAGATTTGCATTATCCACCTTCCATTTTTGTTGTGACTGAAGTGTTGGTAGGTAGTACTTGATAAAACTTGCCCGGAATTGGTTGGCAAGCACTTGACTGTGCCTCATCTCCTTGTGCCCAGAAGGTCAGGACGGGTAGAGACGAACTGTGGAAGGGCTGCCTCCAGCCGCCCCATGAGGAGAAGATTGGGTGTAACTGGGTCAGGGTCAGACACATCTGATGAAAGGTATCCAAGGGGCTTTGAGTTTAGGATCTTCTCCACCTCTATCAACACTGTGGTTAGCACCTCCTTTGTGACAGTTTGATCACCAAAGGTCACACGTAAGGTGGACTTAATGGCTCTGATCTCCCTTTCCCAGGTTCCCCCAAAGTGTGGAGCATGTGGAGGGTTTCTCAAGAAATGGAATTTGTATTTCACTAGTTGTTCCTGAAGGGCAGGGGTCAACTGATCCAAGGCTCTCTGTAACTCTCTCTTGCCTCCAATGAAGTTAGTACCATGGTCAGAAATTACCTCATAGGAGGTGCCACGCCAAGCAACGAAGCAGCGGAAAGACATAAGGAAGCTGTCAGTGTCCAGACTGTCCAGAAGCTCTATATGGCCACAATGTGTTATAAGGCATTTTAAGAGAATCCCCCACTTCTTCTCTTGTCTGCTGCCAACTTCAATTAGGAAAGGACCAAAGCAATCCATCCCAATAGACCAGAAAGGAGGCTTGATTAAACGCAGGCAAGATGGAGGTAAGTCAGCCATCCGAGGGACCAGTGGTTTTGCATTCCATTTCTTACAGTCAGTACATGAATGCTGGTTTTTCCTCACTGCTTCTCCCACACAAAATCCAATAGTTCCTCCTAAGGCTGGCAAAAACTCTCTCTGGGCCAGGATGGTGCAACTTAATCAACAACATAATCCTTGATGAGCAGTTGTGTGATGTAGTGTTTTGGATCCAAGACAACTGGGTGGATATTGTTGTAATCGAGAGCCTCACTTTTCCGCAGCTGACCACCAACTCTGTTAGGTACCAGTTTGCTTGTTTGTAGAATAGCATACTCCTCTGGGAACCTCTCCTGTACATGCTGTAGAAGAAGAGTTTCCACATAAGATCTCTCAAGGGGTTGAGAACCTGGATCCAAGGACGAGATGATGTGTTGAGATGTGCCGACCACTAAATCTTCCCAGCACTGGAAGTCAAGGATGTTGGAGGGAATGTTGGTCAGCATTATATGAGTCATGCCACTGAATGCAGATTTTCTCAACTCTGTTGCTGCATCATTGGAAGGTGAGGATGGATCCAAAGGCCATTGGTGAGAAGGTAAGTACAGGAAAGGAGGGCCCTGATTCCATCAGTGTGATGCTGCTAGCTCGTTAAGGGTCTTTCCTCTGGTTATATTATCAGCTGGGTTGCTGGCTGAGTCAATGTACCTCCAGTCAGAGGAATTTGTGTACTCAAGGATCTCTGTGATCCGATGAGCAAAAAATATCTTGTACTGGCAAGACTCTGATTGCAGCCAGGTAAGAACAGTTTTGGAGTCCATTCACATCACCAAGCAGTGGATAGGTAGAGTCAACTCAGTCTGCAGCATCCTTGCTAGTTGCTCTGTTTGAGTCCACTGTACACAGATATGCTACAGAACCATATGCTGCTGAAGAGGTGCCAGAAAACACATGCAATTCTCTGGTCATTGAAGCATCATGGTCTTCAGTGGGTCCATAACATCCTGGGAGTTTGATCTGGGCCAAGTGCAGAAGTTCATTTTCCCACAGTGTCCAGGCTTTCATAAAGGCATCAGGAAGACATGGATCATCCCATTCCCACTCTTTGGTCCACAGTTTGTGGAGAAGGACTTTTGCATGGGTGGTAAATGGGATGATGAACGCAAGGGGATCATACTGACTGGCCAGTATCCTGTACACATTGCGGAGGGTAAGGGTCTGGTACTCAATGGGTCTGTGCTTATATCCCAGGGTGTCCGAAGAGCAGTACCATATTAAGCCCAATGCACCTTCCCATGGGTTGGTGCAGTCTTTACTAAGCCACAGTTCAGTGCTCTCTGATCAAGCCTCTTTGGGTAGATGCTCAACCACTGAAGGGAGGTTACTGCAAGTGTTGCTTTGAGCTGGTCAAGAAGAGTTCCTGCCTGCTCTTCAGTTGGAAAACTCTGCAGACAGTTGTCTACATAGAAGGACTGCAAGACTGATGTTAAGACATCTTCTTGACCCACTTGATTGTCTCTCACATGTCACTGCAGGGCATGTGTGGCCCACCAGTAGCCACTGGATTGCTGGACTTTGGATGGCTGACCTTACAAGTTTACTTTCTTCTATGTTCCCTCTCTGGCAGTCCCATGTTTGTGTGGCCATGGTTTGGCACTCAGCTTCCTCTTCTAGCCAGTTAGAAAAGTCAACCTGGTTGTAAGGAATGCCTGGCTTTGTGGTATGGGTAAAACTAGCAAAATTAGCAACATGCTCAGAAGGAAGCTTTCCCAGAGATTGCTGTACATGAGACAGAAAAGCTAACTCGGCATCTCCTTCACCATTTTCAAGAGAGTGGAGCATATCCACAAGAGCTCGGACTCGAATGGCAAAATCACTGAAGCATCAGGAATCGACTTGACAAACAGAGGGAAGGTTTTGGATGATTGTGATTTCTTTCAGTACCAGCTGCTGTGGCTGGCCATAAATCTGCTGTAGGAGTGACATAGCTCTGGCGTAAGGAAGAGGATGATGTGCATAGGTCAGAGCAAGGTGATAGGCTGTGTCCAGCTTCAAATGATCCAATAATACATGATATTTTAACTGCTCACTTTCATCATGAGGCAGAAGATTGGTAAGAGCCATCTTTAGTAGGGCAAACTGTCTGGGATCACCTCTGCTGAAGTATGGGAAGGAGGGGGCGGCAGCATGAGAGACTCTGTTAGTCCTTGGGAATTGCTGTGGGTGGTGCTGAAGAACTGAATGAGACAGGTTAACGGTGTCTACATTCTGGACATTAAGAGAAGGATGAGCAGTTGGAGGGCGCGAGTAATGAACAGTCAATGTGATGACCTGAAGCTGTGAGGAAGAAGATCGATCTGCAGCAACTGAAAGTGACTGGTGGCTGTGCAAAGGTGCATGAGGCTGCCTGTAAGGAAGTACAGGAGGATTCTCAGCAGTTTGGCAGTGCACAGAAGGAACCTGCACGTAAGAAGCATTAACATATTCAGTTGCTGAGGATGTGGGGTCCATTGCAGGTGGAGGCATGATCGGTTGAGGCAACTGATAGGAAAGAGCCGGTGCTGGGGCTGGAATGTTAGCTGGAATAGGAGCGGGGCTGGAGCTGGAGCTGGAATCTGTACTGGAATCAGAGCCGGACTCTGAGCCGGAATATGGACTGAAGAATGGAATGAAACAGAATAAAACTGTCTCTCGACTCTCTCCCCAAGAGCCTGCACCATTTCCCAGGGTTCAAGATGAGTCCTTTAAGTTCTATTTCTCCTTTCATAAAGTCCATATCTGTAGTCGTGGTGGAAAGTTTGGGTGATGGAGCAAGTTGTACAACTGAAGCTGAGCTTTTCTCAGCAGTTAGGCCTTTCCCAGCTGAAGGCGCTTAAGCCTTGTTAGCTCCATCTAGAGGCTCTGAGGGTTGAGGGTTAGCAGGAGGCTTTGAAGACTGATGAGTAGCAGGGTTAGCTACTCTAGGCCCATATGGTAGTGATGTTTGGTAGTCTGCCAGATAACTGGGTGGTTTGTGAGGACGTACAGACAAGCACATACAGGAGGGCTTGGGGGATTTTCCACATTTTTTTGCTTTGATTTCTTGTGAATAAATACATTTGGAATCATACCTGCTGTCTGTTTAATATTGCACCAGAGTGAATGAAAAGTCATCCTCAGCTATGTCAACAACTCCAAATCTTTTACCATTAATATGGCAACTTTGGTTATAGTTATTAATTTATCTATTAATCAGAGTTCCAAATTAATAATTAATAAGACTAATATCATTAACTGGTTATCATTTTTCCGTTTTTGGGAATAGTGCCCCACGAGGTGATTTAATGTAAATTTAGTCACATTATTCAACATAATTAATAATTATTGTTAATACTTATTAATTATTTCTGATAGCCATTTTGATACTTCCCAATGATTGGAGACCTGTAACAAGGTCAGGTTCCAACACAGTTACATCCTACATTACATGATGCAATAGGTCAGCAAAGGTTATCTTGTGTAGTTTAAAACAATACATTTTTTAAAGATTGTTTTTTAGGCAATTCTGCTTTATTGACAGTGAGAGAGAGACATCTATCTACGGCACACCACCATCTCTCCAGTCATATGCCTGAAGCCAGATCTTTGGGAGGAGCTAAAGCTTTCAATAAAACTACAGTCAGTGAGTTCTTTGGCAATCTTGATTTAAGAGATGGACAGGTTACAGAACTTATATATTTGGCTACATTATCAACTGATAATGACAGCTATATATGTCATAGAATGCAGAATGTTGCTTTGTTGTTTAAGGAGTGCGATTTATGGTAAACGTCTTTTATGCCACTTGTTTTAAGATATTACAAATTGTGTATAATATTTATTGGTGTGTTATTTTGATTAACGTGCTGTGCGCTATGAAAGCAATGGACTATGGACTGAACAGTTTCCTGTGTTACAGTGGATTTGTGTGTTTACCTGTCTTTCATGAACTGTCTTTTACAAATGTCAACAAAGCACATGTTGCTGATTGGCACACCTGCTGTGCCTTATTACATCAGCGATCTCATTCGCCGGTTATTCCTCCCACTCCTAATAAGGAAGACGCCAAGTCCCTTGGTCTGGGCTCGTACCAGGAGGCTGTGTTGGCTTGCTGCTGAAAGGCACTGCACTCCCTTCCCATCGGGCTGGATCTATGCCTCTCCCCGCACTGCTGTATCGTATCGGTGAAGCTGATCTGGAGACTCTGCTGTGTCGACGCTCGCTATCCTTCAAGTTAAGGAAAGTAGTATATTGCTCCTCATTGGGTGCACGTGTGTTAACTCCCCCATGCTATTGCTGAGTGTCTCTGAGTCCTGCTTTTTGTGTCAAGGGCATCGGGTCCAGAGGGTGATGGTGGAGCAGCGGCAGCATGTTTCGTTGATGGGCACGCATGACAGTGTATAAAGGAAAGTGATTACTCAGTATTGCTAGTACTTGTTTGAATTTGTCAGCCACGACGCAGGCTGGGCACCGATCTTGCTCTTTTCCTCTGACAGCGCAAGATTGGCTCACGGAGGTCCCGGTGCTGGATTCTGCGGGTTGGACTGCAACACATCAACAGCCCTGCTGAAGCAGGTTTCCCTGGCAACGTGTGCAAGGGAAAACGTGGAGACGCTCTTGGGCTTTAGTGGACTGGACTGTTGGTATCTCAGAATCCATCACTTCGGTGAACTGAATCACCTTTTGATTAATTAGCTGGGTAGTGTTTTATTCTGATTCGTTTTTAAAGGAACTCATCTTTTAAATCAAGTGCATTTTAAAAAGAATAAAAATAAAAATAATTTATTTTTTTATAAACATTTTTGTGTCCTTCTCACGGTGTTGGTGTGGCCGGGAATCTGAACCTGAAGTAAATTAAGATTGACAGCTTAGTCTCTGTTACATATACAACATTGAAGCACAGTTATACAAGATAAACTACTGAAGGGGATAACTTGTACTTTCTTTACCAAACACTCATTTTGTTTTATTGTAGTGACTGGATGCCAGTAGATTTGAACTACTCCTTCATTAATATCATTTTGTCATGATTTTTGTTTTGCTCCTCAAAAAATTGGATGAGTACCCCCATTTAGCAGAAATGCTGTAAACATACACTCTGATCTGTTTTTGTCTTTGCAGGTACATTTCTGATAATCAACCTCCAAAGTGCAGTAAAAGAAAAAAGCACCTATCCCTGTCAGATATCTTGACCACACGGGTTACCTCAGACCAGTGACACTTACTATTATAAGAAGTAACTTTATCTAACTTAATGCCCAACAAGACCGAAGGTGGAATTGTCTTTTTTAAAAACTGCTCATTAACTAAAGTATCAGCAGGTTTTGCATATTACCATATTCATGCGGTGAAATGTTTGTCAAAGATGCAGATTATTTGTCTCATAGGCTCTTAAAATACTATAGAAAATATTATACAATTCACACTGTTATCTGTAATCTGTAATAAAATTTGATTGTGAAACAGAAAAATGTGTTGTGTTGCTTACAGTGACTTTAAACCTGTGTTTTCCTGTGCTTCAGGATCACCATTCACCTGCCTGCCAGCTTCACCTGCTCACCATACTTCCCTTCACTATCTGCCCATGCACACCCCCCTCGTCTCAGCCACCTCCATTCCTCCCCACACACCCTGGACCTCCATCCTTTATACTATTCCCATTTCATCATCCATGTGGCAATAAACCCTTTACCAGCATTGAGTCCGTGTCCTGTGCCTGGGTTCTCCTTATGGTCATAACACTTGCGGATTTATGATAAATATTCCTCCAACAAAGGTGTTTCAGAGGAAACATCTAAAACATCTAAAAAAAAAAAGAGTGGACAGAAAATTTCAATGAGGCTTCTACATTTGTCAGGAATGAAGGAATACTTGTATCATTACCTTTGCCAGGCGTAACCCTGCTCACAGTGGTGCACAATTGTGCATTTGGATGTGTGTGTGTGTGTGTGTGCGTGCCTTAGTATATTTAAATGTCTGTCCACAGCTTATTTCACATACTACTGGACCAATCAGCCACATGTTTTGTGTGCACATTCATGACCGTGTGTTCAAAGACCCCACATGGCTGCTGTGATTCACAACAGTTGTTAAAGAAAAATATATAAAAAATTGTCCATTGTGTTTATTTCCTACTATGTCGTGCTGTGGCCTACAGACAAAGTTAATACTGTTAAAAGTCCAGTTATGAACAACACTGATCAAAGATTATTGGCTGTGTTTTAGTTATTAAACCTGTGTCCACAAACCAATGGGTGATGTCATGGTAGCTGCATCCATTATTTATACAGTCATGATACACACATGAAATTGTATCTGTTAGAAGGAAAGCTCAATCTGCTCTGTGTAACAGGCTGTGTCTCTGTCAAAAACTGACAAGGAGCAGATTTTTACCAGCTTCTCGAAATGCTTTTGAAATGTGATGCGCTGCCTCTGCAGGAATTGCAACAATTGTCTAGACTGGCAATCAAGATCAGGTAACAGGTGTGTTTAGTCATTTAAGTTTTAGAGGTTTTCAGGCTTGTACAGTTAAATCATAATGGTTTATTTACATGTCGTTTATTTCTTCACTATTCTTATTATTACTCAAACTTTAATTTTAACTTATTCTTAGTGAGTTCACTTTAGCTCTGCACACCATAATAAGGGCAATATACTCTCCAAAACTGACAATTCAACATTCACACCAGCTTCATGCAGTGGTCGGTCAACTGGGCTCTTTGCATTTTTCACACAACTAGTTCTTTCACTTTACATAAATACAACTGAATGTAACACTATGAATGTCTTCCAAGAGAGAGAGAGTTATGTCTCCATGTAAAAGCAGTATCACACCTCTGCCCCATTGTACGCCAGGCAGAGTCACCTGTCACAGAGAGGGAGGAGACGTGAGTATGGCTATACAGTATGAAACAACTGTAAACACTTCTGATATCTGATGTGGTTGGAAGAACTAGTTCTGATCAAGTATACCCTGACCCTTTACAGTATATGAGTTGTTGGCTGTACCCCACATTGTGACAGCTCACAGTGGTGCACAAGCAAGAAACAGGCGAGGCTCCTTACTTTCAGGCCAAGTTGCTAAGTCTCTTTGTTCCTTTAAAAAAAAAATTGACTCAGCCAATTATTATCACTATCAATCAATTTATTAGTCACATGGAACTATATTAATCTGATTTCAGTGAAATATAATCCATTAGTTACATTAAAGTGTTTGGTAAAAACAGTGTAATAATAAATATGATTCTGTTGGGGGTTGGGCAGTCTCAGGCACTGTCTTCATTTAGCATCGGAGAGATCATATTTCTCCTGTTTGAGCTTCTCTGCGCTGGCTACCTGTAAAATACAGAACTGAATTTAAAATCCTTCTCCTCTATATGGTCAGGCTCTGTCATGTCTTAGAGAGCTCGTAGTACCCTGTTATCCCACCAGATCACGTCGCTCTGAGAATGCAGGGTTACTTGTGGTCCCTAAAGTCTCCAAAAGTAGAACAGGAGCCAGACCCCTAAGCTATTAAGCTCCTCTTCTGTGGAACCATCTTCCTGTTTTGGTCCGGGAGACAGACACCGTCTCCACATTTAAGAGTAGACTTAAGACTTTCCTCTTTGATAAAGCTTAAAGTTAGGGCTGGCTCAGGCTTGCCTTTGACCAGCCCCTAGTAAGACTGATTTAGGCTTAGTCTGCTGGGGGACTTCCTATGATACACTGCGCTACTTCTCTCCCTCTGTCGCTCTCAGATTCTGAAAAGTTGGTTCTTCTTCATCTGCTAACATTCATGTCCTAATTCTGCATGTCACTAACTCGGCCTTTTCTCCAGAGCTTTTGTGCTCAACCGTCTCACACGTTCTCTTAAATTGCAGCTACACCTGGATTGTAGGTTGTGATTATGCTGCTGCCGTGGTTCTGCCTGATGCCTGCTACTACTATTATTATACACATGTGATTATTATTGTCACATACATATTCTATCATATATTAATATGTACTTACAACATACATGTTACCAAAATACTAATATTATTATTATTACTAATGTTTTTGTTCTTGTAGCTTTTGTCATTACTGTTTGCCCTGCATCTCTCTCTGGCTCTGTCTCTGGATCACTGTAGCTTTATTATGTTGATCTATTTTGTTCACATGATATCTATTGCATGCCTGTCCGTCCTGGAAGAGGGACCCCTCCTCAGTTATTCCTCCTGAGGTTTCTACCATTTTTCCCAATTAAAGGGGTTTTTTGGAGAGTTTTTCCTTATCCACTGTGAGGGGTCCAAGGACAGAGGGGTGATGTTGTATGCTGTAAAGCCCTCTGAGGCAAATTGTGATTTGTGATACTGGGCCTTATATATAAAATTGAATTGAATTGAATGAGTAGTAACTTGCTAGAATCAACTTCATCTAACTTAATGTCCGACTTTATGTCAACATAACCAAAGGTGGAATAATCTTAAGCTAATATTGTTACTATATGGATTTTACCTCCTGCCTGTCTCAACAGCCTCTATAAAATCAATAATTTTATTTGGTTTTTGTTCTCCAATTTCCCACATGCAAGAATGTAGGCAAACATGCAAACGTGCACGCATGCACGCTCACACACATACACACACACACACACACACACACACACACACACACACACATACACACACACTCAGCTCATGACTGACATTGCAGGTTAATCTTCATTGAGGCTCTTGTTCCTGACAAATACATTCTGGGAACAAACAGTGAAGCGCTGTGGTTATGTTAGCAGAACGCCTTTTCTTAATTAAAAAGCTTGCCTTTGTTATACCTGCACCAGTGATAACAGCTATCTGTGTTGGGGAGATAAGGTGGGAAGTAGAGGTTTTATAAGAGGTTGTATGAGAGGGTGTGTGTGTCTATGTGTGTGTGTGTGTGTGTGTGTGTGTGTGTGTGTGTGTGTGTGTGTGCGTGTGTGTGTGTCTTACAAAACTTTTCATAACAATGCACTGCTTTGAAAAATAGTGCATTCTATGTCTAGATACCTCATCGGGACTTGTAGAAAGTATGGGCTACATACATACAAAAGACACAAAAGAGTAATGTCATAATAATTCAATATGCAAACTAAAGCATACACATGCTCAAGAAACAATAAGGAGTGGTTAGAAACCTGGTTACACAATTCAGAATAAGCGTGTAAAGCTGAAAAGTTCTCACCATACAGGAAAATACTGTATTTAGACAATATTAGTAGCTATTCCTTTACATGATTAACAACTGAGCCAGTTCGGTGGTTTGCTGTAGAGAATTGCCAATCTATTGCTAGCTAGTCTGCCATGTTGTTCCCGTTCTCTCGCTGCAGTTTTTGCTTCTTTCTTGCAACAATGTTGGACTGACAAAACCTGCTTTCCTTTACAATATAAAAGTAATGGACACCAAAAATAATAATGAGGTGCTAATCACTGACAATCGACTGGCAATTTCAAGTCATAATCTATATTCAGTCCATGGGATGACAGGGTTCTCAGATGGTGGATCCAATAGTGTTCTCTCCTGGAAAGTAACACATCCAAATGACCTCCTCTTCACCAATCCCAATGTATCTTAAAGAGGAAACAGGATGACTAAATTCAACAAAATGAGCTGCCACTGGATAAAACATGTTTTTACATCTAATAGTTTTTCTTCTTTCAGCAATATGAATTTTTAATGCTCTACTGGTCTTTCCAAGATACATCTTACCACAAGGGCAAGTAATCGAGTAAATAACAGATTTAGTAGAACATGAAATAATCCCATTTATAGGGATCTCTTTACCCATGTGGGGATGCTTAAAACTATTATAATGATAAGTATAGTAACATTGACTGCAGCAGCCACAGCGGTGGTTGCCATCAGAGATAGGTGCAAAAATACCTTGAACTGGTACTGATTGGGGAGAAGGCAAATATGAGAGAACTGGATGGTCTCTCAGATTTTTACCTCTTTTGTATACCATTAGTGGTCGTTCTTTCAATACACCACTGAGTTCAGAATCAGATTCAAGTATGCCAGTGTTTTGTTATTATTCCCTGTATCTGTCCAGCACCTTTAGAACACTCTGTGGTTAATATTACACGGTTATTTGATTTTCCTGTAGGTTTATGTTCTTAGAGATCCAACCTAGACCTCTCTTTTATTTATGATATAAATTATGATTTGAAATGTTTTCGGGGATGTATGTCTAATTATTGGCTATATAGAATATGAAAGTTGTTTATGATGTTCATTTAGAGCTGATACCTTAACTTTTGCTATCTATCTTTAAGTAATCTGTTTAATGTTTTGTATTTTAACATTGTTTAATATGGTGAAAAAAATGTACTAAACTGAAACAAGGTAGAATATGTAGTGGTTGTTGTCATTTGTTGACATTTGTTGATGACATGTGATTGGCTGTAGCTCCTGACAACATTTTGGTTTAAAGGCATTGATTTATTGAGGGCCTAAAAATAATTTCTTTGCTCAGCCTAATGCTGTGGCATGATTATCTAACCACTGTCAGCTGTGTGACTGTGATTTGCTCAACCAAATGGTGCAGCATGATCACCTAATCATCATCAGGTGTGTAACAAAGGTGTGGCCCATATCAGTGTATCTGTGTCTCAGTATGCTTGTTGATCTTGAAGAGGGCCCAAAGGGCCTAAAGGCCGAAACTTCATCAAATTAAAAGAAATACATATGGAGCCAGAGTGTGTGACACTTGTTTTCTACAATCAAAATTTGCTTTCCTGTCAGAAGATGCAATGACTTAAACCATCCAGTGGTTAAAAAAGGAAAATTTAGAAAAATATGTATATATATTTGTTGAGAAGAGGAAAACTAGGCTAAATTATGCAATGTAGAATACCATAGGTTTATGCTAACAAACTTAGCATGTTGTATAGGTGGGGAATTCTGTACTTTTGTTAAATGATGTTGCTGTTGAGCCATTTTTATGTAATTTTGCTGAATCAATTTAGAGTAAACTGTACTGCACTTTACCAGTAAGCTATCTCTCAGTTCAGCCTGCCTGCTAACTGGGGTTTTTCCTCAATGTAGCAGTACAGATACATTTTATGTTTATTATATAAAAAGAGGTTTTTGTGAAGCAGCAACATATTGTACTTTAAATGAGCTAATACTTAAGAAATTACATCTGAGAAGTAAAACTGTTGTTGTTGTTGTTGTTGTTGTTGTTGTTGTTGTTGTTGTTGTCTTATGGACAAAAGCCAAAAATCCCCGTGCCTTCATCACACACATCTTCATCAGAGGAGGAGAAAAAGAAGGACATGGAAAAATAGTGTTAGTAAAGGATTAGAAGAGGAAACAGTGATTACTTTATGAAACTTCCTGTGCCCCAAATCTTAAGGGTAAGAACAGGATAAGAAGAAGAAACAGTGGATACTATATCAACCAGCCTAGTGAAGTAAGAAGAGAACAGCACATACCTTGATGTTACTGTCTAATTACAGTATTGCATAAACGGGTGATTACTGTATCATGTTTTTCCATTCTTGGATTACAATACAAGCCTCCCATATCTCTGTACTTAAGAAAGGTCACCTTAACCCTCCCAGAATCCAAGTGGGGTGACGAAAGCGGTTTTAGCCTTGTCAGCCTCCTCAACCTCGATCTGATAATATCCTGACTTCAAATCCAGCACGGTGAACCATTTCGATCCAGTTAAAGCTGAGAAAGTCTCCTCAAGGTTGGGTAGAGCATAGGCATCCTTTATTGTTTGCAGATTCAACCTCCGGTAGTCTATGCACAGACGTACAGCACCATTGTGTTTTCTCACGACCACGATGGGTGAGGAAAAGGGTGACTCCGATTCTCTGATCACACTGGCCTCCAACAACTCCTGAAGGTGCTGACGCACTGCCTCAATATCTTGAGGATGAATAGGCCAGGCTCGATGCTTGAAAGGGGTTTCATTATTCAGTTTGATGTGATGCTTTACTTTGTCAGTACACTCAAAGTCCAGGTCATGATGAGAAAATACTTCAGGCATGTCAAGGAGCTTATTGGCGATACGTTCCTTCCACTCTGATGGCAGTGGAGAGTCACCGAAGTTGAAGTTCAGGTCTGACTTTGAGGGTTTCTCAGGAGCAGGAGGGTTTGTGACACTGTGCTGAGAGATTATGCTATGAAAAGTACCCAGCTCAGCGATGACACTGAGGGGTGGAAGAGTGATGGCTTGCTCTGTCTCATTAGTGACCACAACAGGTATTTTGTGTGGTGCAGTAGAAGGGAGAGTAACAAGACAACTCTTGACACAAAGGCCACCAGGCAAGGATGAGTGAGTGGGATGTTCCACCACCGCCCACTGGTCCGCAGAAAGATTGTGCACCCTGGCGGATCCCTCAAGGATGATGCTGTGGCCTGCAGGGATAAGTGTGGGTGTCTTTGTAAGGAAAATGCTTAACTTCAGCAAACACTGAAATGAAGAGACTCAGAGAACCACGGAGAAAAGTTACAGCCAACGGGAATACTTTAATTGCAGAACATTAGTATATGGCAGTACACTAGTCTACACATCAAATTATGTTGAAACAGCACACTGAAAAATCATTCTTCCAGTTCTTATATCCTTGGCCTTCGCTCGCTCATGGGTATGTGTATATGTGTATGTGTGTGTGTGTGTGTGTGTGTGCTTGGGTCATATTTTCTCCTGGTTTTCTGCTCATTCCTAGAACTGCGGCTCCAGGCGTAAATACCTTTGTCTTCCTTTTCCTTTGTATTTCTGGCAAAAACACCCGTTTCTATTGCCAAACTTGGCCCATCCGTCCCAACAGTCAAGTCACCCTACCCCAGAATGTTCCACCTCATTTAACCTCTAAGGCTTAACTTACACACGAACCACTTCGTTTATCAAAACACCTGTTTCCTACTTATGGGTCCTTTTTTACTGCCAAATCTGATATTTGTCTAGCTGCTTCCTAAGCCTTGTGTAACTGACCTCATTTGGACCTTAAGTGCAAAATGATGATACCTTATCTGCCTCTACATCTTGCTCAGCATTCTCACAACTCCCATGTTGCCCTCTTTGTTCTGCTGGTGCCACAGTTCAAGCGTTTTCAGAACAGCTCGGTAGCCATAAAGACTAGGCTGGTGATCTGTGGTGTGGCCGTCCAGATATTGCTCATAGAGCACATCCAAAGTGTTTGTCCCGATAAGGACTTGAGATGGGGTTTCAGGGCATAAATCTGGAACCACCAGAGCAAGGCTTGGCATGTCAATATTTGCTCCCAAAAAATCTTTGGAAGAGCCAACAGTTAGCTCAACATAGCCCAAGTATGGAACAGGCTGCCCAGCCGCACCCTCAACCTCCAGAAGATCATCAAGGGGTTTTATCTGTTGCTCTGCCAGGTTCTGGTCGTAAAAGGACACTGGGACGGTGGTCACTTGAGAACCTGTATCCAAAAGGCAGTTACAATCAGTACCAGCAATGTTGATGACAGCTGTGCATCTTGAACCAACCAACCCTTTGGGCAATCTAGCAGCTGGATGCTTGGCAGTTGAATGCTTATTAGCACATTGTTTGCGCTTAATTTCAGCAGGACATTTTCAATCAGTTCCAGTCCTCATTCACCCTGTAACACGAACTGTTGTTAGTTTAAATGTTTAGTTGCAGCTGAAGGATGAAGTTCCCACTTTTGACACTTTTCATTGAACCGTTTCCTCTTCTCTGCAACTAATGCAGGATTTGGCTCACCCTCACACTGGGGTTTGATGTGGCCCTCCTCCCCACACCTAAAGCAGTAACCTGGTTTGGTCTGAAAGTTGGTGGTTTCTGGGATAGTGGCACGGACTCTTTTGCAAATTTCTCAGATTTTTGTCTCTCAAACTGCTTACCAGAAGGTACTGACTTGGGAGGAAAAGCAGTTTTTGCCTTAGGCATATCCACCATTTGCTTTCCAAGTTGCTGGGTGAGTGTAGTTAGCTCAGCATAGGACCCTTTTTCCTCTTCATTACTGCAGACAATTTGCTGATGAGATGCTGCTTTCTGCCTGGTAGCACCAAGATGTTGAAGGAGGATTTGCTTTCTTTTGTTTCAGCTGGAGCTCTAAGATGAGGGAATTATCCCAGCAGCCTCTACAAAATTGATTCAGCAAGTGCTTATTCATGTCAGCAACAGGTACACCACCTCGCTTCACCGTGAGATTCAAAGCTACCTGCAGACGTTGTAAGTAGATTGAGGGCTTTTCTCCAGCATCCTTGAAGGTGTCCATGAATTTGGCATATAACTCGTAGCCATCTTGCACTTTGCCGAAAGCTGAATCAAGATGCTGTAGATACACAGCAGGCAAAGTGTCAGGACTTAAGTGCTTGACCATATCAGCAGCTGGCGGCAGAAGACTTTCAAGCAATTAGCTGGACCGCTGAAGATCTGACACAGCAGGATCCTTCATAAGTAAGTCAACACTAGAAAGCCATGTATCATAGTCTGCTTTGTGGGGAGGTCTCGGTACTTTGCCTGAGAAAACTCGAAGTCTCTGGGATGAAAGCATGTGCAGTGAGTTATCCTCACTCTTTACGATGTGCTCCACCACACATCTCTGGACTTCAGGGGGATTAACATCACCAGCCACAATGATGGGACTGGTTTTCATCCCAGCACTAACTCTAGGCAGAGACTTAAAGACTGGGTCAGCTGGATGATACACACTTCCAGGGGAAACTTTAAAGGGTGACTGGGCCAGAAATTTCTCCTCTGGGACTTCCTCTTCTTCCTTTTCCTCTTCTCCCTCAGCAGCATTGGCAATGTCAAGAACAGCGATGGATGCACCAATTTGCGACATCATGCCTTTAAGAACATCAGCATATTTAATGCCACTAGCTTTGGCTAGTTGCTTAAGATCAGCGAGATATGCTTGAGTCTTTCTATCTCCTTCCCTTTCAGCATACATACTGGACAGGCCTCTGATAAGGTAAGTATTTTTCCCATCTTTGGTAACATACTTCTATGGTAGTAGGGGCTCTAAGGTCACTAAAGCAGCTCCTGAGCTGTACTCTACAACCCAGCTTTTGTGGAACTCTGACCCCACTGTATCCACTACTGTTGCTCTACCAATACCCCCGTATTGTTGAATAAACTCTATTACTTCCTCTACTTCTGATAACTCTTCAGTGGTTCCACTCACTAACACAGCATTTGGAATTTTGATGCCAAGGTTTTCAAATACATCAATTTTTTTTTTTTTTTGATACGTTATGACTAACTTTAATGTTCAATTGTATGAATGTATGAATGTGTCTTGATCATTGTACATCGGAACTGATACATCACAACTGGTTCTCCTGGCTAGCTCGCCAAAAATTATGTAGCATATATTTGACTGTACTTGGTTGAAAGGCAGTAAATAGCTAGAAACAGGCTAGTGAAATCAGAAGACCAGATTTGGCCAAGGAGAACCAGTAACTGATGGATAATAGATCAAAACACAGAGACGGTTGCTTGCAGTATGTAGGTACCATGTATTTAGAACAAAAACAAAACAATTTATGCAAATATTACAAAATAAATATGGCCATGTAAATAAGTAGTTGTTTTTTTTAGCTACCAAAACAAAACTCAAATACTCAATGTGAAAAAATAGCTGCACAAGGCTTGTGTTAGCTTATGGCGGGTAAATAGTTAGGTCAGTGGTGCACCATTATTTTCTTTCACACTTATTCAATTATTCATCAACAATATCAAAATTGAATTCGCAACAACAAAACAACCCAACCCAATAAGGAAAACACAGTGAATAAATGTGGACCCCATTCATAACATACACTTTAAGTTCATCACTTCTTCAGCCCAAGTCATTTCAAGTCCATAAGTCAATCCGTCAGTCAATTGTCAATCGGTGTGCTGAGCTGAAGAGTGTGTGCGTGTGGGTGTGTGTGAAGGGGCAAAAAGAGATGGATAGGGGGAAAGTATCTGCTGCAGCATCCTACCACTATGGCAGGAATATGATGATTGCTGCTGAGCGTGATTCTTGATTCCTCCAGAGTGGGCTCCTGGTCACTTGGAGTTGGAATAGCTTGCCATCGTGGATCGTCCATGCACAATAAACCTGGCCTGGTTAAACATAAGGCCAGAGCTCGTAACTCTAATCACCTGCATAACAGTTACATACAATGACTCTCAATCAAACAAATCATCTTTACCAGTAACAGTAAATACACAAATGTAACAATTAAACAATTAGGAAATCAAACAACTCATTAACAAACTGGCAAATCTGCTGAGTGATGAAGCAGTGTGTGCTTCTAGATGCTAGATGCTAAACACAGCACACTACCTTATCAGCTGGCTGCTAACACGCTACATCAAACATTATATCAAGCATTGTATTAAACACTCATCATGTCCCCACACACGTTACATCGGGTGTTCAACAAAGCATGCGCTGACACGCAAGGCAACAAACACATGTCAACCACAAAAGCATGTTCAAGTTACAAGTTGGTTTAGCAAGAGGCTAACAATACGTTTAGCTCAACTCACCAATTCAAGCAGTGTCAACAGATTCAACAGAACTTCAAATATTCACAGCACAACCGGCAACTTCCGACAGCTGGGGGACATCTGCAGTCCGCAACAAAATGACTGTTCACCTTCATATTGGACATTAAATTAATTGTACGCCAGCAAAAACTCCGTACTAACCTGCAGCCGCTCCGCTCCGTGCGTCAGCCCCATCCATCAAACTACGAGGGCATCTGCTACCTGTACATAGCGGAGCGGCCCAGCTGATTGGCTGCGCGCTAGTCACGCGGTTTACGTTACTACGTTTACGTTAGGTTAACTTATTGGAGTTTGACAGAGTATTTTATCTGAACCCTGGGTTAAGGAGGCATATCCTTGGAGGGCCACACAGACCTCCGCATGCTAGCCAGAGGTACCCTGACTGCTATTCGGTACCGGGATGAGATCCTCAGACCCATTTTCAGACCATATGCTGGTGCAGTGGGCCCTGGGTTCCTTCTGATGCATGACAATGCCTGGCCTCATGTGGCTTGAGTGTGTCAGCAGTTCCTGGATGACAAAGGCATTGATGCTATTGACTGGCCCACCCGTTCCCCAGACCTGAATCCAACTGAGCACCTTTGGTACCTCATGTTTTGTAGCATCCACTGCCACGACATTGCACCACAGACTGTCCAGGAGCTGACTGATACCCTGATCCAGGTCTGGGAGGAGATTCCCCAGGAGACCATCCGTCGTCTCATCAGAAGCATGCCCAGACGTTGTAGGGAATGTATACAGGCACGTGGAGGCCATACACACTACTAAGCCAAATTATGAGCTGTCCTGGGGAAATTCACAGAAGTTGGATCAGCCTGTGATTTGATTTTTCCATTTTGATTTTGGGTATGATTCTGAATCCAGTCCTAAATGGGTTAATGATTTTGGTTCCCATGGATTGTTGATACATTATTTTGTTCTCAACGAATTACACTATGTAATCAATAAAGATTTTCATTTGGAATATTTCATTTATCAATCAATCAATCAATCAATTTTATTTATAAAGCCCAATATCACAAATCATAATTTGCCTCAGAGGGCTTTACAGCATACGACATCCCTCTGTCCTTTGGACCCTCACAGCGGATAAGGAAAAACTCCCCAAAAAAAACCCTTTAATGGGAAAAAACAGGTAGAAACCTCAGGAAGAGCAAATGAGGAAAAATCCCTCTTCCAGGACGGACAGACGTGCAACAGATGTCATACAGAACGGATCAACATAATAAATTAACAGTAATCCATATGACACAATGAGACATAAAGAGAGACAGAGACAGAGAGAGAAGCTGAGACAGAGACAGAGAGAGATGCAGGACAGACAGCAATGATAATAGCTTACAACAACATTAATTTAGGTAACAATATTATAGTCATAATTACAGTACGGTGATTGTGGTACAATACGTTGTAGGTATATATAAATGTATGATAGTATACTTATGCAGAGGTGGGTAGAGTAGCCAAAATTTGTACTCAAGTAAGAGTATTGTTAATAATAATATGACTCAAGTAAAAGTAAAAAGTAGTCATCCAATAAATTACTTGAGTAAGAGTAAGAAAGTACTTATTGATAAAACTACTCAAGTACTGAGTAACTGCTGAGTAACTTCTGATTTGTTGCTTTAATAATCAGGGCATGAATGTAATCAAATAAACATAAATATAAAATAGCAATGTGCAAATTCAGATGTTGCCAAACAATACCCCTATAACTAAAATAGTGAATTAAATCTTTACAAAATAGCATAAATTAAGGCAAATTCAGCCACAAGAAACAGTAATAAATCCTTTGTTACCAATTTAGTAGTTTCAAAACATAACCTCTTTTCAAAACATTCTCTTCTGTGAGACTGTCATTCTTTTTCATAACAACAACATTTTTGAAACCAGTGCCTTATAAACAGCATTTGAGCACTGTGTTTGAACTCTTCAAACATTATTTGGAATGAGGTTTAAAAATCAGTATGCCAGAGACTAGGTGTTTGTTATGCTAAATGAAAATTAGTGGAACAGATAACAATTTAGTCATTTCAAAACTCTTCTCAAGTTCGAAGTGGAGTTCTTGTAGGCTGAAATGTCGACATGTTCAATTCAATTCAATTCAACAAATTTATTGTCATATGCACAGTGAGGAAACACGTTTCCCTGTACAATTAAATTCTTCCTTTGCTGACTGCAATGAATGCCAGAAAAAAGATACAACTAAATCCACACTCAATTTAAATAGATAAAAAGTAAACAATATAGATGAAAAAATATAAAAGGAATATATAAACAAGGGAAAAATATATATATGTACAAAAGATAAAGATAAATTACGGCAGCAAGAAACTGTAGTGCAACAAATTGTATGTGCAAAAACTTTGTATGTGCAAACGTCATGTGCAGACTGGATGTGTAACATGGTCTGAGGTAGTGATGGTAGTTATGACTCCTGTCGGCGGTTTAGGAGTCTGATGGCAGTGGGAAAGAGGGAGTTTTTCAGTCTAAAGAAAAAAACTCCTGCATTCAGGAGCTAGCTCCTCTTTAATGTAAATTTAATAGTGCATATTTGACAATTTCTTCTATGAAATTTTAGGGGACGTTCAGCCTCCCTTGTTGTCTCAGAGCAATCGCTCAAGGGGTAAATATATATATATATATATATATATATACTGTATGTACACTGAACAAAAATATAACAAAAATATAAACGCAGCACTTTTGTTTTTGCTCCCATTTTTCATGAGCTGAACTCAAAGATGTAAAACATTTTTTTTTATATACACAAAAGACCATTTCTCTCAAATAGTGTTCACAAATCTGTTTAAATCTGTGTTAGTGAGCACTTCTCCTTTGCTGAGATAATCCATCCCACCTCACAGGTGTGGCATATCAAGATGCGGATTAGTCAGCTTGAATATTGCACAGGTGTGCCTTAGGCTGGCCACAATAAAAGGCCACTCTAAAATGTTCAGTTTTATCACACAGCACAATGCCACAGATGTCGCAAGTTTTGAGGGAGCATGCAATTGGCATGCTGACTGCAGGAATGTCCATCAGAGCTGTTGCCCGTGAATTGAATGTTCATTTCTCTACCGTAAGCCGTCTCCAAAGGTGTTTCAGACAATTTGGCAGTACATCCAACCAGCCTCATAACCGCAGACCACGTGTAACCACACCAGCCCAGGACCTTCACATCCAGCATGTTCACCTCTAAGATTGTCTGAGACCAGCCACCCAGACTGCTGCTGCAACAATAGGTTTGCATAACCAAAGCATTTCTGCACAAACTGTCAGAAACCGTCTCAGGGAAGCTCATCTGCATGCTCGTCGTCCTCATCGGGGTCTCGACGTGACTGCAGTTTGTCGTCGTAACCAACTTGAGTGGGCAAATGCTCACACTCGATGACGTCTGGCACGTTGGAGAGGTGTTCTCTTCACAGATGAATCCCGGTTTTCACTGTTCAGGGCAGATGGCAGACAGCATGTGTGGCATCGTGTGGGTGAGCAGTTTGCTGATGTAAATGATGTGGATCAAGTGGCCCATGGTGGCGGTGGGGTTATGGTATGGGCAGGCGTATGTTATGGACAACGAACACATGCAGGGGCGTTTCTAGTCACCTTGGGGGCCCTAGGCAAGAGTGACCATGGGGGCCCTCCCGGCCCAAAAACACCAAGAAGATCATTCAATCCAGAAATCTTTTATTTTAAATAACAGAAGTGCACAATCATGTAAGAAAACTTTAAATACAATATAACATTTTTTTGTGAAGAGGACGTGGTATGAAGATGTGGTGTGGCCTCAAACTGTGATGGTGGCGGGGCTGCCATGCTGCTGCTGCTTCTGCTGCTGCATGAAGGCATGTCCTGCTCACCTGAGGCTGATAAAAAGTAATAATAATAATAATAATAATAATAATAATAATGCATTCAGTTTATATAGCGCTTTTTCATGACACCCAAATACCCACAATGTAAAAACAAGAAAAAACATACTGTAATTGTTTGACATTTATTTGTGTTATTGCATTAAATCAGATCATATCATGATAGATTTAAAAGGAGAGCAAATCACTGTAATCTTAATTTGTTTAGAAAAAAAAAAAAAACAGTTCCTACCTTCATCTGTAGAGGTAAATTCTTGTTGTTGTTGCTGTTGTGGTCCTAAGAATTTCAACAAAGAACCTCCGGGGTGGAAAAAACAATGGGAGAAGCACAACGTATTTAGTCAGCTGGTTTTATGTTCATGCTGCAAGAATTGTGTATGCTACACACTCAACATCAAGATCTGTTTGGAATAATTAATGAACAGCCAACTTGCCTGTTCCTGACAATATTTTTGCTTAATGTGACATACAGAAAATTCAAGGAGATATATGATATCGCCCTCTTCCAAATACCAATTAGTTACTGGTTAGCTTACTGTTAATTACTCTTTAAATAAACTAGGCTAAGGTGCAGTAAACATGTCATGTGCAGTTGTGCTTCGTGAGACTACAGACTGGGACAAACTGGCATCTTTTTTTAAAATAATGTCAGATTATACATGTTTGAACTTACCACTTCCCCGTTTTCTTTTTTCTTCGTCTTCTTGTTTATTTTTTCTTTTTGCATGCCCTGACGGATACGCTCGCTTCATTTTTCCTCGAGTTTGAAGTACCGCAGAAAGCCGGCCACGGGCAGTCGGGGCCCCATTAGGGGGGTTTCAAACGTGTCGCTGCAGTGTCTATGGAGGTTTCAGGTTGTGTCATTGATATGGATCGATATTGGCCGTGTCTCGGGGTCCCTTAACACACTAGGCAGTGACAGTTAGTGGGGGCCCTATGCGGGGGGTTTTCCAATGCATCAACGTTGCAGTGTGTAAAGCAGTTCAGTCATTTCGTCATTGACAAAAGGACCAATGTCAGCGCTGTCCTGGGGCCCCTTCCAGCTCGGGGCCCTAGGCAATTGCCTAGTATGCCCACCCCGTTGCGGCGTCTCTGAACACATGTGCATTTTATTGATGGCATTTTGAATGCACAGAGATACTGTGACGAGATCCTGAGGCCCATTGTTGTGCCATTCATCCACGACCATCACCTCATGTTGCAGCATGATAACACACGGCCCCATGTTGCAAGGATCTGTACACAATTCCTGGAAGCTGAAAACATCCCAGTTCTTGCATGGCCAGCATACTCACCGGACATGTCACCCATTAACCATGTTTGGGATGCTCTGGATCGGCGTATACGACAGCGTGTTCCAGTTCCTGCCAATATCCAGCAACTTCGTTCAGCCATTGAAGAGGATTGGACCAACATTCCACAGGCCACAATCAACAACCTGATCAACTCTATGCGAAGGAGATGTGTTGCACTGCGTAAGGCAAATGGTGGTCACACCAGATACTGACTGGTTTTCTGACCCCCCAAGACCCCCCACAATAAAGCAAAATTGCACATTTCAGAGTGGCCTTTTATTGTGGCCAGCCTAAGGCACACCTGTGCAATATTCATGCTGTCTAATCAGCATCTTGATATGCCACACCTGAGGTGGGATAGATTATCTCGGCAAAGGAGAGTGCTCACTAACACAGATTTAGACAGATTTGTGAACACTATTTGAGAGAAATGGTCTTTTGTGTATATAAAAAAAATGTTTTACATCTTTGAGTTCAGCTCATGAAAAATGGGAGCAAAAACAAAAGTGCTGTGTTTATATTTTTGTTATATTTTTGTTCAGTGTACAGACAGTATATATATATATATTTACCCCTTGAGCGATTGCTCTGAGACAACAAGGGAGGCTGAACATCCCCTAAAATTTCATAGAAGAAATTGTCAAATATGCACTATTAAATTTACATTAAAGAGGAGCTATTATAGTCATTTTTGGGCCTTTGTATTTGATTGTTGGACTCCTATAGAGCAGCTACACACGATTACCCGCACAGAAAGCTTTGTAGATCTTTGGGACGCTGTGTCTCGCTGCAGCTTCCTTGTATTTCCCGCATTCCACAAAAACAGTCTGTTTTATTTACTCCACCCCCCGGCCCCGAGCCCACTCCACTGTGATTGGTCACACTCCCGAGGACTTCCGAAGGGCTGGCGAGTGCTGCCGAGCGCTGCTGAGCCCCACCTCCTTATTTTGCCGGTGCAGAAGTTGAGAGAATTTCACTTTTGAGAATGTCAAGTTTTGAAATACAGCCATATGTGTTGGATCCTGAATCCAATCCGGAGGTAGCAACTGGACAGCCTGAAGTTTCTCAAGTACAGAGGTTACTTCAAGACGTCTCTGAATGGTAAGTAACGTTAGCCGTAGCTTGTTGTCATTACCTGCTTACCTGTGCGGCATATTCCTGGGCATGCCCATATAAGTAAGTCTGGCATGCATTGACGTCAGTCGGACGACTCTGTTAAAAAAAGACAGTACACTACACTACTCTGTTAAAAAAAGACAGTAAAATACAGCGTGCAGAGCCATCCAAAACAGCTTGCAGGGCTCACGTCCAAATGCATAAACCTCATTATTTGACACTTTGGCATCATTTAACACAAATATCTCACATTGTAACAAAATTTATATGGCAGAAAAGAGGAAAAGCATAATAGTTCCCCTTTAAAATAAGAATTTACATTGTATTAAATGTGCGCTAGGATGATGTTAATATCATGACTATGATGTTCAAACGTCAGCTGTTTATCACCAGTTTTCAAACACAACCTCCCTATAGATTCTCATGTCTGCACGGTGGACGCAGAGCCTCCAAGCATTCCTATGAGACAGCACTGAACTAGTGTTTTTCATGCAGCAAAGTGAGACAGTCTTCCTTCCTCTTCTCAGCTTCCCTGGGACCTAATGAAGTGGTAGGCTCGGTGTATGCATGATGTGTATGCATGATGATTGGAGGAATTGTCTAAAAGGCTGAAAAACAAAACAAAACAAAAATATATATGTAAGGGATAATGCCCGACGAGGTGTCCATTATCAGAAATGAATGGACGACGCTGAGGCGTGAACCGTCCGACGCGAAGCGGAGGCCTTCAGGCCTACCAAGCATTCCTATGAGACAGCACTGAACTAGTGTTTTTCATGCAGCAAAGTGAGACAGTCTTCCTTCCTCTTCTCAGCTTCCCTGGGACCTAATGGAGTGGTAGGCTCGGTGTATGCATGATGTGTATGCATGATGACTGGAGGAATTGTCTAAAAGGCTGAAAAACAAAACAAAACAAAAATATACAGTACAGGCCAAAAGTTTGGACACACCTTCTCATTCAATGCGTTTTCTTTATTTTCATGACTATTTACATTGTAGATTCTCACTGAAGGCATCAAAACTATGAATGAACACATGTGGAGTTATGTACTTAACAAAAAAAGGTGAAATAACTGAAAACATGTTTTATATTCTAGTTTCTTCAAAATAGCCACCCTTTGCTCTGATTACTGCTTTGCACACTCTTGGCATTCTCTCGATGAGCTTCAAGAGGTAGTCACCTGAAATGGTTTTCCAACAGTCTTGAAGGAGTTCCCAGAGGTGTTTAGCACTTGTTGGCCCCTTTGCCTTCACTCTGCGGTCCAGCTCACCCCAAACCATCTCGATTGGGTTCAGGTCCGGTGACTGTGGAGGCCAAGTCATCTTCCGCAGCACTCCATCACTCTCCTTCTTGGTCAAATAGCCCTTACACAGCCTGGAGGTGTGTTTGGGGTCATTGTCCTGTTGAAAAATAAATGATCGTCCAACTAAACGCAAACCGGATGGGATGGCATGTTGCTGTAGGATGCTGTGGTAGCCATGCTGGTTCAGTGTGCCTTCAATTTTGAATAAATCCCCAACAGTGTCACCAGCAAAACACCCCCACACCATCACACCTCCTCCTCCATGCTTCACAGTGGGAACCAGGCATGTGGAATCCATTCGTTCACCTCTTCTGCGTCTCACAAAGACACGGCAGTTGGAACCAAAGATCTCAAATTTGGACTCATCAGACCAAAGCACAGATTTCCACTGGTCTAATGTCCATTCCTTGTGTTTCTTGGCCCAAACAAATCTCTTCTGCTTGTTGTCTCTCCTTAGCAGTGGTTTCCTAGCAGCTATTTGACCATGAAGGCCTGATTTGTGCAGTCTCCTCTTAACAGTTGTTCTAGAGATGGGTCTGCTGCTAGAACTCTGTGTGGCATTCATCTGGTCTCTGATCTGAGCTGCTGTTAAATTGTGATTTCTGAGGCTGGTGACTCGGATGAACTTATCCTCAGAAGCAGAGGTGACTCTTGGTCTTCCTTTCCTGGGTCAGTCCTCATGTGTGCCAGTTTCGTTGTAGTGCTTGATGGTTTTTGCGACTCCACTTGGGGACACATTTAAAGTTTTTGCAATTTTCCGGACTGACTGACCCTCATTTCTTAAAGTAATGATGGCCACTTGTTTTTCTTTAGTTAGCTGATTGGTTCTTGCCATAATATGAATTTTAACAGTTGTCCAATAGGGCTGTCGGCTGTGTATTAACCTGACTTCTGCACAATACAACTGATGGTCCCAACCCCATTGATAAAGCAAGAAATTCCACTAATTAACCCTGATAAGGCACACCTGTGAAGTGAAAACCATTTCAGGTGACTACCTCTTGAAGCTCATCGAGAGAATGCCAAGAGTGTGCAAAGCAGTAATCAGGGCAAAGGGTGGCTATTTTGAATAAACTGGAATATAAAACATGTTTTCAGTTATTTCACCGTTTTTTGTTAAGTACATAACTCCACGTGTTCATTCATAGTTTTGATGCCTTCAGTGAGAATCTAAATAGTCATGAAAATAAAGGAAACGCATTGAATGAGAAGGTGTGTCCAAACTTTTGGCCTTTACTGTATATGTAAGGGATAATGCCCGACGAGGTGTCCATTATCAGAAATGAATGGACGACGCGGAGGCTTCGCGTTGGATGGTTGCTTCCGCAAAGTCCATTCATTTCTGATAATGGACACCTCGAAGGGCATTATCCCACTTATACCATGGTCACTTACGAAAGAAAGAAATATTAAATTAAAAATTAAATTAAATTAAATTAAATATTAATACGTTAATGTTGTTTTTACCGTTAAAATCATAAGTTTTTTTACAGGAGGCGGCTGAGTGGACTATTTAATATCTCTTGTTGTGACGCGTTGCCAAGGTAACCGGCTCTGGCCACAGAACCTGCAGCTCGGTCGGCCGCAGCTGTTATAAGAGGCCTAATCAGTGGAGGGAAGTGAGATGATTGCTTAACGTTATGTTATGTGATACAAAGTATCATTTCAGAGGGCAAGTGCTCTTACCGCTTGTGTGTGTCCAGAGGATGATGCGAAATTTTGTTTCAAAGAATCAAAGTCCACAGATAGTTTCCTAAATCATTTTTATTACAAGAAATATTATCCACCATTCACTCTGATCATTAAATGTGTATCAAGCAAATGAGTAAGTAAGGTAAGCAAGACAGAAAGACAGGCGACAAACTATTTAAAATTAAATGCAACATTGCTGTTGATCGTGAAATTTGATAGAGATACTGGCATGTCCATCATAATGGCATTTGAAGGATGGAGATTTAACGTTCGTGGACCCTGACCAATGCTGGCTGGGACATTGCGGGACGACAAAATGTTGCTCCATTCTCGTCTCTCCTGGACTGATGGAGCCCAATAAGCCTGCAGGCTGCTTTCACAGCGATGCCCCATCACAGACATGATCTGGCATGTCTCCAGCTCGGCGTCTGAGAGTCGACCCTACAGCCGTGCTCCGGAGGCTGTGGTTCGTGTAAATCCGCAACAGACCCACCTTAAAGAAACAATAATAAACACACAGGCTATTAATGAGGGCAGAAGAGGGGTTAGGCATAATACATAGGGCTACATTATTATTAGAATTGTACAGACCTCTTCACTGATTTTTTTTAGCATGTCTCCCAGGTAGTGGACACCTATCGGCTCCCTGGAGTACCACACATCAGATGCCACGGTGATGGAGCGCTTCGGGTGCAGATAAAAAGATTTTGCGTCTGGGGGACATTTAGAGATGTACTTCTTGAAACTTTTGGGCACAGGGGATCCCCGGGCCTTGCAAACATAAAACCTCTTAGGTTTTGCTTGTGTGGGTCGTTTGGATCTTTATGATTTTTAGTGTCAGGATTATGCAATAGGCTGACATATTCAACGCCATCCTCGTCTCTCTGGATGCTGAAAGATATCATGGTCAGCTCACTGTTCCCCTCCGTGCCACGCCGAGCCAAGCACAGCTGGATGTCAAACCACGCCTTTCTGACGAGGCCGAGGGGCGTATCGGGAGACAGGCAGATGAATCTGATTCTCTCGAGGTCCGACTCAGGGATACGAGGATGGTGGAAGCTGGTGTCTTTCCCACTCTTTCTGTAACACTTCAGTATCGCCTTAAAAACCGCATTACTGCTCTTGAACACAGTGTCGCTAATGATGTTGACGTCTCTTAAGTGGCAATTAATGCCGGCTCTCAAACTCCTCAAACTGGCAACACTGTATTCTCCTCCTTCCTTAGTCGACTGGACGGACGCATTAAACAGTCACAAAATGTCATTGAGAGTAGTGGCAGTGTAGCTCTCAAAGTTGATGTCCATATTTTTCTGAGCCAGGAAGTCTCTTAATGTTTTAACTGCCCATTTTGTGGTTTTCTTTGTGTTTACCTCGTCCTTGTCATCCTCTAAATTGTTCAATTCCTCCGGTGTCACCTCCTTGTGTCGCATCTTCTTCTTCTCTTCTCTCTTCCTCTTCTGCTGCATCCCAGTCTTCAACATTATCAAATTCACCAAATAGGTCAAAGGAAACTATAAAATCACTCATGTTTTGTCTACTGTCTTGCCGTTGTGATAAATAAACTGTGAAATAACGTATGTTAACGTATGTTCTGAGTTTCTGTTGCCACGGTTACCAACTAACATTTGAGCCAGCGCAATAATTTATAACAATCAGGCTATTTGACCGGAACTTTTTCATAGGTGTCCTACAACACTTTTCAACGGACACCCTGCAGCCAATCAGAATCGAGTATTCACTCATACCATGGTATAAATATATATATATATATATATATATATATATATATTTATGTATACATACACTCTAAAAACTCTAACTAATGTGTACTCAATTATATTGGTGTAACATTTTACACTGAAAAATATTGAGTAAATTTAAAAGCTGTGAAATCATTTACATATACTTTATGACTTGAGTAAATCCAAGTGAAAAAATTAAGTTGATCAGTATAACTACATTTAGTACCATGACTTATAAAATTGAGTAGATATAATTAAAATCTTAAGTCCATGTAATAGTAACTCCAAGTCAAAACCCCTAAACATAACGAGTAGATATAACTGAAATGCTAGGCAGATGTAAAAGGAAATAACACTCAATTTAACAAAACAACTGTGCTATATTTACTGAATGTTTTTACTGAATTTAAGTCATATATCAATTACATGTACGCAATATATCAGTTACATTTATTTATTTTTTCTAATTTTATTTACTCTTTATTCTAGAATACTTTACTTGTGGTCAACATATATAGAAAAACCAAATGATAAACAAAGAAAAAAACAAAGCACAAGAGAACAGTAAAATTGAAATTTAACATTTATTTTCAATTTTGACCAGTATAAAACATGACATTAAGTCTTGGTCTACTTTGCAAATGACATGTCACAATGTCAATGCTATAAAAACAATGGACATTTTAAGAGGTCCCTTAAACTACGGTGAAATGCACAAACAATAATGCCCATCTATCAATTTAAATACTCTACAGTGAGTTTTTAACCATTTCTAAAACAGTTTCTGTTTAACACTTGTGTCTCTATTAGCTACATAGCAAACAAGGCCATCAATAAGAAGTTTGGCCATTTCTATTACATGTTAATTATTTCTGCAACTGGGTCGTCATCATGGTTGTGATCCCCATGAAATAAGACGAAACAACAAGCCATCTATGTTGCCTTATGAAGACATAACATTTTACAACAAAATTAATATTACTGACCAACCAAGTCTGGTCTCCAAAATCAACAAAAGAAAATTCCTTTTAGTTGCTTTAAATGCATAATATGGGTTAACTGAAGTGTGGCTATATCAGGTACTTATGAACAGTAAGTATATTATATACAGTGGACAGCAGTCTGCACATCCCCAGTTTGGGGAAGCAGACGGGAATAGGACCAGACCAGAGATGCCAGACAATATACTCCTTTGTAGTAGGGCCAGCGCCTAAAACAGATTTTAGACAAATAAAAAAGGCCCACTTTAAAGAATTTAAGTGTATGATATACTAAGAATATGTTTGCTTTGTTACCTTGCTGCCAGACAAGAACTTGAATTTAAAAACATGAATCACTTCGTCCCTGCCACCAGAGTCCATTTATTTTGTGACTTCGGTGTTTAACAGCAATAGAACAATGACTCACGTGGTAGTAAGCTAAAATTGCTCCTTTTCTCAATGTACTCTGGTAGCTGGGACTCATCAATTCAACTGGTGCTTTTAAAAAACAATGCTGTCTGGTGTCAAGGTAACGAGCTAAACATATTCTTATTATAGCGTACACTTCAACAAAAACTGATTCTTGTAAGAAGGCCTTTGTTTATGTGGCTAAAATGTATTTTAGCTACCGACCTAATAGATAGCAGTATATAGCCTAGCATTTCTGGTCCACCTCCCCTCTGCTTCTCCGAAATGGGAACATGCTGACAGCAGCCTACTGTATGTAATACACTTCCTATGCACAAGTACATCACACAACCCCACTGTAAATAACTACTTAATTACCCTTTAAGTCACCATGCATGTATTGGAAACAAACCCAGAACAGGAAGACTTTACATTCATGTAGAGTAAGTAAACAGCAAACAATAACAATCCAAAAGGCAATTCCCAATTAAGGAGAGCATCTTGCTGAAACTACATACGCAGATAATTTTTCAGTCTCTGAACCTTGTTTGAAAGGTTTCCAGGATCAAGCTCCAGCAGTACTTTTTGGAATACCTCAAAACTGAATTTGAGATTCTTGGGGTATCTCAGATCCAAGACATAGGTTAGTCCCAACAGATAGCAGCAGGCTCTGCTAAGATCTCCAAGGCTGCTGAGGACAGTGATGCCCTCAATCACAATCCCTACATCAGTAGGTTCCTCGACTGACCCATCTTGGCTGCGGCTTACGTAAATCTTCATCACCTCTTCTGCCAGTTCCTCTTGTACATTGCCAGGTGCGTCATCAGCATCCTGTAGACATTATAAAGACAATGAGTTACAGCTTTCAACCAGCATGTTTTAAGACGGGGAAACAGACACACAAAGAGCAATCTCTCAGGGCTCACTCGTTATGCTTATCCTTTGCGTATTTGGGATGTTGTCTCACAATCATAACATTACGGCCGGGCCACACAGGTTGCATGAGCAGCGCATGCGCATTGCGGTATGTCCTCACAGTAAAAATAGGCAAGGGGCAGTGAAAATGAGGTTTCGGTAGTCATATCGACACCACGAGTATTTCACAACAGTTTCTATGTCTACATCTGTAGAATGTCACTAACATGTATATATATATATTTTTTTTTTTTTTTTTTTTTTTAAACTCAAGCCTTCCTGTACCCGTTCTAAAAGTAAAAGCTCTCAAGCATTTCTGTGGACAGAATTCCTTCATTTGTTTTTAGCAAGCCTTTTATTTTCAAATGTTTGCAGGACTGGAAAGTGCACTGTTTCATATAATACAGAGCAATAGAGTATATGTTTTTATAGGAGGAAATACAGTAATCATACCAGAAAGCCCGCTTAGGCTAAACATATTATATTAATAAATTAAAAGAACACCAGGTGAAGGGCAGTATTTTTGCGTTCTGTCTCCTCCGAACAAAGGTAAACAAAAACCATGTGACTGGTTTACGTGGGTAATGGCTATCATCAGAGGCAAACTATGTAAAAATACAGGGCTGGTAGTAGTAGCGCTGTGGCTGAAACACTGCCTGTATGACCAAAACATGCGTGCCAACTGTAGCAGTTCAGTGGCACTGCAGTCACACGTTGCTCACGCAGCCCGTGTGGCCCAGCCATTAGTTCACTTCAAACCCAACATTTAAAAGTCCTGCAAACTATTTATCGTACTAACCTCAAAGTCCTTGATCAAAGCACTTCCATCTTCTCCCAGATGGTCAATGAGACATCGGATGACGACCTCTCGCGTTCGCTGAATGGGGATTCCACTCTGTAGAACAGAAAGGCTTTCAGCAACTAATAAAGAGAATTACTCTGCACATTCAAGCCGTTTTTTTAATATTCAAAGTTTATTGTCAAAACCTTTTCAAATGAATTTGGAAGTAATGGAAGTAATGAATGCCGGCATTTGTGGAGGGATGCAAAATAGATGCAAGAATAGAACAAAACGTGAAAAATTTGGCATAAGGTGCAGGAGAAAGTCTGCAAGTATGCAGATTTAATTTCTGCACTTATTCCACAAGTTTGACCAGACACACACAGACTCACACGCAAGCAGGAAAAAGATGAGCTCCTCGTCAAACATATCCTCCTAACTTAATTTCTGCAGAAGAAGTGATGTCCCACATATCCAGAAACACATAAGCTTTACGTTAAAAATTCACGTTATTATAAAGATCAGCTGTGTGTGATCAGAAAAGAGCAGTTCATTGGCACGGTGTTTGTCAAGCTGCTGCTGCAGCCTTTCGTCCATTCCACCTTGCTGGAGCGCTGTGTAAATGGACACAATGCTACAGCTTTATTCTGGCATTGTTTGGTCTCTGTAAATGCAAAAAGACGGAATAAAGAGGGCACTTCGCTACAGTGCTGATACAGGAATTCTGTGTAAAAGCGGCTTCTGTCTCTCTCAAAAACACACTCTCTCACCTGAAGTAGAATACCCATTTATGCTCGATGTCGCTCTCCTGCAGCAACCTTCTTTGCTTGGAACAGGGACAGCAGTTTGGGGGAATAGAAGTCCAGCATTGACATGAATTTTGGCTCAAGATTCAGTGTGGTGATCTGCTGAAACTCTGCACTGACTTAAAAGAAAGATGAGGAGAAGAGGGGAAAAAAGATGCCTCAATCTATTGTCATTTCAACCCAGCAAAAACTGAAATCCACACATAGAGGACAAGCTGTAAGACCACTTCTTATAGGGTTATTATATAGGATGTAAAACGGTGACGCATGCAAATTCCATTTACTCACTTGCGAGACATCAAACAAGGCAGGCCATCTGTCCTTCATGTCTTTGATGCTCACCTGGAGGCTGATAACATCATGTCTTCTATGTACAAAAGTTCTGCACATTAAGTCCTTAATGGCTGTGCTGTCTTTCTTCTTGGATTCTGCAATTAGTTGTTGCCGGTCCAGCTCTTGTTGTTCCTTACCATCTCCTGCAGGATACTGTGGGAGAAACACCACTTCTCCTTTCCGAGCTTTCTTTATATTCTTTGCTGGTGTCCTGTCCTCAGGGTGCTTGTTTTTTAAGGAGTTGCAGGTAACATCAGGAAATCCAAGACTTCGGAGCTTCGACCTGTAATTTCCCATCTTGTACTTTAAACTATACATCCATCCATTCCAGCCATTACGACTGCCTGGTTCTGTCAAACATTGGTGCTTTTTAACTAAAGCCTCTGCCTCTTCAGCAATCTGAAGGCCTGTGGGGTAGGCTGTGTAGCTGTAGATATAGTCTGCTAATTTTTCCAAGATTTCGGACCTGACCCGAGTGTTGTTCAGTACAGTACCATCTTGGACATACTTTTTATTAGCATTCCGCAGTAATGCCTCTGTTGCCACAGAGAAACGTGGGATGAGAACTTCATCTGGCCATACTGTCCTATGAGGGCTTCCAAGAGGGGATAGTATAATAGTGTCTTGTGATGACACTGATGAGCCATCTGCCTGGTAACTTGCACTTGTATCTGCTGCTGAGCTTGAACTGTCATTCAAATTGCTTACATCTACTGGATTTTCAGTCAGAGAGGTCAATGTAAGCACTGCTGATGGAATGATCACAACTTTGATTGTCCCCTTGTGTTTAATCTGGTTGGTAGAATGGAGCGTGAAGTAATCACCAAAGTCTTCATCCAAGTATTGCAGGGAAAATTCCTCAGTGAGTCCAAATGTTCCCTTCACAGTCTCGTGCAACTGCTCCACAGTGCTGGGTATTCCTGAGGACAGCGTCAGCTTCTCACTCCGGTGCTCTATAATAACTTTCAAGGCAACTGAATCCATCTAAACAACAGAAAAATCAACAACCTGAATGAAGGCAGGTGTTGTACATTTAAGAGTCAAGTCTTTTCATTTAAAACTGGCAAACAATGTGACGTTTCAATGTCACCATGTGTGTGCCTCCCACAAAATATGGCGTCAAGGGATATGTGTCACCAAGGACAGTATGCTGTAGCAGGGTAATTTTCCGAGAATTGTCCAACATAAATGCCCTAAAATGTTCATCATAAAAGCTGTTAAGTAATTTCACAATGAAACAGAGATTACTGTCTACAACAACAATCTGTGAAATTTCAACAAAATCAGGTAGACCACCAGTTGACCCATAAGGCAAAACCATCCCAGCAGCATATTTAGTTCCATGGTGCATCACTACATTGGTCAACCTCACAGAGGTTTGTGTTGGATACACTTCCTTGAAAGACTGCTGTATTTCCTTATCAAGTAGTTCTAATAGAAGAGATGATATTTTAGTGACACATGTTGCAGGTTTTAAGGCATTTGCTTGTGAATGATATGCCATCATCATTTGGTGCTTTGAGGCAAGTGTCATCAAAACATTTCTGAAGCTGTTTGTGTATCTAACAACTCGCTTAAAGAAACTATGTTTTGCCTCAAAGCGCATAGTCCAGAGGCTAACCAAAGGACCAAACCCTCTAATCAGATCAGGATAATGCTCCAGGAAATGGTGCTTTGGAGTCAATTTTTGCTCTGGGAAAACATCCAATAGCCTATGGTGATGTTCTGATATCAGTGTATCTAGGTAGCAAATACTTTCTTCAGTATGAATAGGGGCTACTAGGAGCTCAGTAATGTCTTTTAAATTCATGAGAACTTGCCATGCTGGATCATTCAATGGTATCTTCTGACCGATGATAAACGATAATAATCTTAATAATGTCCAGTTCTAATGTACTTTTGCGAACAACAAAATTTGTTGGGATAGGTTGGGGTTGATCAGTTTTATCAGTCCAGCTTCATCAACAGCACAGTTATTCTTTGTAAAAATGTCATTAACTAACTTTGGAATACACTGAGCTGATGACGTGCAGATAAACTGAAGCTGTTCTACTAAGTCGTCAACACATTTGCCAGAGACATTATAGATGCTTTCTAATTTTAACAAGAGAGAACCAATAGTTTTCACTAATTCACTTACAGTATCCTGTTCACAACCCAACTCTAAGGTGGGATCTATGTCCACATGTCCATATGATTCCAACACTGGAAAGCCGATATCATTCTCATTACGAACGGAATGTTTTTCAATCACATCAGCCTTAAAATCTTTCCATGAATAGGACTTGTGTTTCCTACTTCTGTGTGTCGCATAAGTCCCATATATGTTTGTCTTGAAATCACATCCATCAAAAGCACATTCTATTGTTTCAGGTCTTTTCAAGTGGGAGTTAATATGGTGAAAATAGTCTTTGGTATTAGGATAAAATGAGTCACAAATTTTACATCTGAAAGATTGCACCACTTCACACTCTTCAGTTTCTTGCAAACTGTGGGATCCAAACAAGTGTACGCGCAAGCCACCCCAGGTCTTAAAGGAACAAGGACAGTTTAAATGAAGACAGGGTACTGAATATCCATGACTGAAGGTACCATGTTCCACTCGATAATGCTTCAGAAGTGCTCCTTTTGATGAATCCACAAATGTGCAGAGTTTACATTGCCATCCCATAAGCTGCCACCTAAAAAAAGGATGATAAATAGTGTTACCATAGGGAACGAACAGACTAGTAGAAAGGGACAACGCAGATATATCAGACAAATAAAATCAGTTAAAGTTTGTATGATGACTTTTGTAACTAGTAAGGGCTCCCTGTCCAATGCAATTGGAACAAATGGAACAATTAAAGTATGACATTTATGTCAGCAGTAGCTCAGTCCATAGGGACTTGGCTTGGGAACCAGAGGGTCGCCGGTTCAAGTCCCCATCCGGACCAAAAATGGAGCGTGGACTGGTAGCTGGAAAGGTGCCAGTTCACCTCCTGGGCACTGCCAAGGTGCCCTTGAGCAAGGCACTGACCCCCCCCCCCCCCCCCCCCCAGCTGCTCGGGGTGCCTGTCCATGGGCAGCCCCCTCACTCTGACATCTCTCCATTTAATGCATGTATAGGTCCCATTTGTGCATGTGTGTGTGTTCGGACCTGTGTGTATAGGACAACAGAGTGTAAACACTGAATTTCCCCTTGCGGGATTAATAGAGTATATAAAATTTAAAAAAAAATTAAATTACCTTCTCTGTTTCGTTATCTTTGTTCACCTCCTCTCCATTAGCGGTCGTGGTGCTGTGAAACAGATATTGAAAATAAACACGTTTGATTAAAAAAAATTTTTTTTTAAAAATCAACTTTACTTGCTCTAGCCATTATCAAGTGTTCCCCCCAAAATATAACAAAACACAAGGACTGTCCCACATATCCAAATTATGAAATAGAAAATGCCTTATTACAACAAACAGATTAATAATTATAAAGTTCTGTGAATCTGAAATAATGAAACCCCAGAATATAACACTGGATAAACGAGGCATATAGTGAAGGGATTTGAACCATGATTTTCTCATCCCTCCAAACTAAAAGGTGGGTATTATTAGGATTTTATTCTCATCCAAACTCTCATTGCCCTTGTTCTTCAGCATAACTCTTATTTCTTAATTTTTTTCTTTTTTAAGTTTTTATTATTTAAATTTAGAGCAGGACTGGAGCGGATTTATATTTTAAATATAACCAAATATCATCTCTTGGGCAGCAACAGCAAAGTTTTCAACAACAAAATCACAATAAAAACTCAATATCTGAGTCAGTAAAATCGATAATATTTCTGACATCAAAATACTGCGTGAAGTTTAGAAAGAGTGCAGAAGACAGACATCCTCCTGCCCTCCCTCTGCTGACTGCAGTCTCTGCTGCAGGTGCTGCAGGTACAGAGGGAGGCTGTTCAACAGTAGCTAAGTTTGCATTAATTTGGCCAAACTATATGATTAAGTACAAACTAAGATAAGCAGTTAGGCTAACGTTACGAACACAAACACTGACAATTCGCTAAGTGACCCAACATGCGAGCTGTGGCTGAAACAATACGAAATGCGATCAAAGTCAAGTGGAAACGTGGCTTCGGCCTGACTGCTCTGCGGTGGACAAACACACCGAGGGGGAGACAGAAAAGCGCCACCATTAACGACAGCAAAACGAAACAGAGAAAAACACACTTACCGCAAACATTTAACACAACACGTCAGTCGAATGAAAAGAAGAACATGTATAAGCTGAGACAGACTTCTCTAACAGGTGTAAAAGTCTCTAGCTAGCTTCTCTGATGCCGCTGTCCGTTACATGTTTGAATGGTAAACCCCATAACGTTATGACAATATGGCTGCGACAGTATTCAAAATGTTACACCTTATAAAGTTGCGTATAAGCGGAGACTGATTCAATGTTTGACCGCTGGTTAATTTTTGACAGCTGGCTACTTACCAGGATGAAAAAATGACTCGTTCCGTTAATGGCCGCCGTGGTCCTCTTGCTTGTTTCCAGACGTTGAGCAGACGGAGAAGCAGCTTTCCCATGAGCACGTTCGCTTTGCGCGGCTATTAATGATGTCCACGTCATAATGTTAGGCGCGAACTTACTCAATTTCTTTAATTGTTGTTAGAGATGAAGGATACTGATTTGGAATGAGTAATAATTGTAGTTCTTGAAACTGATCAGTACAATTACTCCACCTGCAAATATTTTGATTAAAGTATATAAAAAATATTAAGGATATCTGATAAATGTAATTTGTTAGTCAAATACTAATTTCTTTCTGTGAAATAAACTTAAACAATACATGTACATTTAAGTCAAAAGTAACTGTTGGATTTTTAGGCATTTATTTTGGTATGTCCAACTCAAACAACCACTTAAGTGATATTTAGAGATTTTATTAAGGTATTATAGCTTTTTATTATTGTGATATTTACTAAGCAGCTGAATTATTTTTTAGAGTGTACATACATACATACATACATGTATGTACATATATATGTATATATGTACATACATACAAATTCAATTTCAAAATAATGTTCACATCTTCCAAATTGCGTCTGTAATAATAAATTTAAACAAAAATGACATGCAGTTTGTGGCTGCGGTGCATAAAGAGAAAAAAGAAAAGCGGAGAAAAGCATGAGGAGAGGAAGAGAACAAATGAAGAGGAGAGAAAAGGAAAGGATTGGAGATTGAGAGAAGAGGAGAGGAGAATCTAGCCTGATTGTTGCAGAACTCAGGCCTACTATGTAGTTTAGAGGGTAGGTTGGTTGGTTTATTATTTTAAATATGCAGAGATCAACGTTTTTCAATTTTGCGTAAAGATTTGTTGATTTTGAGTGATTATTTACTTTATAGATGACTGACAATAATGGCACATTGTGCACACTTCAGTGTAGGTTCCTGTAGAGTGAATGTGTACATGTAGCAGGTGTACATAGTATAGATATTTAGACACCTCATATAAAAACTAGGCAGACATTTCCTGGCTCATTAAAGTGCCCAAATGTACTGTGTATGTAGGCCTCAAGGAATCCTTTGGTACTGGCAAATAGAAACCTCCCAACAAGGTGCACTTTGCATGTGCACTTTTTTTTTTTTGCACCAGCACTTTGTGAGCACCTGCCCAGCAAAATGTTTGTGCATGGCACTGTATGTATTGTTTGTACTTTTTCTTACTCACTATTAGGTACAGTCACTGCATCTCCTGACAGAACAGCATTGTTGAATTTCAGCCTGCATGCACATACTTCCGGTTAAAATTGTTAAAACAGAGCAGCTAATGTTGCTGCAAAAAGTTAGTGGACTGTGATGCCTGTCGAGGGAGCTCAAAATTGTGTCTCTGCTTTTTGCAGATGATGTGGTTCTGTTGGCTTCATCACACCATGACCTCCAGCATGCACTGGGGCAGTTTACAGCTGAGTGTGAAGCAGTCGGGATGAGAGTCAGCACCTCCAACTCTGAGGCCAAGGTTCACTGCTGAAAAACAGTGGATTGCTCCCTCTGGGTTGGGAGAGAGTTACTGCCCCAAGCAAAGGAGTTTAAGTATCTTGGGGTCTTGTTCACAAGTGAGGGTGGAATAGAGTGTGAGATGGATCGGCAGTTTGGCGCTTTTGATTTACTGGTTCATCTATGTCCCAGACCTCTCCTATGGTCATGAGCTTTGCGTAGTGATTGAAAGACTGAGACTGCAGATAGAGGTGGCCGAAATCAGTTTCCTCCGGAGAGTGGCTGGGCTCAGCCATAAAGATAGGGTAAGATTCTCGGACATCTGGAGTGACCCGGAGTAGATCTGCTGCTCCTTTGCGTCAAAAGGGACCTAGTCGAGGTGTGGTTCAGGCATCTGATATAATGCCCCTGGGTGTATCCTATGTGTTCAAGTACGTCTAACTAGTAGAAAGCCCAGGGCAGACCCAGAACACACTGGAGCGATTATATATCTTGTCTGGCCTGGAAATACCTTGGCATCCCCCAGGAGGAGCTGGAAAGCGTTGAGGGACATCTGCAGTACTTTGCTCAGCTAGCTGTCCCCATGACCCAGCCCCAGATAAGTGGTTGAAAATGGATGGATGGAAACTAAAAGACACGCAGTGCAGTCACACTGATACTGTTATTTTAGATGCAAGTCACATTTCTTTGCATTTCATTTTGTAGTGTCTTTGGCTTATTTTGGAAATGAAATTTTGGAGTAATTTTAGGTTGTAATTTTACTGTTGGATGGTTTGCAATCCCATATTCTGTTAATGGACAGAATTAACCCCTTATAATGACTTCTCACTACATATATTTTTTTAAATTCACAGACCTACAACTTTGCAAAATGTATCTTACTTATACTAGTGGTTACTGACCATACCGTTATGAAGTTTGAAAATATTTTCTATTATCAACCTCTTGGGCATATTTCCTCTGATTCTAATCATGTCACAGGCATGTAAACGCTCTCACAAGATTTATACACTGTACAGGACAGTAGGTGGGTTTTACTGCATGTTTTACAGACTGTGGATTCCAGTAGCACATTAATAATTTCCCCACCTGTGATCAGCCATTTAAAAGATAATCTAAATAATTAAAACATAATGAATAGCTGTAGTCAGGAAAACAGTGGCTGGAGCATATAAGATTTTCAATCAAACCCTGCAGTGCTGTTTATGCTGACACCATAAGGCTTGTATCTGTTTATTCACTTTTGTTTAGGAAAAAACGTATCTCACTTATACACATACACACACACACGCGCACACACACACACACACACACACACACACACACACGCACACACACACACACACCTAGACACATTTTTAAAGAATGTTGGAGTAGTAAAGCAAAATAAAAACTAATTGTATTTTTATTACCAATATGATAACATTAGATGAAATATATGAAATAGTTATGGCAACACTTGAAATATATACAAGAATTCAGGGAGGCACACAGGGAAATCAATATTTAAATGCAACATTTTACAGACTGTATATGACCCGATGAGGTTCATCTTTGTGTTGGAGAACCCAGTGCCATTTGCTGAGGAGATGCAGAATATCCCCATCCCAAAGGGCCTGGCATTCTAGTATGAGAGACCCTAAAAGGAGGAAGTGGTCGCTTCACACATTTCACACTTCAGCCAAGGTGCAGCTGGCGGCCAACTCAGTGACCAGCCAGACCAGGAAATTCCTGGCATATCCAGAGTACAACACAGCATGTGATGGACGCCTGAATGGAAAGAACTGGACTCTATTAGTGTTGCAGATAAAACGCTGTTGTGTTTGTATTTATGTATCCATCTATTGTAGATTATTTACAAAGTTCTGTGGCGTTTTCATTTTTTCCATTTGCTAAAAATAAAGTTCTTTTTGACAAAATACTTATTTGACAATTCTTTATCAGTGGGTCCTTTGGTATAATGAAAACTTAGTGTTCAGAATTGAGTTTACATAGTTGTATCACACATTGTTTTTGCAGTGTGTGTGTATGTCTGTAGGGCACAGGTGCTTGCTGGGTGCTCAGTTCCAGCATAAATTCTCGACTTCCACCTTTCCAATCTCCCCTTTCTTATTGATTTTGCCTTGTATAGTATCTATTTGTAAATACTGGTTTTTTTTTTAAATAAGACTAAAAAATGACTGTTTTTGCTATCATCAGTAATAACTTTTCTTGACAATAAACTTTGTAATCTTTCTTTGTCTCTGCCCATCATTTTCCATCACTTGTATCTGGGGCAGCTGTGGCTCAGAAGGTAGAGCAGGTTGTCAACCAATTGGGAGATCAGTGGTTAGGCCCCTGGCTCCTGCAGCCTGCATCTTGAGGCATCCTTGAGCAAGATACTGAACCCCAAATTGCTGTCTGCTCCATCGCTGTGTGAGTGTGTTAAAGCTGAGTGGCAGGTAGCACCCTACACGGTAGCCTTGGCCACCAGTGTGTGAATGGGTGAATGTGACTCGTAGTGTAAAAAGCGCTTTGTGTGGTTGGAAGAGTAGACAGGCCCTAAAGAAGTGCAGGCCCATTTATCTTGAATAATTTGTATTTGTGTTTTGTATTGTTCAGAGTTAAAGGGATTAGATTTACCTAAAACTTAAAGGTCAATCCTCAGCCTTACCATGGCCTGGCCACATTCAGTTTTCACCCAATTCTAGGAGGACAACCAGTTTGACCACCATCAGGGAGTGCTGTTGAGGGCCATTAAGGGGGTGCTTGGTCTACAATGCTATTCGAGTGAGTGGGGCATATTAGGTGGCATCCATATGAATGCCAGGACCCAAGGTATCCCAGCAGAACATTGCATTGTAGAAAGGTGATAAGTGTTATTTACTTCATCTGTCAGATGGTTTTGATGTTGTGGCTGATCAGTGTATATCAATATATACCACTATTATTATTATTATTATTATTATTATTGTTACTATTATTATTATTATTATTATTATTATTATAAATGTTATAGTTGGTGCTGGTGTCATTGTTGCTGCTGCGCAACTCTCTCCCTCCCTCTCCCTTTCTCTATACCCCCCTTCCCCCCTCTACCTCTCCCTTTCTTTCTCTCTCCCCACCCTGTATCATTTTTGTATGGATTACTGTAATTTTATGATGTTGATCTGTTCTGCACACACAACATCTATTGCTCATCTGTCCATCCTGCCAAAGAGATCCCTCCACAGTTGCTCTTCTGAAGATTTCTTCAAAGTTTTTCCCCATTTAAGGATTTTTTGGGGGAGGTGTTTCTTATCTGCTGTGAGAGTCCAAGGACAGAGGGATGTCATGTGTTTTAAAGCACTCAAAATTGTGATTCGTGATATTGAGCTATATAAATGAAATGTAACTGAATGAATATTATCAGTAGTATTATTAATAAGGTGACTTCCATATACTTATTATTGTTTTTTTTTTAACAACAGCATGTCAGTGAAGCAGTATGTCCAATGGTAGTGCCATGGACTGCCACACTCTCTAGGTCCTGATGTCTTTTTTGACTATTCAGAATAATAATGATTTATTATAGTCAGATGCAGAAATGGGGATTTCCTAGATGAAACATGATGTTTACAGGTCTCTCTGGTTTAGATATATTCAATCAATCAGTCAGTCAGTTGATTTGAATGTCATTTGATTGATTTCATAAGACAGTGTTGGTGCGTATGTGTGTCTGCGCGCATTTCTAGTTGATGTATTGTATTAAATGTCTCCTTTTAGTTCCTCTCCTTCAAAATAACCTTTAAATTGCTGTGAACACTCAAACTCTCTTTTTTCATCATCATCTCTCTCTCTCTCTCTCTCTCTCTCTCTCTCTCTCTCTCTCACACACACACACACACACACACACACACACACACACTTAGAGACACATGAAATATTATTCCCACACAGAACCTCTATGGTAGACTGCCATTTACTATCTATGTCACAGACTTCCTGAGAAGTAATAAACAAATGACTTGTTGGAGTCCGACGTGTGACAGAAAAAAAAGGTGTGGGTGATAAAGAGGAGGAAGGGGGGGGGGGGTTAGGGCTATCAACGTGACGCTTATTAACCTCTCCATCCCCTCCTCGTTATCCCCGGTGACGTAAGCCACAAAAAGTACTTGAGCAAACCGCGAGCCAGCATCCGCAGCGCTTCACCGAGCATTTTGAACGGACTCAGCAAGAGTTTAAAGGGCGTTGTTTTTCTCGACCTGGTAACGCGCTGACCGCCGCTGTACGGTAGCGTACTACACTTTGTGATAGGGAAAAGCGGTGTCACCGCGCGGACAGTGAGAGGAGAGAGAACAAGCGCTGTGTGTGTCTGTTTGCTGATTGGCTGAACCGTGACCGCTCTGCCCACCGCGTATAACACAGGGAGCTGCGCGCTCATATATTGGGTGCACACGCTCGTGCCCCTTAACAGTTTACCACTCCGCTGGTACCCCAGAGGGCACGCGCGGCCGAAGAAAACACAGAATAGCTCGAGTATTATTTCAAACAACAGAGGTAAGGCTCTTTATAGACAGGAAACTACAACTGCTACTTTTACTACAATTACTAATACAAGTACTACTACTGCTACGTGTACTACATTTACTATCACAATTACTACAACTGATGTTTCTGAGACTAAGAATCATAGTCATGTCCTCACATCACGCACAGCTGTCTATACATTCATACCTGTGTTAATGATTGATTTTACGCAGTAACAGGCTGCTAACAGCGACAGAAGCAGAATTAGTAGTGATAGTAGTAGCAACAGTAACGTCAGCAATATCCCTAGTAGACATTACTAAATGGCTCTGTTACCTCATTTTGGAAAATTATGTTAACAGTCCGACAAAGTTTAAACTTTTTGTCATGTTTGTGTTTTTGTCATTCTATGTCTCAGTCTATGGCTGCCCCCGCACACTGCAGCTGCGTGTGGATGTTGGTTTTGGGCGCTTGTGTGTCGCTGGTGGTTGGAACTGAATGCGGGAAGGAGTGCGCGCTGTGCGTTTACCGTCTGCTGGGACAGCAGTCCGGTCTCTCCTCCCTGGTAATGTCACTGTATTTCATTATTACCATAACTAATTCCTATTTCCAACACAGAGACAAAGAATATAATTGATAAAGTTAAATCAGCAAGGTTACATAGACAGTGTGGTGTCTTCCTCTGGTCACTTTGATTATCAATCAACCAAATAATTAAACCAAGACAGTGTGAGGAACGGGCACAGCAGTCTTATTTCTCCTCCTCATTTTATCAGCTATAATATATCCAGGGACCAACTAATAATGGCACTTTGCTGATCCTTATTGAAGTCTATCATTATAATATATCAAGCAAAATACACTGTCATTTTGGAAATACTTACCAGGGACTATCCTTTCCTCTCCTTCTTTACTCTGTTCCTCTCAGGCTTTGCTTTCTGTAACCTCCTTTTCTAATTTGTTTGCCTTTATTCCCCTTTTCTGTCTCCCATCGCTGTACTTTCCATTCCTCCTCTCATTTCTTCTTTCATTTTTGCACCTCTCCTCTTTTCACATTCTCATCTCTATGTCTTCAATTATTAGATAACTTAAACTATGACAATAGGCTACTGTCCCATAGCCTTCAAAATATACTATGAATTACTGACTTCTTTTCATTGTAAGGGGTTTTTCCTATTTTAGTCCCTTCTCCATGTCTCCCTCTCTGCATTCAGTATCTCCTCTCCCCCTCCTCACCCATCATCCTTTCCCATTTGATCCCTCTCTCCTCCCTCAGCCCATATGTGGCTGGAATCATAGTAGGTTTCCAGCCAGTATTTACAACTACAAGGGTTTTTTTTTTTCTTCTTTTTCCTTTCCCCTTCCCTCCTTATTCTCTTAACTTCCCATGCCCCCTTTCTCTATTTTATCTGATTCAGATGTGTCAAATGTGTTGAGTGTAAAACATATACATTTACATTCTGTAAATTTCATGACTTTATTTCTATATTTCACATATGATGTCTGACTGGGTTAATGCTCACCTTTGTACCTCTGCAATATCAACATGTTTGCTTCATTGATGCACATATTTGTCTTATATGACAGTAAAGTAAGTGTTCGATGACAAAAACTAGCGAGAAGTCATACTTGTATAATCTTCAACAATGGAGAGGGTTTCCATCCTCTCAAAAATATTAAAGATTTTGGAAATGCCTTGAAATTCTCTGACCCACAGAATATGGATTTAGTTTGAATTCTTTACACTTTGCACAAATGTTACAGAGCCACCTAGAAACCTGTGACTGACAGAAGGACAGATTGAAATCCAAATAATGTTCAATCTTGGAATTTGTCCATATTTGGTTTTTACTGTCCCTTTTCCTTCTTTACACCATCATTACTTTTTGTATACTTCCCATTATGGCCTCCAGAGGGTGCTGGTACCCACCACCCTCTCAGCCCCTCAAGTGCCAATATGTCCTCAATTCAATTTTCCTCTTCATTAATTCTGTCTTCATCAGCCAGCAGCACTGAAAGCTCAGCAAGAATGCCTCCTCCCTGCCATCGAATAATTGAAATCCAATGACACATATGAGCTCGGGAGCAGGTTCTCCTGGCATCATGCAGCCCCAAGGGCACAGCGCATGCCTTTAGTCTGATTGTATTCCTGCCATTGGAGTTATATGGACTCACATAGTTAAAGGATGACTGGGATTAGTGGTGGCGCTATGTGGGACACAAAGGGGAGGCTACCATTAGACAGAGAGGATGCTGTGTTACTGGGAGAGGAACAGGCTGGGACAGATGGTTTCAAGAGAGAAACTATGTTTTTCTAAGTTGTTAAGAGAGTAAATGAGGGATGTCATCGATAAAACAGGCTGTTGTGTTCTTTGAAAGCATCTGTTAATGATTGTAATCTTTCCCTTGTTGACTGTCTCTCTCTTTTGTGAGCACAATCTGGAGTGCAATGCACACCACATAGACGGCAGAGATTTTTCATGTGTTTTTGTCTCCATTTAAATTTCAGTAACAATTCATCAAGCCCTATTGTCAATCTTAAATCAATTTATGATTACAGTGGGAAAGTTAAGAGTGATGGATGGAATTAGCCACATAGATTACATAATTAAAAATTAATAAATTGATGGAATTTGAATTTCTTCTCGAATTGAACGCTAATGTCACAGACAACTCTCCTACTACAATAAATCTGAACACATCCAGAGATGACAATTGTTTTATTTTGCCATGATTCACTTGACGGACTGATGGGAGAATCATTCTCAGAATTAATTTTAACAAATTTTATACAGCCTAAAATGCATTTCATTCTCATGTTCTCAGTGTACTACTATCTCAGGTAAAACATTTGTAAAGTGGCATTTCATGGTGAGCGCATCAAAGTTTCCTAAAACCCAAGAAGTCATCTTTTAAATAGCTTTTTTTTCTAGCTAGAACCTGAATTTATTTGTAATATTTGTTTGGAAAAAGACATAAACAATAAATCTGTTATGTCTGTTTTTTTATTTGTTCACCTTATCATTTATGAATACTCTAAGAATAAAAAAAAAGGGGGGGGGGGGTAGTTTGGCTTTAGATACATTAAAACTGGCTTTTATCCTCATTATAATGGAATGCTACAGCATGATCAGTTCCCCCTTAAATGCATCAAAGCTTTAACATCCCTGACTAATTTCTTAAAGGAATATGGCATTTTTTTGATTTCTTTGCAAGAGTGAGATGAGAAGATCTCATATGCTTTAAAGGTATAATTCCAGAACTTGGTGTTGCACTTCCATAAAACTGGGAAACTTCTAAAAGGGAGATTTCAAAGAGGATGGTATATGAAGCGTGACAGGCCTGACTTTTAGTCTGTAATGTGGGTCAAGATTCAAAAACCGGGTCCTACATTTCCCATAAGGGAACTCAGTGGTGTCTCTTCATCAGACCCTTTTTGCTCAGTAAATATCCTCAATAAAACTACACACTCTTTCCATTAACAGCCAACTGTATGCAGCTTTCTGGAGTCGTCACTGGGGTAATAAGAAATACGCAACATGTAGTGCCTCCTAAAACAGCAAAATTAGACACATTTACACAACATGTTCAAATTAATATTTAATACTGAAAATTTAACACTGAACTGATGGTACTGAATCATCACAGCCACTGACACAAACAGTAGTTTTTTAAAAGGGGAGCTCCCCTTACTGGTGACTGAGAGCATTGTTGTCAGCTCAGCCAAAATGTTTAGTTCTATTAAGTTTCTGGTTACAAACTTAATGAATGACAATCCACATAAAAAGTCATAATGCAGTAAATATGTTGTGATGATTGTTGAGCTATAAAACTGTTATGCAATTCTTATACAGGCTGACTGTTGTACTAAAAGTAATGGTTTGAACCAGCAGCAGAAAAATAAAAACAACTGTAAATCTTCAGTGTTAACAAATCTTTAAATTAAACTGAACAAAATCATTTAAAGTGATTGTTGATGTCCATCTGTATATAAAATATGTCCTGACTCCAGCTCTTTTAGTACAACAGTCAGCCTGTATAAGAATTGTGTAACAGGTTTATAGCTTAACAATCATCACAACAGATTTACTGCATCATGACTTTTTTTGTGGATTTCAAAGTCATTCATTAAGTTTGTAACCAGAAACTTAATAGAATTTTTATCAACATTTTGGCTGAGCTGACAACAATGCAACACACACAGACAGGACTGACATTTATCATCTCATGTCAGTCTCTGAGAAAACACAAATAAATGTGTTTTCTGAAATCTCTGTGGAGCCATTTACATACCTACATACTGTAGAAAATGAAAAGATTCCTTCCCCAATTAAACCTTAGTTATTCAGGTACTGATACTTCAGCAGAAGCATGGCAGCATGCTATACCTAGGGAACACTGTATTGATGAGATTAACTATAAAATGTCATAATTATCATTTAAATTTTTCCAGACATGCTCACTCGAGTGCGAGGGCAGGTTGGACAGCCAGAAGCTCCGCCTGTGCTGGGACTTCCTATTGGAGGAGGAAAACCACATTCCTATGAATACTGACCCCCGTCAACAGCAGGAACAGGAAGCAGCAAGCGCTGTGACAGCTGACAATGAGGATGCAATATTACCGGAGCACCAGCTGGCCAAGAAGTATGGCGGCTTCATGAAGCGCTATGGTGGTTTCATGTCTCGCCGTACATCCTCTCCAGAAGCGGTACTAGAGGATCCTGGAGACCAGGATGAGGAAGAAAATGTTCGCCTGGAGATCCTTAAGATTCTCAATGCTGCGGCTGAGCATGGTGATGAAGGTGATGGTCAGGGAGGTGAGGCAGTGAAGAGGTACGGAGGCTTCATGCGTCGGGCTGAAGGAGGGGTGGCACAAGACGACATGCTCGAGGCAGTGTTAGGCCGTGGGCTGAAGAAGCGCTATGGAGGGTTCATGAGGCGTGTGGGCAGGCCCGAGTGGCTGGTGGACAGCAGCAAGAGTGGGGGGGTGTTGAAACGGGCCTGGGAGAACGACAGCGAGCTACAGAAGAGGTATGGGGGGTTCATGGACTAGGAAGCCACATTTATGACCCTTCACAACCCCCATCCCTCCAACCCCCTCCCTGCAACCAGTCACCTTGTAATCTGGACTTGTTGGCCCACCCCCTCAGCTTTGTATAATGTGCTGCTGCTGACTTCATTGATTCAGTTGCTTCTGTAATGATTAAAAAGATGAACATGTATCATTCAGATGCACACAAATGGTCTGGTCTGTTTTTGTTTTCCTGATGATACTATTTATTAAAAGAATCTGTTGATCGAGGTGTGTTGGTAGAGGGTATGATTAAAAAAAAAAAGCAGGGCTCTTTAAACATTAAAATAGATTTTGCTGTACAAGTGTTTCAGCATAGCATATAACATAAAATGTTTTGCTTTATGAATTGTACATGATTCTTAATGACAGATCGTGTTGTATATCCAGCTTTACCGAGGCACATATATATCTTACTGTCTTATCTTTGATTGATGTCACATTCTGGCCTGTTTTTAGGAGAAAGTTATTTTACACCTTGTCATCTGTATATCAAAATATACACATGAGGTTGAGATTGTTTTTATTTTATTTTTTCTCAGCCTTGAAACTCCACCAATGGTGAATGGACCCGCACTTGTATAGCACCTTTCTCATCTTCCGAACACTTAAAATGCTTTAACACCACAAGTCACATTCACATACCTAGTTAGACAGACAAGTGTCTTTTTTTATGGGGGCAACACTTTGTTTTTATCTTAGTGTTAACAATGCAGCAAAGTTAAAATAAGTTTATGTGTAAAATGTAGCATTTGGTCTCATATGCATATGGGATATGATGCAAATTTGGTGTGAGTGATTGAAATAGGGGAGCAAAATAAGATTTTGCATAGGGCCCCACCCCAAAAAAGTTAGAGACATCCCTGCTGGCCAGAGGCGGTCCTGGCTAGTTTTATGCCCTGGGCGAACCATCCCCCGGCCCCCCCACCCCCGCCAAACCCCAACGTTCAGACACAACAATATCTTATATTATTTATATTATTTTATTATATATAATCTTAAATACAAAAAGGTAACACGCACACACACACACACACACACACCTGATGAGTCCTGCACAGAACATGTGGCTGAGGAGGTAGATGGCTCATCATAAAACTCCAGGACCATCTCTGAAGAGGCCTGGGCCTGTGTGGCTGCAGAGGTAGATGACTCCTCATTTTGACCAGTGGGTGTGCCAAAATATTTCAGAAGTGACCCTGAATTTACAATTAACATACAATATGTAAGTTAGATCACACTTAACATGCAGCAATTACCCAATTAAAATAAACCATAATGCACAATTTATTAACATTTGTTAACATCCTATTAACTAAGCATAACACACTACAAATTGTTCAAAAAGCTATATCACATACAGTACAGGCCAAAAGTTTGGACACACCTTCTCATTCAATGCGTTTTCTTTATTTTCATGACTATTTACATTGTAGATTCTCACTGAAGGCATCAAAACTATGAATGAACACATGTGGAGTTATGTACTTAACAAAAAAAGGTGAAATAACTGAAAACATGTTTTATATTCTAGTTTCTTCAAAATAGCCACCCTTTGCTCTGATTACTGCTTTGCACACTCTTGGCATTCTCTCGATGAGCTTCAAGAGGTAGTCACCTGAAATGGTTTTCCAACAGTCTTGAAGGAGTTCCCAGAGGTGTTAAGCACTTGTTGGCCCCTTTGCCTTCACTCTGTGGTCCAGCTCACCCCAAACCATCTCGAATGGGTTCAGGTCCGGTGACTGTGGAGGCCAGGTCATCTGCTGCAGCACTCCATCACTCTCCTTCTTGGTCAAATAGCCCTTACACAGCCTGGAGGTGTGTTTGGGGTCATTGTCCTGTTGAAAAATAAATGATCGTCCAACTAAACGCAAACCGGATGGGATGGCATGTCGCTGCAGGATGCTGTGGTAGCCATGCTGGTTCAGTGTGCCCTCAATTTTGAATAAATCCCCAACAGTGTCACCAGCAAAACACCCCCACACCATCACACCTCCTCCTCCATGCTTCACAGTGGGAACCAGGCATGTGGAATCCATCCGTTCACCTTTTCTGTGTCTCACAAAGACACGGCGGTAAGCTCATCGAGAGAATGCCAAGAGTGTGCAAAGCAGTAATCAGAGCAAAGGGTGGCTATTTTGAAGAAACTAGAATATAAAACATGTTTTCAGTTATTTCACCTTTTTTTGTTAAGTACATAACTCCACATGTGTTCATTTATAGTTTTGATGCCTTCAGTGAGAATCTACAATGTAAATAGTCATGAAAATAAAGAAAACGCATTGAATGAGAAGGTGTGTCCAAACTTTTGGCCTGTACTGTATATCTTACAAAATGCCATGTCAATGTATATTACAAGTTATTTAAGTTAGCAATGACCCATGTATAGCATTAAAAATTCCACAGTTAGGACGTATTGTTTACCAAATCCCTAGACTAACAGGCCTGTGTGAACTTGCACTTGTTGTGTTGCAAACACAAACTAGTCTGTGGTTAAAATTAATTGCATGACATGATGCCTCAAATTCTAATAGTAGTTCAGCAAAACTAAAAACCAAATACATTCGTCTTTTGTGGCTAAGTAAGTAGCAACATATGTTGCTACTTACTTAGCCACAGAAGACAACCTATAGGCTATTTATTAGCAAGACGCTAATAAATAGCCTAAAGGCTACTGTTTCATTACATGCACAATTAACATCAATTAACATCACTTAACATCACTCTTGCTAATAAATAGCAAGAGGCTAATAAATAGCCTAAAGACTACTGTTTCATTACATGCACAATTAACATCACTCATAGAGACCTGCATACCTTTATCTTTTGCCCGTTTCTCCTCTTCTTCTTTTTCTAAACTGGGCACCTGATGGCTTCTTTGGTCTTTTATCCATGATTAACTCGACTCGACAACACCTTTTTTCCACCGTCCGTCAAACACCCAGAGTCAAAACTGACATGATGTAAACCAATTCACGTAGATGCACGCACCGATTCAGGTTTTTTTTAATACTTTTTAAAAAATACCTTTTCACATAACACAATAAATTACATGTAGCTATGTGGGTCTATATGAATTTTATGAAATGAAATACAATTTATTTGGAAGCAGTTTGTGTTGTGTGGCCTGGGATCATCATGAAGGTATAATATAAACGGAGATCCATCATCCAGAGGTCAGTCTATCACTTGCCCCCTCCTCCCCTCCCCCTTGCTCTTCCTCTGAGGGCCCATCCACACGAAGCCGTGTCAAGGTGAATACGCCAAAGTATTTATGCGGTTCAGCCTTTCGTCCACACGAAGCCGGCGTTTTAGGGGGGCGAAACCGCATCTTTTTGAAACCGGGTTCCAGAGTGGATAAATCTGAAGACGCCGCCTTAGCGTCTCCGTGTGTACGGCCAATATGCAACTTTTGGCCGCCGATGATGTCATAGCCCCACCTCTGTAACCTCTGACTTTACCCCGGCAGGAAGCCGTGCCATCACAACAACTACAGTGGCGGATTACAGACAGCAATAGACAACTATTTACGCTACAGTTTGTTTCCAGTACTCTATTCTTCAACTGGGAAATAAAAGGTGGAACACAGCACCTGTTATAGCTCAAACAGAATCATGTGATCATACCTCTGCCATCTCTGACAGCCGTCTCAAAGCAACCCAGCACGCTAACAATTAGCTCGCCTTGCTCCGTTAAAATATAGTTAACATGTCCCGAGCTAGCTTAAGGTAAACATCTGCTCCTTCTAAAGATGATTTATGATCTCTTAAGACTTATTAAGAGACACTAACACATAATTCAGTATTAACTGTAGCTCCATGTAAAGTGAATAAATGGGATGTTTCCCAGCTAATCCTCCGCTCGTTTGCGTTAACCACGCAGTTTACACGTTTTTATAACTTGTGATTTATTACAAACTGTTGTGAGTGAAACATGAAGCTGAATTTAACAGCAGACTTAAGTCACAGTAATATAAAGTAAGAGGAAAAGAAATAATGTTTGGCATTCACGTGTTTATATGATATAAAGGAAGTAGGGTAAATGAGTAACACACTCCCAGCCCTAATGACTAAATACATATTTCACAGTGTGTTGCTGAGTTTATTTTCTGATGTAGCGAGTGAGGAGAGTGCTTACAAAGTATCTTATCCCTTAACTAAAGACTGGCCAACATGACTGACCAAAACACCAGCTGGTCTTAAAGCTTTGTGCATTCTCCAAATGTGACCTGTACAGTATACTGCTAGTTTGAAAGTAGTGAAAATAAACATGACAACGACGACAACTTCTCAAGCAGTATTTTATTATTATTATCATAATTACTGGAAATGTGCAAACAAATCACAATGACTGTCCGTGGGACAGATAAGTGACCACTTGTCCCCGGCCACTTCGGTACCCGGTGTCCACTGCTTGTCTGTATTACGTGTGGATATATTTTTTTAATTTGGCGGTGATCTGAGATTTTGATATGCCGATAACGTCATGCGGGAAATCTTTCTCAGTCGGTTTTGCATACTGTGCCTGAAACAAGTTCATTATACCGGCCTACTTCGACTGACACGACTTCCAATCAACGTTTTGATAAAGTTTACTGGCTTTGTAATCCAGCGTGACTCGAAGCAGCAGCTCGATTTTGTCGTCAGTCCAAACCAAAGTCTCCGTTTTCTCTCGTGTGTTGGAATTTGTTTTGGCCATCTTCTTCTTGTGCTTGTGCTGGTTCTTCTTCTTCTGTTTGTATACACCGCGCAGGCTTCTTTGCATGCTCCGTGTCTTCTTCTCTGGTTCAGAGCTGTATGCTGCGGTTTTTAATGGTGCGCCATCTCCTGGATGGCATATATACTGCAGTCTTTTTATGCGGTTTCAGTGGCTTGAACCGGCTTCGTCTTTACGCCTGCATTTTCGAAGCCGGCTCCGTGTTTACGGAACACAATTGCAATCCGATCATTTTCTTTGGCGGTTTCAAAAAGACGCGTCTCCGTGTGGACATGGCCTGAGGCTCACTCACTCACAACTTCTGCAGTCGCGATCCCCCGCCGGCCCGCCCCTCCCCACCCCCTTGCCTCCTCTTCTGACAGAGACACACACACAACATGTATACATGACTCTCAGCAGCAAGTTGATGTGATAGGGGCGCCCCAGCACCCACTCCACTAACTTGACGTGGAAATGAGCGGTAGTCTAGAAAACTGGCAAGTTTTTTTTTTTTTTTTTTGGAGGGCGCTCGTGCGACCTCACATGGATTGCGCCCTGGGCGGTCGCCCACATTGCCCATAGCAAAAACCGTCCCTGCTGCTAGCTGGTGTATCTACTGGACAAGATACAGCTGTCATGGGGAGAGGAGCAGTATGTTGCTAAGAACCAGATGTGATGGAGAGATCTCTTACAGCCCCACAGGCGATGAAGAGGAGTCAGTCAGTAAGTGGTTAACATTAGTGACATGATTCTTGAGGTTTGACTCCTCAAAGTTAATATAATGGTTTCATCAGCTCAGTCACTGTAAATGCCACTGTCAGCTGCTGACTCTTTAACTGAGGTCAAGGGACAGGGAAGCCTACAGGCAGGCTAGAGGGGGACACACAGGCAGAGGCAGAGGACACACAGCTGACATCATCAGAGCATGACCAGCCCCCCACCATCCAACAACATCAGGTACTGCAAGTCCTTCGTGGCATCGACACCAGGAAAGCACCAGGACCGGATGGAGTACCAGGGAGGGTGCTGAAATCATGTGCTCACCAGCTTGCTGCAGTATTCACTAACATCTTTAACCGTTCACTGCAGCAAGCCACAGTCCCCACCTGCCTGAAAACTGCCACCATAAACCCTGTGCCCAAATCCTCTGCCATCACAGGGTTGAATGATTACCGGCCTGTGGCCCTGACATCGGTGATCATGAAATGTATGGAGAGACTGGTGGTACAGCATGTCAAGGCCCACATCCCACCTGGCTTTGATCAACATCAGTTCGCCTACAGGTCCAACAGATCCACAGACGAAGCCATCTCCATCGCCCTCCACACCGCTCTCAGCCACATTGAAAGCCCCAACACATATATCAGGATGCTGTTTGTTGACTTCAGCTCGGCATTTAACTCCATCAGCCCCAGCAGACTCATCAACAAACTGCAGACACTACAACTTGGAATGTTCCTCTGTCTGTGGATCAAGGACTTCCTGATTAACAGACCCCAGCATGTCAGAATGGGCACCTCCACATCCTCCACCATCGTCCTCAATACTGGTGTTCCTCAGGGATGTGTGCTGAGTCCAGTCTTGTACACACTGTACACTTATGACTGTGTCGCTACTCATGGCTCCAACACCCTCATCAAATTTGCGGATGATACAACCGTTGTGGGGCTCATCAACAATGGTTATGAGACACCATACAGGGAGGAGGTCCAAGCACTGGCGGCCTGGTGCAGTGACAACCACCTCAACCTCAACACCAAGAAGACAAAATAAGTCATTATTGACTTGCAGAAGTCGAGGACCACACTGCAGTCAGGCCTGAGCATCAATGGGGAGGAAGTGGAATGGGTCACCAGCTTTAAGTTTCTTGGCATGCACATCTCGGAGGACCTGGGCTGGACTGTGAACACCACCCACATCATCAAAAAGGCTCAGCAGCATCTCTTCTTTCTGAGAACACTGAGGAACAAACTCCCTCCACCTCTGCTGAAAAACTTCTACCACTGCACAATAGAGAGTGTCCTCACCTATGGCTGTACGGTGTGGTACGCCAGCTGCACTGCATCTGAAAAGAAACAACTGCAGCGGGTCATCAAGACGGCTGAGTGGATCTATTTGATAGATAGATAGATAGATAGATAGATAGATAGATAGATAGATAGATAGATAGATCTATTCCAGCCATCTTCTCCAACTGCCACAAAGATTCAGGATGACCCCGCCCACCCAGGACACTCTTTATTCACCAGCCTTCCCTCTGGCAGACTCAGAGTCATGAGAGCCATGAGACACATGAGAGTCCTCTAGGCGTGACATTAATATTTTTAGTTACACATACAGCTTATTGTAATTGCACACAGTCTGCAACATTTTAACGTAACATAACTGTTACCTACCCAAGTCTAGCATTAACGTTACCTCAATGTTACATGGCCTGTATGGCAAGTGTATCGCTAAAAAAGCATAACTTTAGCTAACATTAATGTTTAGGAGTGTTATCTTCCAACCTCACACAGTCGCCCATTGTTGAAAAGTGTTATCCCTCTAAATTATAACACTTCTGTATTGCCTTTTGACTTTGGTGCTTCATAGTGAGATAACGAGCTAAGCTAGCAAGCCAGACAAACAATGATACCTGCTAATTAGCACTAACATTTAAATAAAATGATAATAGAATGTCAGTTTATGCAATTATCTGCACAGCAAGCTATATTATTTGTCCAATATTTGTACAAAAAAACAAAATCTCCAGCAAGCTGGTTCCAGCACCCTAAAACACTGCAAGGAGGTCAAGTTGAGAGGCCTGCAGTGAGGCCTAGCAGACAGCCTGCCAGTCAAAGTGGCCATGCCCTTAATTATGCAGAAATTTAAGCCTAAATTACATTTAAACATGATCGTTGTAGAAAAAAATTCACTCCCCTTACAGTTGTCATGAATGATGAAATAAGCCATAGAAATCAAAACAGCCATTTATACCAGGCTTTAAACATGTTTATTTTATCTGTTAAGTTGGGGATTTGCTCTGTTTTGGAGCCAGCCTCAAGTGACCAGTCGATGAATTGTAGTTTTTGGCACTTCCACATAGTGCTGGGCGATTATGACAAAAATCTAAATCCCGATTTTTCTCTCAGAAAAGTCGATTTTCGATTTAATTTCGATTTTTGGGTAAAACTAAAAAAAAATACATTATTTATTTCAAATATGTTTTTTATTTGAAAAATCAACATATAAAATGGTTCATGAACAACAATTTGTAAACTTCAGTTCAGAAAGGGCTTTGTATACACTGTTCTCTTTCTCTTGTGCAGCTGCAGCGCGTGAAGCAGTACACTCTTCCCACTGCGGTCTGTGTTTTTTTTCCAGGTGCTGGAACAAGTTCGTTGTGTTGCTGTCTTTCGTAGCCACCGACGTTTTACAAATTTTGCACTGGGGAGTAGTTTGCGCCTCGTCTGAAACGTCGAAGCCGAACCAGTTCCATACAGTTGATTTTGTTTTGCCTTTTCTTGCAACTAAAACTAACTCGCTTCCAGGAGCCGAGTTGCTGCTGGCGGCGGACATGTTGGCATTCCTTGTTTATTAAACTTTCTCTGTGCGGGAGGGGGGAGGAGGAAGTAAACAGCACGCACGCAGCGTAGCGCATGCAGCGCGCTGACGTAGTACCGTAATCACCAGAGTAAAGGAGAACATCGTTTTCCCGATTTCATTTTTTTCCACATCGTCCAAATTAAAAATCCCGATTTCGATTAGAATACGATTAATCGACCAGCACTACTTCCACATTGGCTTCACTTCATTGACACTGTCTTGGAAGGAATGCACATGGTGTCTGAGAGCTAGCTCTGAGACATAATGGTGTTAATGGATCCCGTTTCTAGGGTTTGAGGACATTCTGGGCTTTGCCCGGATCTCTGTAGAGGAGTCTGGGGGAACATCTCCAGGAATGTCTTTTTTAAATAAACAAGCTTTGTTTCAGTGTTTTTTTATGCACTCTGGAATCTCACTTTTCAATCATTCGAAGCGCATGTTATGATTACTGAAGAACCGAAATGTGCACCTCATAAAGTGTTGTTTATTTTCCAAATTAATTGTGACTTGTAATGTTAAAAATATTGGTAGTTAATAATAGTAGGTTTTTTAATACTTACTGGTATTGATTTAAAAAATGCTTCATTACTACTATCCTTTAACATTTGTTGACAAGAGTTGGAAAAACAGTAAAATGTATTTTTATCAATCAATTTTCGATCAATTTTATTTATAAAGCCCAATATCACAAATCACAGTTTGCCTCAGAGGGCTTTACAGCACATGACATCCCTCTGTTCTTTGGACCCTCACAATGGATAAGGAAAAACTCCCCAAAAATCCCCTTTAACGGGGAAATAAAAGGTAGAAACCTCAGGAAGAGCAACTGAGGAGGGATCCCTCTTCCAGGACGGACAGACGTGCAATAGATGTTGTACAGAACAGATCAACATGATAAATTAACAGTAATCCATATGACACAATGAGACATAAAGAGAGACAGAGACAGAGAAGTTGAGACAGAGACAGAGAGAGATGCAGGACAGACAGCAATGATAATAGCTTACAACAACATTAATTTAGGTAACAATATTATAGTCATAATTACGGTAATTGTGGTACAATGTGTTGTAATATAATATATATTATATGTATGTGACAATAATCATATGTGTATAATAACAGAATAAGTATGACTAATAGTAACAGCTTTTATTAACTGTGGTTGAATGTAACTAAGTACTTTTTTTTTTCCTGTTAAAGGGGTTTTTTGGGGGAGTTTTCCCTTATCTGCTGTGAGGGTCCAAAGGACAGAGGGATGTTGTATGTTGTAAAGCTCTCTGAGGAAAATTGTGATTTGTTCTATTGGGCTTTATAAATAAAACTGAATTGAATTGAATTGAACTGAATTTACTAAGTACAATTTTGAGGTACTTGTACTTATGTATTTCCATTTTATAGTAGTTAGTGTGAGACACCGTTACAGTATTTGTTATTTCATTATAAGTGTTTATGCTGACACAGCATTCACACTATTGTTATTCAAATTTGTATTATTATTCTTCCATGTGTTTTGCAGTCATTTTCCTCCCTGCATGATTTGACAAACAGAACATCAGACAACAGAATATCAAAATGTTCAGCTATTCAAGGACATATGTGCTTGTGTTCAGCTTTTGTCCAGCCTTTTTACTTTTTTTTTTAAATATTAAGCTTAAAAAAATAAAAATAAATAAATAAATATATATATATATATATATATATATATATATATATATATAAAGAAAGGTCACTGAGTATAGAGAGACAGCTAGAGAACCAATGGTCACCTGTGCGATTCTTGTCTGCTGCTTCTACTTCTACAAATATTACAGCTGCTTCTATTAGCCCTACTACTTTCCACTACTATTACTACTACAACACCTTTTCTGCTACTAATTCCCATTGTTTTCAGTGGTATTTTTCAGGGGAAGATAGTAACTTGTTACAAGTAACACATGAGTAAAGAAGTAGATTTTTTAAGGAACAAGTCCTTTTTAGGTTCCTTTTTTTAAACTTCTACTCATTACTTCAGTATATTTTTTGTATACGTATTACTTCACTACATTTGCCATTTATACCCTTATTACAACTAGACTGCTGTAAATGCAACCAAGTATAGGGGGCGAGCATGCAAGGCACACCTTAATTGCAAACCAGGCGGCCAGCCCAGCCTATGTTCACCCTCTGCTTTGACTTAGGCATTGTAGGATATTTAAAGATGTATTTTTTTTTTTAAACTACAGTAGCCTAGCAACTCAAAGTATCAATGAACGGCGATAAAAATTACACAGGCTGCACACACATAAACACAGAGCCGCCATCTTCTGACATCATGACAGATGCAGCAGCAGCTGGGAATTTGACCCAATGAAATGAGGTAAGCTTGCTAGTATTAATGTGAACATTACCAGTTAGCTAGGGTTAGACTGTTTGATGGTAACAGTAACACTACAGTTAGATAAGATAAGAAGCTTTATTGTCATTGTATAAACAATGAAATTCTGTTCAGCACTCTTGTAGCAGCTACAATGTCCTTGTCATAAAGTATAATGCAGATAGTAGTGGGTTTGTGTGTGTGTGTGTGTGTGTGTGCTTCTGGGGTGGGGGGGGGGATCATGGTTCTTGTAGCAGTCTCTTCACAGCCGTGGGGAAGAAGCTGTGTCTCAGTCTGCTGGTGTTCAAGAAATGGTTCAAGAAATAACTTTATTCTAACTAAATGTTGCGTCTTTCGTTAAGTTGGAGTTGGTTATTGAGGCTATACAGCTAGTTAATATTTTTGCTAAAACAGGCGACTGATTGTGATCGGCTGTAGGCTGAAACGTCAGCTTGTCCACTGCATTCACTGTGTTTACATCGTCTTTAACACTTACTTAACTTAAGTGTGTTACAGAAGTGAATGTGGTGTTGAGGCGGTGGTTTAGGACCCAGAAGCAGGCACAGACACAGCAAGTAATTTGTAGAAGGTAAGGGAGATTTATTGAGGAACTGGGGGGGGGGGGGGGGGGGGCAATATTAGAACACAGTTGCTAAGGAAAAACACTTAAATACTGCGTGATAGTGAGTGGCCGATATACTACCACGTAGCTGGCTGAACAATCTGGCGCTGATTGGCTGGAGAGCTGGCCTCTTAAGCAGGTTGCTGATGAGGTGATTGAGAGCAGGTGAAGAGTTCCACCAGGTGCCTGACAAGGTAGCCACACCCACAACACACACACCTGGATCCTGGAGAAACAAGATTAGAACACGGTTGCACAGGAAAACACTTCAAGTAATACTGTGTAATACAGAGGGGACTGGAAGACACAGACTTAAGCAGCAAAACATGGAACACACACACGGGGAAACACAAGGGAAAAAAAACTGTAGTCCCAGCCATGACATTTGGTATAACAAAATTATGCATTTGACCATCCCATATGAAAAATAAATGTAAATACAGATATGAATATGTATATGAAAATGAGGACTGTGATGTCCACCACCTCTTTTAAGCTAGAAAAAAAGTGGTGAGCTATTGAACATGAAGAAATTTAAGTTGTAATGTTGTCATGTAAAAAACGTCTGTGAGGGAGGTAACCTCAAACATATATTCCTTTACATGTCTATTTGTGTAAAGTCTTCCTCTAGGTGATCCAGCAGATCAGGTGGATCACTTCAGCCCTGAACTTAGGGATCTTTTATATACACCTCAGAAAGAATCTAGCAAATTACTCGTTTAAATTGATAATGTATCGATCATTCTTGTGTACAATACAATGTGAAGAATATGTACTTATTAGGAATTTTGTTCACCTAAACCTGAAAGTCCACGAAAAGTAGTTGTTCTTCAGCTGAAGCAGACATTCATGCATCTATCCTGTCAAGGTGGCATATGTATCATTGTGGTCCACCATGTCTTACGAAAACTGTTTTCTTTTACTGTAATTTGAAAGGTATCCACACTGTAAAACCTGAATGACCGGTACCAACAGAAGGAAGACCTCATGTATGGACTGATGTATTTGGCGCCATTCCTCTGGGCTGTGGAGAAGGGAGACTGCATCCTGAGTTCTGAAATGGGTTGTGAGTGTTACCAGTTTTTTTTCTTATTCTCTATCCTTAGTATACAGAGATTCTGTTTCTTACCTATGACTGTTAGACAGCTGATAGAAGTAGTTGCATTTTAAAAAACATAATTCTTAATTATTAACAGGAATTAAGTGATGGATCAACTAAAGCACAGTCACCACCTTCACAGGTGAAGGTCTTTCCCAATTTGACATCAAAAGGGATGTTCATTAGGAAACCTCAGGAAATGGCCAAACCAGAAGTGCACCCAGGAGCAAAATGTGACTCTGTAATACATGTATACTGTGACAGGTGTGTGTGGAACCCAAAAGCAGCACTCAAAATCTGGAACAGTTGTAAGTGTGACTTTTAATAGTTTGGTAGCAAAACAGGAACTTGGACAGAAGAATAAACTCAATACACAGTTCTATCTTCAGGCCTAGTGCCCACAGGCAGTCTCTGGGTTTCAGGATTGCTGACCGGATTTTGCCGAACCTGGCCGCGGAACCGAAGAGGGGGATGGGAGCCCTCGGATCCGAATAATACAGTTCATGGATTGCCGGGAGTAAAGCGAATGAGCTCACGGTGGGTGAGAAGGCCGAAGCGTGGTGTCCAAAGCCAGGAGAACCAGCCGAGCGTGCTGAGGTACCGATGGGGGGCAGGCAGAAGGAGAGCCGGGGCCAGGCGGACGAGTCGAAGCCGGGAGAGCAGACAGACGCCAGAGACGCTGAGGCAGAGAACGTGGTCAGGGACAGAAGGCAGGTGGGTTTACCAGCAGGCAGACGAGGAGAGCAGGTCGGGGACAGGCACAGTCGGTACCGGGTGATCAGATGGGTCAGGAACGCTGGAAAGTCTCGCATGACGCTGAAGAACGATCTGGCAATGAGTGAGTGTGCTGGAGAGTCTTATATACACCGGGCTGATTACAAGGAGCTGCAGCTGTGCTGACAGGTGAGCAGAGTTGGGCTGATGAGGTGGGAGTGGCTGACAGGTGGAGTGGAGCAGAGGCAGGGAGAGTGGAAAAATACTGAGGGCAACAGGGAGAATGGAGCTGTGACATATAGTGAGTATTCATAAGACATACAAACTCTGTTATGTGTAAGGAACATTCAGAAATTAGAAATTAGATTTTAATTTTCAAAGCAGTTGGGTTTAGTAATTCATATTGCATGTCCTGTGTGTTTTTTTTTTTCATTTGATCAAAACCTACACGATGTCAGCATGGTACATCTTATGAACATTAGTTTTATGGAAATTTGCCCCAGTAACATCCTCTTTCATGATATTAACTCCGAACTGTGAAGTTTTAAACTAGTTATGTTACAGCTACAGCTGACATAGGTGCAGAGGGTGTCAAAGACCATGGGGTGGTAAGACGGAGGTGATGAGAGAAAAAGATAAAAAAGGAACAGGAGAGTGTGTTGGGAATGAGGAAGAGCAGAACTGGTAATACTGAGCAGTTTTATGGCCTTAAGTGTTAAATTAAAAAATAACTATATATATGTGTGTGTATATACATATATATTTTAGTTGTGGGGCGCGATTAAAAAAATGTATCTAATTAATTAGAGGCTTTGTAATGAATTAATTGCGATTAATTGTATTTTTATCAAATAGCAATATTTGGCACAATAAGCACTGTTTTTCAATTCAGATAAATTCAGACAGCAAAAATGTTTATTTTTCACTTTTCATTTTTCAAGAGTTTGATAATTTGTCAGACGTAGACTTACTTATTTTGGCTCTGAACCTCATCATCTGGTCTATTGTGGGCCAGAGTGTGGATAACAAATCAGAAATGTTGCTTGGGTTTGGCCCACTTGACATGCTGCTGTGTTGTGCTATGGCCTATTCAAGTGCTGGAATTTGTTATTTACATGACAACGCCTGAATGCAACACAGGCTCTGCTCCAACTAAGTGTGTGTGCTGTGCTGCGCTGCTGTGCGAGTGGCGTGTTTGATTGTGAGTAACAGCAGCCTTTTGACGGTCATTTACACACTGTCCATGTGTGATCACGGTAAACAGGCAAGCTGTAACCATGTTAACAATAACTATGTCAGGTAACAAACTGCAGTGGGCTCGGGTCGGGTTCACACTTAAAAATCAGAAAGGCTGTGGGGTTTGGGCTGGGCTCGGTTACAACTGTCTAGGACTCCGGTTGGGTTCGGTCAGGAAAATGCGGCCCGACCGTTTGCCTGTACCAGGACTGTCGTAGCTAACGTTAGCTCTGGTGTCCGTGCTCGCAGCACCATGTTTTGCATTGAGCTGATACCATAGGCTTGAAGTGTGTGCATCAGTATTAGCAGTGTGCCAGAAATTAGAGAACTGAGAAAGGTGTGATTAAATGCGTTATTTTTTTAATGCGTTATTTTTCCCATAATTAATTAATTGAAATTAACGCGTTAAAGTCCCAGCCCTAATATATGTACATGTAGCCAGGTGAATTGAGTTTAGGTGCAACTGTGCATTTCTATGATCCTCATTTAGTGTTGTTGTACAGGGAGTACTGTCCCTTAAAGAGCAGCGCAGTAGAATGCAGCACGAGATTTCAGAGCCACTGTGACACTAAGCACCAGGAAGTGACCGTGCTGGAAAATGAGAGCGGGCTTCAGGTGTGTATTTCAGTTTTTGTAGGTTAATGTACCTATAAATGTTTGTGAAATGCAAAATATTACATCAGTGTTACCGATAAGGCTGTAACAGCCGGATGGCTCAAGTTTGCTAATGAATGTGTTTTTTTTTTTTGCCCGATTTCTGTAGATTGCTAAAAGTTGTTTGTACATGTGATATCCACCATGCAGACAGAGAGACCCTGAACAGCTTGCCGGCGTGAGTGATAACAGTATACACATTACTGTGTAGAGGCCTATAATGAGTTAAAGCTGATTATTTTCATGAGTGACCACTGTATTTGTGTTTATGCTAGAGGGGAGGGGAGATAGAAAGTGAAGGTGTTTTCCACATGTGTATCCGAGTGAGCGAGCTGCACACTGGAAGGAAAGACAGTGAGTTCATTAATCCCTCTAAAAATTGTATTTGGCTGATGTAAGTGTAAAGTTTATTTTGTTCATGGATATATATTTTCAGGTAAAGCACTTGACTTTACCAGTTTTGTTGTAACGAAATGAATGCATTGGTAACGTGTTTTATTTTCTGTATTCAGAAAAGGCCATTACTGTTATCTAGTGACTACTGTTTAGTTATTAATGCCAAATCGAGATTACTGAGAGGTTCTGTTTAAGTCAGTTGTTTGTTGTTGTGTGCTGTATATAACAAAATCTTGAAAGACACAGAGTACAGAAAAGAGAATATACATCCTGATTTGTTTAACCTGCATCTAAATTAAAAGCCTCAAGCTAACAGAATTAAAGCTGTCTCTACTTTGGAGTACAGTCAGGGAATAAAGACCCACACAAATTTATGTTGCTGTGTGCAGTCCCATTCATTCAAGATTAGGCCACGGCTACATAATTGGTGTCAAAAGTGGCATTCCCTGTTAGGTTTTGAGGTTGTAATGCAGACAGTGACAGCAAGTATCTAGACAACAGTAGTTGTGAAGACGGATCCAGTCCTGGTACCAGAGGGTGTGACGGCTGCCTGGAGGTGTCCCTGGAGTTACTGTGGATGACCAGTGGCCAGCGTTCCTGGACAAGAGAGGCGTTGTCATCGTCGCAGGAGGAGGGGACTGTCTGACATTGCCCGAGACTGATGCACATTAAAGCACCTTCGTCTGTGGTGACTGTTTTCTTTTTGCAATAAAAGACTGTAAAAGAGACTCTAGGATGTCAGAAGAGGAGCAAGGTGTGGCTGCTTCTGAAGCAGGAGCCAGCTATGATTCAGATGGCCCAACGGCTTCTTCACATGATGATGGAGGTAACCCCTTGATGCAGCTGCAGTCACAGATTCTGGAGCTGAGTAGGAAACATGATGCCGTAATGTCATGTATTGCTAATTTGGGTGATGTACAGACAAGGTCTGTTATTTATATTCCAAGAGAAAAACAGATTGTACCATTTAACGGTGAGCCAGTAAGAGATGCACACACTGTAGATGAGTTCATAGAGGAGGTGGAGTGAGCAATCAGGGCCAGGGGTCTACGAGGCCTCAGGATTGACCCAGCATTATACCCACCAAATTTCGTAAAAATCGGTGCAGCCATTTAAGAGATATAAATGTCTCAGCTTTGCAGCGCCCCCTAGTGGCCAACATTAGCCAAATTTTGCTCACACCCTCACAGTCACATGTCAATCAAGGATCTCAGATTTGGTGTTGTTAGCATTTATTTTGAGCGAGATATGCAACAGTTCGCGTTTTTATAGCTAGCTAGAAAAATTTATTCGATAATAGTTTGCGCATCTTTTGACCAAACAAAATTCTTTTGATAACTTTAGACCAGGTCGAGATGAAGACTGTACGTGCCAAGTTTCACGCTGATCGGACAAAACCCTAAGGAGGAGTTTGAAAAAGTAGGTTTTCCAGTTTTCATGATTTTGCGAAAAAAAATTATAGAAGGAAATGGGCGTGGCCCAGCCCAGGTGATTCACCAATATTCACGGAATCTGTGGATATGAGGTTTTTAAATGTGCGACATATGGTGTGGGACTTATAGCCCAAAACGTGTTGACCTTTGTTATAGCGCCCCCTGCAGGGGGGCATATGTCATTTTCTGCGCCTGAGGTACGTGCAGGGGTCTGGACCAACCCAAACCCTCATTGATTTATGGCCGGATTTTGTGAAATTTCATTTCACTTGATGTTTCTCTGTTTATAGCGCCCCCTATTGGCCAATTTCCGCCAAATTTGGCACAGATCCTCTGGTTGATGTCTAAAACAAGTGACTTGAGTTTGACGTCGATAGCTTTTACGTTGACAAAAATATGCAGCGGCATGTGTTTTTTAGCTAGCAGAAAAAAATTGTTCCTTTATATCTACCATATTTTTTGGATTAGCAAAATTCTTTTGATAGGTTTTCATCAGGTACATCTGGAGATTGTATGTGCAAAGTTTCGTGCAGATGGAGCTTAAACGCTAGGAGGAGATAGAAAAAGTAGGTTTTTGATGTGTAGTGACTTACAAAGAGAAATATGCAGTGGAAGTGGGCGTGGCCTATGTCAGAAGATGAGACTCTATTTAGGGAACACGTGGATATAAAGTTTATCAAAATGTGATTTAAAATGTGGAAGTTACAGGCCAAAATGCGTTTTCACCCCTTATAGCGCCACCTAGTGGAGTAGACACACAATTTTTGGTATGGATGGTCTGTGTCCTATCCTATATATACCCTGTGAATTTCATAGCTCTCAACATAATACTTGAGCTAAAATAAATGTTTGTTTTTTATCTTGTAATAAGCCACGCACACTTTGACCAGTCGTGATGAACTTCAAGATATGGCCTCAGGAGTGACCCAGCATCATACCCACCAAATTTGGTAAAAATCGGTGCAGCCATTTAAGAGATATAAATTTCCCATATTTGCAGCGCCCCCTACTGACCAACATTAGCCAAATTTGGCTCATACCCTCACAGTCACATGCCAACACACCATCTCCGATTTGGTGTTGTTAGCATTTATTTTGACCGAGATATGCAACACTTCGCCTTTTTATAGCTAGCTACAAAAATGTATTATTTAATCATTTGCGCATTTTTTGACCGAACAAAATTCTTTTGAAAACTTTAGATCAGGTCAAGCTGAAGACTCTACATGCCAAGTTTCACGCTGATCGGACAAAACCCGAAGGAGGAGATAGAAAAAGAAGGTTTTTCACTTTTCGCGATTTTGCGAAAAAAAATTCTAGGCGGAAATGGGCGTGGCCTAGGCCAGGTGATTCATCGCTATCCAGGGAATCTGGGGATATAAGGTTTTTGAATGTGCGACATATGGTGTGGGAGTTACCCGAACGCCCAAAACGCGTTGACCTTGATTATAGCGCCACCATCTGGCCAAATGGCAATTTTATACTATGAGCACCATTTGCACACAAGTTCCAATCATTGGTGAAAATTTAATGTCTCTACAATGTACCATCTCACGGGAATTTGCGAAAACATTTCTGAAGAAGAAGAAGAAGAAGAAGAAGAAGAAGAATTAAAGCTGGCCCTCGCACCCCACGCAACTCGGGGCCTGGCGCGGCCGCCACCGTCTCGCCAGAGGTCGACTGGCAGACGAGGCGCTGAATATTCGCCTCCTTCGGACAGTGTAGGAACCAATGCGTTGCGACTTCCCGTCTCCACTGGGTGGCGCTATGACTCTGACTCCTGAGCGTCATGTGGGTGTGTTCATGCCAGGACTATTATCATACATGTGAAGTTTGGAGCAGATTCGACCATTAGATCCCATGTTATAGCAATATCATGTTTCATGGTGAGACATCAAGTGTCGACGCCATGTCACAGCCACACCGTTCCATGCTGAGCAATTCTCTTAATATGTTTTGATCACACACTTGTGTAGATGGTACACACCAGTTTTGGAGTTAATTGATTCATTTCTGGAGGAGGAGATCATTAAAATACAACACGTGGAAAACGCCAAAAATGACTGCAAATTTCAAAATGGCCGACTTCCTGTCGGGTGTGGCCTATATGTGCAAGAGGCTTTTTTGTGCGTCTGGACACGATACATGTGCATACTGATTTTCGTGAACGTCGGTGGAAGTTGTTATGGGGGACGCTGCACTTTAAGGGGCGTGGCCAAGCCATACGGCCACACTTATTGATGAAACTCATACTATACATTCAGGTCTGGACTGTTAACAAACGTGAAGTTTGGTGAAGAATGGAAAATGTATGCCAAAGTTATACTAATTTCGTGTTTTATGGCGAGACATCAAACTTCGCCCCCACCTGACGGCCAAACCGTTTCACGATGCAAAAATCTGCTTTTAAGTTTTGATTACACCTTTATCTAGATGGCACACAATGATTTTGAAGTAGTTCTGATGCATCCTGTAGGTGGAGTTCATTAAAATACAACACGTGGAAAAACGCCAAAAATGACCATTAAATTCAAAATGGCCGACTTCCTGTTGGGTTTGGCCAATGGGTCCAAGAGACTTTTTTGTGCGTCTGGATGTGATACATATGTGTACCAATTTTCATGCATGTCAGTGAAACGTGCCGCAGGGGCTGATGTTTAAAGGGTGTGGCCAAGCCATTTGGCCACGCCCATCAACGAAATTCATATCACATGTTCAGGGCTGGACTGTTAAAAACACATGTAAAGTTTCAGGCAGATATGACCAAGGACACTGAAGTTAAGGCCACTTAACTGCGTTTTGGCGAACCGTTGACTTCGCCACCCTGTGGGCGGAACGCCGTTCGGCGATACGTCACAAATCTTCAACATGTAGCATTACCAACGTGTTGAGGCCTTTCTGTCCAATTTTGAGTTGGATATACTGAACGTGCTGAGAGTAGCACCTCAAAGTCTAAAACATCGCTTTTCCTGTCGCCAGCAGGGGGCGCTTTGAGAATGGAGGAATTTTTTGATGTTGGCGTGATGAAGGCCGGACTATGATCATACCCAGCAAGTTTTGTGCCGATCGGACTTATCATGCCAAAGTAATAGCACTTTTGTTTTTTGGGTTTTTTTTGGCGAGACGTCAAACTTCGCCGCCACCTGACGGCCAAACCGTTTAACGTAGGGAAAATCGTATGATAACTTTTGATCATCAAGTGGTCTAGTTCCAGCACGCCAAATTTGAAGCCGATCCAATGAACCGTGTAGGAGGAGATAGCTCTGAGAGAATTCTTGGAAATCGCCAAAATCAGTAAAAAAATGAATATTCAAATCAAAATAGCCGGCTTCCTGTTGGTTTTAGAAAAAAGTCCAAGTGCGCATTTTTGTGCGTCTTGGGATGATACACGACCTCCCCGAATTTCGTGGAATTTGGTCAAACGGGCTGCCGGTGGGAGCCAATTGAAATTTTCTAGGGGGCGCCATTTCGCCATTTTGCAACAGGCATCGTTTAAATTTTGCGTACACATAAATTTTCACCAAGACGAATGTGCATGCCAAATTTGGTGAGTTTTCGAATATGTGAAAGCCCCCAAAAATGCGTTTAAAGTCGCGGAAAAAAAAAATAATAATTAAAGCTGCAAGCAGCGTTGAACGGGCCCTCGCACCCCACGCAACTCGGGGCCTGGCGCGGCCGCCACCGTCTCGCCAGAGGTCGACCGGCAGACGAGGCGGTGAATGTTCGCTTCCTTCGGACAGTGTAGGAACCAATGCGTTGCGACTTCCCGTCTCCACTGGGTGGCGCTATGACTCTGACTCCTGAGCGTCATGTGGGTGTGTTCATGCCAGGACTATTATCATACATGTGAAGTTTGGAGCAGATTCGACCATTAGATCCCATGTTATAGCAATATCGTGTTTCATGGTGAGACATCAAGTGTCGACGCCATGTCACAGCCACACCGTTCCATGCTGAGCAATTCTCTTAATATGTTTTGATCACACACTTGTGTAGATGGTACACACCAGTTTTGGAGTTAATTGACTCATTTCTGGAGGAGGAGATCATTAAAATACAACACGTGGAAAACGCCAAAAATGACTGTAAATTTCAAAATGGCCGACTTCCTGTCGGGTGTGGCCTATATGTGCAAGAGGCTTTATTGTGCGTCTGGACACGATACATGTGCATACTGATTTTCATGCACGTCGGTGAAAGTTGTTATGGGGGACGCTGCACTTTAAGGGGCGTGGCCAAGCCATACGGCCACGCTTATTGATGAAACTCATACTATACATTCAGGTCTGGACTGTTAACAAACATGTGAAGTTTGGTGAAGAATGGACAATGTATGCCAAAGTTATACTAATTTCGTGTTTTATGGCGAGACATCAAACTTCGCCGCCACCTGACGGCCAAACCGTTTCACGATGTAAAAATCTGCTTCTAAGTTTTGATTACACCTTTGTCTAGATGGCACACAATGATTTTGAAGTTGTTCTGATGCATCCTGTAGGTGGAGTTCATTAAAATACAACACGTGGAAAACGCCAAAAATGACCATTAAATTCAAAATGGCCGACTTCCTGTTGGGTTTGGCCAATGGGTCCAAGAGACTTTTTTGTGCGTCTGGAAGTGATACATATGTGTACCAATTTTCATGCATGTCAGTGAAACGTGCCGCAGGGGCTGATGTTTAAAGGGTGTGGCCAAGCCATTTGGCCACGCCCATCAACGAAATTCATATCACATGTTCAGGGCTGGACTGTTAACACACATGTAAAGTTTCAGGCAGATATGACCAAAGGACACTGAAGTTAAGGCCACTTAACTGCGTTTTGGCGAACCGTTGACTTCGCCGCCCTGTGGGCGGAACGCCGTTCGGCGATACGTCACAAATCTTTATCATGTAGCATTACCAACGTGTTGAGGCCTTTCTGACCAATTTTGAGTTGGATATACTGAACGTGCTGAGAGTAGCACCTCAAAGTCTAAAACATCGCTTTTCCTGTCGCCAGCAGGGGGCGCTTTGAGAACGGGGGAATATTTTGATGTTGGCGTGATGAAGGCCGGACTACGATCATACCCAGCAAGTTTTGTGCCGATCGGACTTATCATGCCCAAGTAATAGCACTTTTGTTTATTGGGGTTTTTTTTGGCGAGACGTCAAACTTCGCCGCCACCTGACGGCCAAACCGTTTAACGTAGGGAAAATCGTATGATAACTTTTGATCATCAAGTGGTCTAGTTGATGCACGCCAAATTTGAAGCCGATCCAATGAACCGTGTAGGAGGAGATAGCTCTGAGAGAATTCTCGAAAATCGCCAAAATCGTAAAAAAAGGAATATTCAAATCAAAATAGCCAGCTTCCTGTTGGTTTTAGAAAAAAGTCCAACTGCGCATTTTCGTGCGTCTTGGGATGATACACGACCTCCCCGAATTTCGTGGAATTTGGTCAAACGGGCTGCCGGTGGGAGCCGATTGAAATTTTCTAGGGGGCGCCATTTCGCCATTTTGTAACGGGCATCGTTTAAATTTTGCGTACACATAAATTTTCACCAAGACGAATGTGCATGCCAAATTTGGTGAGTTTTCGAATATGTTAAAGCCCCCAAAAATGCGTTTAAAGTCGCGGAAAAAAAATAAAAATAAAAAAAAAAAAATAATTAAAGCTGCAAGCAGCGTTGAACGGGCCCTCGCACCCCACGCAACTCGGGGCCTGGCGCGGCCACCACCGTCTCGCCAGAGGTCGACCGGCAGACGAGGCGCTGAATGTTCGCCTCCTTCGGACAGTGTAGGAACCAATGCGTTGCGACTTCCCGTCTCCACTGGGTGGCACTATGACTCTGACTCCTGAGTGTCATGTGGGTGTGTTCATGCCAGGACTATTATCATACATGTGAAGTTTGGAGCAGATTCGACCATTAGATCCCATGTTATAGCAATATCGTGTTTCATGGTGAGACATCAAGTGTCAACGCCATGTCACAGCCACACCTTTCCATGCTGAGCAATTCTCTTAATATGTTTTGATCACACACTTGTGTAGATGGTACACCAGTTTTGGAGTTAATTGATTCATTTCTGGAGGAGGAGATCATTAAAATACAACACGTGGAAAACGCCAAAAACGACTGTAAATTTCAAAATGGCCGACTTCCTGTCGGGTGTGGCCTATATGTGCAAGAGGCTTTTTTGCGCGTCTGGACACGATACATGTGCATACTGATTTTCGTGTACGTTGGTGAAAGTTGTTATGGGGGACGCTGCACTTTAAGGGGCGTGGCCAAGCCATACGGCCACGCTTATTGATGAAACTCATACTATACATTCAGGTCTGGACTGTTAACAAACATGTGAAGTTTGGTGAAGAATGGACAATGTATGCCAAAGTTTTACTAATTTCGTGTTTTATGGCGAGACATCAAACTTCGCCGCCACCTGACGGCCAAACCGTTTCACGATGCAAAAATCTGCTGATAAGTTTTGATTACACCTTTGTCTAGATGGCACACAATGATTTTGAAGTTGTTCTGATGCATCCTGTAGGTGGAGTTCATTAAAATACAACACGTGGAAAACGCCAAAAATGACCACTAAATTCAAAATGGCTGACTTCCTGTTGGGTTTGGCCAATGGGTCCAAGAGACTTTTTGTGCGTCTGGATGTGATACATATGTGTACCAATTTTCATGCATGTCAGTGAAACGTGCCGCAGGGGCTGATGTTTAAAGGGTGTGGCCAAGCCATTTGGCCACGCCCATCAACGAAATTCATATCACATGTTCAGGGCTGGACTGTTAACACACATGTAAAGTTTCAGGCAGATATGACCAAGGACACTGAAGTTAAGGCCACTTAACTGCATTTTGGCGAACTGTTGACTTCGCCGCCCTGTGGGCGGAACGCCGTTCGGCGATACGTCACAAATCTTCATCATGTAGCATTACCAACGTGTTGAGGCCTTTCTGACCAATTTTGAGTTGGATATACTGAACGTGCTGAGAGTAGCACCTCAAAGTCTAAAACATCGCTTTTCCTGTCGCCAGCAGGGGGCGCTTTGAGAACGGGGGAATTTTTTGATGTTGGCGTGATAGAGGCCAGACTACGATCATACCCAGCAAGTTTTGTGCCGATCGGACTTATCATGCCCAAGTAATAGCACTTTTTGGTTTTTTTCGGCGAGACGTCAAACTTCGCCGCCACCTGACAGCCAAACCGTTTAACATAGGGAAAATCGTATGATAACTTTTGATCATCAAGTGGTCTAGTTGATGCACGCCAAATTTGAAGCCGATCCGATGAATCATGTAGGAGGAGATAGAAAAAGTACGAGGAGTGCGAATCGCCCAATCTGGCATCAAATTCAAAATGGCTGACTTCCTGTTGGGTGTAGCCAATGGGTCCAAGAGGCTTTTTTGTGTGTCTGGATGTGATACATATGTGTACCAATTTTCTTGCATGTCGGTGAAACGTGCCGTAGGGGCTGATGTTTAAAGGGTGTGGTCAAGCCATTTGGCCACGCCCATCAACGAAATTCATATCACATGTTCAGGGCTGGACTGTTAACACACATGTGAAGTTTCAGGCAGATATGACCAAGGACACTGAAGTTAAGGCCACTTAACTGCGTTTTGGCGAACCGTTGACTTCGCCGCCCTGTGGGCGGAACGCCGTTCGGCGATACGTCACAAATTTTCATCATGTAGCATTACCAACGTGTTAAGGCCTTTCTGACCAATTTTGAGTTGGATATACTGAACGTGCTGAGAGTAGCACCTCAAAGTCTAAAACATCGCTTTTCCTGTCGCCAGCAGGGGGCGCTTTGAGAACGGGGGAATTTTTTGATGTTGGCGTGATGAAGGCCGGACTATGATCATACCCAGCAAGTTTTGTGCCGATCGGACTTATCATGCCCAAGTAATAGCACTTTTGTTTTTTGGGGGGTTTTTTGGCGAGACGTCAAACTTCGCCGCCACCTGACGGCCAAACCGTTTAACGTAGGGAAAATCGTATGATAACTTTTGATCATCAAGTGGTCTAGTTCCAGCACGCCAAATTTGAAGCCGATCCAATGAACCGTGTAGGAGAAGATAGCTCTGAGAGAATTCTTGGAAATCGCCAAAATCGGTAAAAAAATGAATATTCAAATCAAAATAGCCGGCTTCCTGTTGGTTTTAGAAAAAAGTCCAACTGCGCATTTTCGCGCGTCTTGGGATGATACAGGACCTCCCCGAATTTGGTGGAATTTGGTCAAACGGGCTGCCGGTGGGAGCCGATTGAAATTTTCTAGGGGGCGCCATTTCGCCATTTTGCAACGCGCATCGTTTAAATTTTGCGTACACATAAATTTTCACCAAGACGAATGTGCATGCCAAATTTGGTGAGTTTTCGAGTATGTTAAAGCCCCCAAAAATGCGTTTAAAGTCGCGGAAAAAAATAATAATAATAATAATAATAATTAAAGCTGCAAGCAGCGATAAACGGGCCCTCGCACCCCACGCAACTCGGGGCCTGGCGCGGCCGCCACCGTGTCGCCAGAGGTCGACCGTTAGACGAGGCGCTGAATGTTCGCCTCCTTCGGACAGTGTAGGAACCAATGCGTTGCGACTTCCTGTCTCCACTGGGTGGCGCTATGACTCTGACTCCTGAGCGTCATGTGGGTGTGTTCATGCCAGGACTATTATCATACATGTGAAGTTTGGAGCAGATTCGACCATTAGATCCCATGTTATAGCAATATCGTGTTTCATGGTGAGACATCAAGTGTCGACGCCATGTCACAGCCACACCGTTCCATGCTGAGCAATTCTCTTGATGTGTTTTGATCACACACTTGTGTAGATGGTACACACCAGTTTTGGACTTAATTGATTCATTTCTGGAGGAGGAGATCATTAAAATACAACACGTGGAAAACGCCAAAAATGACTGTAAATTTCAAAATGGCCGACTTCCTGTCGGGTGTGGCTTATATGTGCAAGAGGCTTTTTTGTGCGTCTGGACACGATACATGTGCATACTGATTTTCGTGCACGTCGGTGAAAGTTGTTATGGGGGATGCTGCACTTTAAGGGGCGTGGCCAAGCCATACGGCCACGCTTATTGATGAAACTCATACTATACATTCAGGTCTGGACTGTTAACAAACATGTGAAGTTTGGTGAAGAATGGACAATGTATGCCAAAGTTATACTAATTTCGTGTTTTATGGCGAGACATCAAACTTCGCCGCCACCTGACGGCCAAACCGTTTCACGATGCAAAAATCTGCTTCTACGTTTTGATTACACCTTTGTCTAGATGGCACACAATGATTTTGAAGTTGTTCTGATGCATCCTGTAGGTGGAGTTCATTAAAATACAACACGTGGAAAACGCCAAAAATGACCATTAAATTCAAAATGGCCGACTTCCTGTTGGGTTTGGCCAATGGGTCCATGAGACTTTTTTGTGCGTCTGGATGTGATACATATGTGTACCAATTTTCATGCATGTCAGTGAAACGTGCCGCAGGGGCTGATGTTTAAAGGGTGTGGCCAAGCCATTTGGCCACGCCCATCAACGAAATTCATATCACATGTTCAGGGCTGGACTGTTAACACACATGTAAAGTTTCAGGCAGATATGACCAAGGACACTGAAGTTAAGGCCACTTAACTGCGTTTTGGCGAACCGTTGACTTCGCCGCCCTGTGGGCGGAACGCCGTTCGGCGATACGTCACAAATCTTCATCATGTAGCATTACCAACGTGTTGAGGCCTTTCTGACCAATTTTGAGTTGGATATACTGAACGTGCTGAGAGTAGCACCTCAAAGTCTAAAACATTGCTTTTCCTGTCGCCAGCAGGGGGCGCTTTGAGAACGGGGGAATTTTTTGATGTTGGCGTGATGAAGGCCGGACTACGATCATACCCAGCAAGTTTTGTGCCGATCGGACTTATCATGCCCAAGTAATAGCACTTTTGTTTTTTGGGGGGTTTTTTGGCGAGACGTCAAACTTCGCCGCCACCTGACGGCCAAACCGTTTAACGTAGGGAAAATCGTATGATAACTTTTGATCATGACGTGGTCTAGTTCCAGCACGCCAAATTTGAAGCCGATCCAATGAACCGTGTAGGAGGAGATAGCTCTGAGAGAACACTTGCAAATCGCCAAAATCGGTCAAAATCGGTAAAAAAATGAATATTCAAACCAAAATAGCCGGCTTCCTGTTGGTTTTACAAAAAAGTCCAACTGCGCATTTTCGTGCGTCTTGGGATGATACACGACCTCCCCGAATTTCGTGGAATTTGGTCAAACGGGCTGCCGGTGGGAGCCGATTGAAATTTTCTAGGGGGCGCCATTTCGCCATTTTGCAACGGGCATCGTTTAAGTTTTGCGTACACATAAATTTTCACCAAGACGAATGTGCATGCCAAATTTGGTGAGTTTTCGAATATGTTAAAGCCCCCAAAAATGCGTTTAAAGTCGCGGAAAAAAATAATAATAATAATAATAATAATAATCCTAAGGAAAACAATAGGGTCCTCGCACGGTACGTGCTCGGGCCCTAATTAAAGCTGCAAGCAGCGTTGAGCGGGCCCTCGCACCCCACGCAACTCGGGGCCTGGCGCGGCCGCCACCGTGTCGCCAGAGGTCGACCGGCAGACCAGGCGCTGAATGTTCGCCTCCTTCGGACAGTGTAGGAACCAATGCGTTGCGACTTCCCGTCTCCACTGGGTGGCGCTATGACTCTGACTCCTGAGCGTCATGTGGGTGTGTTCATGCCAGGACTATTATCATACATGTGAAGTTTGGAGCAGATTCGACCATTAGATCCCATGTTATAGCAATATCGTGTTTCATGGTGAGACATCAAGTGTCGACGCCATGTCACAGCCACACCGTTCCATGCTGAGCAATTCTCTTAATCTGTTTTGATCACACACTTGTGTAGATGGTACACACCAGTTTTGGAGTTAATTGATTCATTTCTGGAGGAGGAGATCATTAAAATACAACACGTGGAAAACGCCAAAAATGACTGTAAATTTCAAAATGGCCGACTTCCTGTCGGGTGTGGCCTATATGTGCAAGAGGCTTTTTTGTGCGTCTGGACACGATACATGTGCATACTGATTTTCGTGCACGTCGGTGAAAGTTGTTATGGGGGATGCTGCACTTTAAGGGGCGTGGCCAAGCCATACGGCCACGCTTATTGACGAAACTCATACTATACATTCAGGTCTGGACTGTTAACAAACATGTGAAGTTTGGTGAAGAATGGACAATGTATGCCAAAGTTATACTAATTTCATGTTTTATGGCGAGACATCAAACTTCGCCGCCACCTGACGGCCAAACCGTTTCACGATGCAAAAATCTGCTTATAAGTTTTCATTACACCTTTGTCTAGATGGCACACAATGATTTTGAAGTTGTTCTGATGCATCCTGTAGGTGGAGTTCATTAAAATACAACACGTGGAAAACGCCAAAAATGACCATTAAATTCAAAATGGCCGACTTCCTGTTGGGTTTGGCCAACTGGTCCAAGAGACTTTTTTGTGCGTCTGGATGTGATACATATGTGTACCAATTTTCATGCATGTCAGTGAAACGTGTGGGTGTGGCTAAGCCATTTGGCCACGCCCATCATATCACATGTTCAGGGCTGGACTGTTAACACACATGTGAAGTTTCAGGCAGATATGACCAAGGACACTGAAGTTAAGGCCACTTAACTGCGTTTTGGCGAACCGTTGACTTCGCCGCCCTGTGGGCGGAACGCCGTTCGGCGATACGTCACAAATCTTCATCATGTAGCATTACCAACGTGTTGAGGCCTTTCTGACCAATTTTGAGTTGGATATACTGAACGTGCTGAGAGTAGCACCTCAAAGTCTAAAACATCGCTTTTCCTGTCGCCAGCAGGGGGCGCTTTGAGAACGGGGGAATTTTTTGATGTTGGCGTGATGAAGGCCGGACTACGATCATACCCAGCAAGTTTTGTGCCGATCGGACTTATCATGCCCAAGTAATAGCACTTTTGTTTTTTGGGTTTTTTTTGGCGAGACGTCAAATTTCGCCGCCACCTGACAGCCAAACCGTTTAACATAGGGAAAATCGTATGATAACTTTTGATTATCAAGTGGTCTAGTTGATGCACGCCAAATTTGAAGCCGATCCAATGAATCATGTAGGAGGAGATAGAAAAAGTACGAGGAGTGCGAATCGCCCAATCTGGCGTCAAATTCAAAATGGCTGACTTCCTGTCGGGTGTGGCCTATATGTGCAAGAGGCTTTTTTGTGCGTCTGGATGTGATACATATGTGTACCAATTTTCATGCATGTCGGTGAAACGTGCCGTAGGGACTGATGTTTAAAGGGTGTGGCCAAGCCATTTGGCCACGCCCATCAACGAAATTCATATCACATGTTCAGGGCTGGACTGTTAACACACATGTGAAGTTTCAGGCAGATATGACCAAGGACACTGAAGTTAAGGCCACTTAACTGCGTTTTGGCGAACCGTTGACTTCGCCGCCCTGTGGGCGGAACGCCGTTCGGCGAAACGTCACAAATCTTCATCATGTAGCATTACCAACGTGTTGAGGCCTTTCTGACCAATTTTGAGTTGGATATACTGAACGTGCTGAGAGTAGCACCTCAAAGTCTAAAACATCGCTTTTCCTGTCGCCAGCAGGGGGCACTTTGAGAAGGGGGAATTTTTTGATGTTGGCGTGATGAAGGCCGGACTACGATCATACCCAGCAAGTTTTGTGCCGATCGGACTTATCATGCCCAAGTAATAGCACTTTTGTTTTTCTGGGTTTTTTTGGCGAGACGTCAAACTTCGCCGCCACCTGACAGCCAAACCGTTTAACATAGGGAAAATCGTATGATAACTTTTGATCATCAAGTGGTCTAGTTGATGCACGCCAAATTTGAAGCCGATCCGATGAATCATGTAGGAGGAGATAGAAAAAGTACGAGGAGTGCGAATCGCCCAATCTGGCGTCAAATTCAAAATGGCTGACTTCCTGTTGGGTGTAGCCAATGGGTCCAAGAGGCTTTTTTGTGCGTCTGGATGTGACACATATGTGTACCAATTTTCATGCATGTCGGTGAAACGTGCCGTAGGGGCTGATGTTTAAAGGGTGTGGCCAAGCCATTTGGCCACGCCCATCAACGAAATTCATATCACATGTTCAGGGCTGGACTGTTAACACACATGTGAAGTTTCAGGCAGATATGACCAAGGACACTGAAGTTAAGGCCACTTAACTGCGTTTTGGCGAACCGTTGACTTCGCCGCCCTGTGGGCGGAACGCCGTTCGGCGAAACGTCACAAATCTTCATCATGTAGCATTACCAACGTGTTGAGGCCTTTCTGACCAATTTTGAGTTGGATATACTGAACGTGCTGAGAGTAGCACCTCAAAGTCTAAAACATCGCTTTTCCTGTCGCCAGCAGGGGGCGCTTTGAGAACGGGGGAATTTTTTGATGTTGGCGTGATGAATGCCGGACTACGATCATACCCAGCAAGTTTTGTGCCGATCGGACTTTTCATGCCCAAGTAATAGCACTTTTGTTTTTTGGGGGTTTTTTTGGCGAGACGTCAAACTTCGCCGCCACCTGACGGCCAAACCGTTTAACGTAGGGAAAATCGTATGATAACTTTTGATCATCAAGTGGTCTAGTTCCAGCACGCCAAATTTGAAGCCGATCCAATGAACCGTGTAGGAGGAGATAGCTCTGAGAGATGTCTTGGAAATCGCCAAAATCGGTAAAAAAATGAATATTCAAATCAAAATAGCCGGCTTCCTGTTGGTTTTAGAAAAAAGTCCAACTGCGCATTTTCGTGCGTCTTGGGATGATACACGACCTCCCCGAATTTCGTGGAATTTGGTCAAACGGGCTGCCGGTGGGAGCCGATTGAAATATCCTAGGGGGCGCCATTTCGCCATTTTGCAACGGGCATCTTTTAAATTTTGCGTACACATAAATTTTCGCCAAGACGAACGTGCATGCCAAATTTGGTGAGTTTTCGAATATGTTAAAGCCCCCAAAAATGCGTTGAAAGTCGCGGAAAAAAATAATAATAATAATAATTAAAGCTGCAAGCAGCGTTGAACGGGCCCTCGCACCCCACGCAACTCGGGGCCTGGCGCGGCCGCCACCGTGTCGCCAGAGGTCGACCGTTAGACGAGGCGCTGAATGTTCGCCTCCTTCGGACAGTGTAGGAACCAATGCGTTGCGACTTCCCGTCTCCACTGGGTGGTGCTATGACTCTGACTCCTGAGCGTCATGTGGGTGTGTTCATGCCAGGACTATTATCATACATGTGAAGTTTGGAGCAGATTCGACCATTAGATCCCATGTTATAGCAATATCGTGTTTCATGGTGAGACATCAAGTGTCGAAGCCATGTCACAGCCACACCGTTCCATGCTGAGCAATTCTCTCAATGTGTTTTGATCACACACTTGTGTAGATGGTACACACCAGTTTTGGAGTTAATTGATTCATTTCTGGAGGAGGAGATCATTAAAATACAACACGTGGAAAACGCCAAAAATGACTGTAAATTTCAAAATGGCCGACTTCCTGTCGGGTGTGGCCTATCCGTGCAAGAGGCTTTTTTGTGCGTGTGGATGTTATACATGTGTCTACCAAGTTTCGTGCATATCAGTGAGACGTCCTATGGTGGTTATTTGTGTGAATGGGCGTGGGCAATCCATTTAGCCACGCCTATTAACGAAATTCATAAGATATGTTCTGGGTTGGACTGTCAATATACCTGTGAAGTTTCACACAGATCTGACCAAGTACAGTGAAGTTATTGCCACTTCCTGTTTCATGGCGAGACGTCAAAATTCAACCTCCCACAACTGGCGTGCCCTTTAGATTCTGCGAGACCTTTTAATAACTTTTGATCAGGAAGTGTTCTAGATGGTAATCGGTAATTTTGAAGCCGTTCTGATGAATTCTGTAGGAGGAGTTCGTTAAAATACGATGCGTGCGCGACACCAAAAATGACCATGACATTCAAAATGGCCGACTTCCTGTTGAATTTAGCCTAGAGGTCCAAGAGACTTTTTTGTTTGTCTGGGGGTGATGGAGATGTGTACCAATTTTTGTGCATATCGGTGAGACGTCCTATGGAAGTAATTCATATGAATGGGCGTGGCCAAGCCATATGGCCACGCCCATTGACGAAATTCATATCACATATTCAGGGCTGGACTGTTGACACACATATGAAGTTTCAGGTGGATATCATCAAAAACACCAAAGTTAAGGCCATTTTTATGCATTTTGGCGAAGGGTCGACTTCGCCGCCCTCCGGATGGAACGCCGTTTGACGACAGTCAAAATTCTTCATCATGGAACATTACCAACATGTTAAGGCCTTTCTGACCAAATTTGAGTTGAATATGGTAAATGTGGTCAGAGCAGCACCTCAAAGTGTAAAACATGGTATTTCCTGTTGCCAGCAGGGGGCGCTATGACAATTACTGAATTTTTTGATGTAGATGTGTTCAGGGCGGGACTATTATCCATCATGTGAAGTTTGGTGCAGATAGGATCATCTACACCAAAGTTGTAGTAGTTGTAGTATAATTTCGTGTTTTTTGGTGAGATATCCAAATTGACCCTTCCGCAGCGACCGCGCCCTTCGACGTGACGAAGATCTTTTAATAATAAATTGATCCCACTGTAGTCGAGCACGCACAGGTAAATTTTTAAGTCAATCCGATAAAATCTGTAGGACGAGTTCGCTCAAGTACAACATGTGGAAATGGCCAAAAATGACCTTATTTTGAAAAAACAATTCAAAATGGCCGACTTCCTGTTTGGTTTAGGGTGTCGCTCCAAGAGGCTTTTTTGTGCGTCCCGGGATGATACATATGTGTACCAAATTTCATACGCCTAGGGCAAAGTTAAAGCAGGGGGCTTCGATTTTGAAAACTGTTAGGGGGCGCCATTGAGCCATTTTGCCACGCCCCTTTGTAACGACCATAAAATATCGAAATTTTCACCAGACGTGACGAGTGTGCAAATTTTCCTGACTTTTTGGGCATGTTCAGGCCCTCAAAAATGCGATCAAAGGTTTAAAAGAAAAATAATAAGAATAATTTTTATGATTTCAATAGGGCTCTCGCACGGTTCGTGCTCGGGCCCTAATTAAAGCTGCAAGCAGCGATAAACGGGCCCTCGCACCCCACGCAACTCGGGGCCTGGCGCGGCCGCCACCGTGTCGCCAGAGGTCGACCGTTAGACGAGGCGCTGAATGTTCGCCTCCTTCGGACAGTGTAGGAACCAATGCGTTGCGACTTCCCGTCTCCACTGGGTGGCGCTATGACTCTGACTCCTGAGCGTCATGTGGGTGTGTTCATGCCAGGACTATTATCATACATGTGAAGTTTGGGGCAGATTCGACCATTAGATCCCATGTTATAGCAATATCGTGTTTCATGGTGAGACATCAAGTGTCGACGCCATGTCACAGCCACACCGTTCCATGCTGAGCAATTCTCTTGATGTGTTTTGATCACACACTTGTGTAGATGGTACACACCAGTTTTGGACTTAATTGATTCATTTCTGGAGGAGGAGATCATTAAAATACAACACGTGGAAAACGCCAAAAATGACTGTAAATTTCAAAATGGCCGACTTCCTGTCGGGTGTGGCCTATCCGTGCAAGAGGCTTTTTTGTGCGTGTGGATGTTATACATGTGTCTACCAAGTTTCGTGCATATCAGTGAGACGTCCTATGGTGGTTATTTGTGTGAATGGGCGTGGGCAATCCATTTAGCCACGCCTATTAACGAAATTCATAAGATATGTTCTGGGTTGGACTGTCAATATACCTGTGAAGTTTCACACAGATCTGACCAAGTACAGTGAAGTTATTGCCACTTCCTGTTTCATGGCGAGACGTCAAAATTCAACCTCCCACAACTGGCGTGCCCTTTAGATTCTGCGAGACCTTTTAATAACTTTTGATCAGGAAGTGTTCTAGATGGTAATCGGTAATTTTGAAGCCGTTCTGATGAATTCTGTAGGAGGAGTTCGTTAAAATACGATGCGTGCGCGACACCAAAAATGACCATGACATTCAAAATGGCCGACTTCCTGTTGAATTTAGCCTAGAGGTCCAAGAGACTTTTTTGTTTGTCTGGGGGTGATGGAGATGTGTACCAATTTTTGTGCATATCGGTGAGACGTCCTATGGAAGTAATTCATATGAATGGGCGTGGCCAAGCCATATGGCCACGCCCATTGACGAAATTCATATCACATATTCAGGGCTGGACTGTTGACACACATATGAAGTTTCAGGTGGATATCATCAAAAACACCAAAGTTAAGGCCATTTTTATGCATTTTGGCGAAGGGTCGACTTCGCCGCCCTCCGGATGGAACGCCGTTTGACGACAGTCAAAATTCTTCATCATGGAACATTACCAACATGTTAAGGCCTTTCTGACCAAATTTGAGTTGAATATGGTAAATGTGGTCAGAGCAGCACCTCAAAGTGTAAAACATGGTATTTCCTGTTGCCAGCAGGGGGCGCTATGACAATTACTGAATTTTTTGATGTAGATGTGTTCAGGGCGGGACTATTATCCATCATGTGAAGTTTGGTGCAGATAGGATCATCTACACCAAAGTTGTAGTAGTTGTAGTATAATTTCGTGTTTTTTGGTGAGATATCCAAATTGACCCTTCCGCAGCGACCGCGCCCTTCGACGTGACGAAGATCTTTTAATAATAAATTGATCCCACTGTAGTCGAGCACGCACAGGTAAATTTTTAAGTCAATCCGATAAAATCTGTAGGACGAGTTCGCTCAAGTACAACGTGTGGAAATGGCCAAAAATGACCTTATTTTGAAAAAACAATTCAAAATGGCCGACTTCCTGTTTGGTTTAGGGTGTCGCTCCAAGAGGCTTTTTTGTGCGTCCCGGGATGATACATATGTGTACCAAATTTCATACGCCTAGGGCAAAGTTAAAGCAGGGGGCTTCGATTTTGAAAACTGTTAGGGGGCGCCATTGAGCCATTTTGCCACGCCCCTTTGTAACGACCATAAAATATCGAAATTTTCACCAGACGTGACGAGTGTGCAAATTTTCCTGACTTTTTGGGCATGTTCAGGCCCTCAAAAATGCGATCAAAGGTTTAAAAGAAAAATAATAAGAATAATTTTTATGATTTCAATAGGGCTCTCGCACGGTTCGTGCTCGGGCCCTAATTAAAGCTGCAAGCAGCGATAAACGGGCCCTCGCACCCCACGCAACTCGGGGCCTGGCGCGGCCGCCACCGTGTCGCCAGAGGTCGACCGTTAGACGAGGCGCTGAATGTTCGCCTCCTTCGGACAGTGTAGGAACCAATGCGTTGCGACTTCCCGTCTCCACTGGGTGGCGCTATGACTCTGACTCCTGAGCGTCATGTGGGTGTGTTCATGCCAGGACTATTATCATACATGTGAAGTTTGGGGCAGATTCGACCATTAGATCCCATGTTATAGCAATATCGTGTTTCATGGTGAGACATCAAGTGTCGACGCCATGTCACAGCCACACCGTTCCATGCTGAGCAATTCTCTTGATGTGTTTTGATCACACACTTGTGTAGATGGTACACACCAGTTTTGGACTTAATTGATTCATTTCTGGAGGAGGAGATCATTAAAATACAACACGTGGAAAACGCCAAAAATGACTGTAAATTTCAAAATGGCCGACTTCCTGTCGGGTGTGGCCTATATGTGCAAGAGGCTTTTTTGCGCGTCTGGACACGATACATGTGCATACTGATTTTCGTGTACGTTGGTGAAAGTTGTTATGGGGGACGCTGCACTTTAAGGGGCGTGGCCAAGCCATACGGCCACGCTTATTGATGAAACTCATACTATACATTCAGGTCTGGACTGTTAACAAACATGTGAAGTTTGGTAAAGAATGGACAATGTATGCCAAAGTTATACTAATTTCGTGTTTTATGGCGAGACATCAAACTTCGCCGCCACCTGACGGCCAAACCGTTTCACGATGCAAAAATCTGCTGATAAGTTTTGATTACACCTTTGTCTAGATGGCACACAATGATTTTGAAGTTGTTCTGATGCATCCTGTAGGTGGAGTTCATTAAAATACAACACGTGGAAAACGCCAAAAATGACCACTAAATTCAAAATGGCTGACTTCCTGTTGGGTTTGGCCAATGGGTCCAAGAGACTTTTTGTGCGTCTGGATGTGATACATATGTGTACCAATTTTAATGCATGTCAGTGAAACGTGCCGCAGGGGCTGATGTTTAAAGTGTGTGGCCAAGCCATTTGGCTACGCCCATCAACGAAATTCATATCACATGTTCAGGGCTGTACTGTTAACACACATGTAAAGTTTCAGGCAGATATGACCAAGGACACTGAAGTTAAGGCCACTTAACTGCATTTTGGCGAACTGTTGACTTCGCTGCCCTGTGGGCGGAACGCCGTTCGGCGATACGTCACAAATCTTCATCATGTAGCATTACCAACGTGTTGAGGCCTTTCTGACCAATTTTGAGTTGGATATACTGAACGTGCTGAGAGTAGCACCTCAAAGTCTAAAACATCGCTTTTCCTGTCGCCAGCAGGGGGCGCTTTGAGAACGGGGGAATTTTTTGATGTTGGCATGATAGAGGCCAGACTACGATCATACCCAGCAAGTTTTGTGCCGATCGGACTTATCATGCCCAAGTAATAGCACTTTTGTTTTTTCGGCGAGACGTCAAACTTCGCCGCCACCTGACAGCCAAACCGTTTAACATAGGGAAAATCGTATGATAACTTTTGATCATCAAGTGGTCTAGTTGATGCACGCCAAATTTGAAGCCGATCCGATGAATCATGTAGGAGGAGATAGAAAAAGTACGAGGAGTGCGAATCGCCCAATCTGGCGTCAAATTCAAAATGGCTGACTTCCTGTTGGGTGTAGCCAATGGGTCCAAGAGGCTTTTTTGTGCGTGTGGATGTGATACATATGTGTACCAATTTTCATGCATGTCGGTGAAACGTGCCGTAGGGGCTGATGTTTAAAGGGTGTGGCCAAGCCATTTGGCCACGCCCATCAACGAAATTCATATCACATGTTCAGGGCTGGACTGTTAACACACATGTGAAGTTTCAGGCAGATATGACCAAGGACACTGAAGTTAAGGCCACTTAACTGCGTTTTGGCGAACCGTTGACTTCGCCGCCCTGTGGGCGGAACGCCGTTCGGCGATACGTCACAAATCTTCATCATGTAGCATTACCAACGTGTTAAGGCCTTTCTGACCAATTTTGAGTTGGATATACTGAACGTGCTGAGAGTAGCACCTCAAAGTCTAAAACATCGCTTTTCCTGTCGCCAGCAGGGGGCGCTTTGAGAACGGGGGAATTTTTTGATGTTGGCGTGATGAAGGCCGGACTACGATCATACCCAGCAAGTTTTGTGCCGATCGGACTTATCATGCCCAAGTAATAGCACTTTTGTTTTTTGGGGTTTTTTTTGGCGAGACGTCAAACTTCGCCGCCACCTGACGGCCAAACCGTTTAACGTAGGGAAAATCGTATGATAACTTTTGATCATCAAGTGGTCTAGTTCCAGCACGCCAAATTTGAAGCCGATCCAATGAACCGTGTAGGAGGAGATAGCTCTGAGAGATTCTTGGAAATCGCCAAAATCGGTAAAAAAATGAATATTCAAATCAAAATAGCCGGCTTCCTGTTGGTTTTAGAAAAAAGTCCAACTGCGCATTTTCGCGCGTCTTGGGATGATACACGACCTCCCCGAATTTCGTGGAATTTGGTCAAACGGGCTGCCGGTGGGAGCCGATTGAAATTTTCTAGGGGGCGCCATTTCGCCATTTTGCAACGCGCATCGTTTAAATTTTGCGTACACATAAATTTTCACCAAGACGAATGTGCATGCCAAATTTGGTGAGTTTTCGAATATGTTAAAGCCCCCAAAAATGCGTTTAAAGTCGCGGAAAAAAAAAAAAAAAATAATAATAATAATAATCCTAAGGAAAACAATAGGGTCCTCGCACGGTACGTGCTCGGGCCCTAATTAAAGCTGCAAGCAGCGTTGAACGGGCCCTCGCACCCCACGCAACTCGGGGCCTGGCGCGGCCGCCACCGTCTCGCCAGAGGTCGACCGGCAGACGAGGCGCTGAATGTTCGCCTCCTTCGGACAGTGTAGGAACCAATGCGTTGCGACTTCCCGTCTCCACTGGGTGGCGCTATGACTCTGACTCCTGAGCGTCATGTGGGTGTGTTCATACCAGGACTATTATCATACATGTGAAGTTTGGAGCAGATTCGACCATTAGATCCCATGTTATAGCAATATCGTGTTTCATGGTGAGACATCAAGTGTCGACGCCATGTCACAGCCACACCGTTCCATGCTGAGCAGTTCTCTTAATATGTTTTGATCACACACTTGTGTAGATGGTACACACCAGTTTTGGAGTTAATTGATTCATTTCTGGAGGAGGAGATCATTAAAATACAACACGTGGAAAACGCCAAAAATGACTGTAAATTTCAAAATCGCCGACTTCCTGTCGGGTGTGGCCTACATGTGCAAGAGGCTTTTTTGTGCGTCTGGAGAAGATACATGTGCATACTGATTTTCGTGTACGTCTATGAAAGTTGTTATGGGGGACGCTGCACTTTAAGGGGCGTGGCCAAGCCATACGGCCACGCTTATTGATGAACCTCATACTATACATTCAGGTCTGGACTGTTAACAAACGTGAAGTTTGGTGAAGAATGGACAATGTATGCCAAAGTTATACTAATTTCGTGTTTTATGGCAAGACATCAAACTTCGCCGCCACTTGACGGCCAAACCGTTTCACGATGCAAAAATCTGCTTATAAGTTTTGATTACACCTTTGTCTAGATGGCACACAATGATTTTGAAGTTGTTCTGATGCATCCTGTAGGTGGAGTTCATTAAAATACAACACGTGGAAAACGCCAAAAATTACCATTAAATTCACAATGGCCGACTTCCTGTTGGGTTTGGCCAATGGGTCCAAGAGACTTTTTTGTGTGTCTGGATGTGATACATACGTGTACCAATTTTCATGCATGTCAGTGAAACGTGCCGCAGGGGCTGATGTTTAAAGGGTGTGGCCAAGCCATTTGGCCACGCCCATCAACGAAATTCATATCACATGTTCAGGGCTGGACTGTTAACACACATGTAAAGTTTCAGGCAGATATGACCAAGGACACTGAAGTTAAGGCCATTTAACTGCGTTTTGGCGAACCGTTGACTTCGCCGCCCTGTGGGCGGAATGCCGTTCGGCGATACGTCACAAATCTTCATCATGTAGCATTACCAACGTGTTGAGGCATTTCTGACCAATTTTGAGTTGGATATACTGAACGTGCTGAGAGTAGCACCTCAAAGTCTAAAACATCGCTTTTCCTGTCGCCAGCAGGGGGCGCTTTGAGAACGGGGGAATTTTTTGATGTTGGCGTGATGAAGGCCGGACTACGATCATACCCAGCAAGTTTTGTGCCGATCGGACTCATCATGCCCAAGTAATAGCACTTTTGTTTTTCTGGGTTTTTTTGGCGAGACGTCAAACTTCGCCGCCACCTGACAGCCAAACCGTTTAACATAGGGAAAATCGTATGATAACTTTTGATCATCAAGTGGTCTAGTTGATGCACGCCAAATTTGAAGCCGCTCCGATGAATCATGTAGGAGGAGATAGAAAAAGTACGAGGAGTGCGAATCGCCCAATCTGGCGTCAAATTCAAAATGGCTGACTTCCTGTTGGGTGTAGCCAATGGGTCCAAGAGGGTTTTTTGTGCGTCTGGATGTGATACATATGTGTACCAATTTTCATGCATGTCGGTGAAACGTGCCGCAGGGGCTGATGTTTAAAGGGTGTGGCCAAGCCATTTGGCCACGCCCATCAACGAAATTCATATCACATGTTCAGGGCTGGACTGTTAACACACATGTGAAGTTTCAGGCAGATATGACCAAGGACACTGAACTTAAGGCCACTTAACTGCGTTTTGGCGAACCGTTGACTTCGCCGCCCTGTGGGCGGAACGCCGTTCGGCGATACGTCACAAATCTTCATCATGTAGCATTACCAACGTGTTAAGGCCTTTCTGACCAATTTTGAGTTGGATATACTGAACGTGCTGAGAGTAGCACCTCAAAGTCTAAAACATCGCTTTTCCTGTCGCCAGCAGGGGGCGCTTTGAGAACGGGGGAATTTTTTGATGTTGGCGTGATGAAGGCCGGACTACGATCATACCCAGCAAGTTTTGTGCCGATCGGACTTATCATGCCCAAGTAATAGCACTTTTGTTTTTTGGGGTTTTTTTGGCGAGACGTCAAACTTCGCCGCCACCTGACAGCCAAACCGTTTAACATAGGGAAAATCGTATGATAACTTTTGATCATCAAGTGGTCTAGTTCCAGCATGCCAAATTTGAAGCCGATCCGATGAATCATGTAGGAGGAGATAGAAAAAGTACGAGGATTGCAAATCGCCCAATCAGGCGTCAAATTCAAAATGGCTGACTTCCTGTTGGGTGTAGCCAATGGGTCCAAGAGGCTTTTTTGTGCGTCTGGATGTGATACATATGTGTACCAATTTTCATGCATGTCGGTGAAACGTGCCGTAGGGGCTGATGTTTAAAGGGTGTGGCCAAGCCATTTGGCCACGCCCATCAACGAAATTCATATCACATGTTCAGGGCTGGACTGTTAACACACATTTGAAGTTTCAGGCAGATATGACCAAGGACACTGAAGTTAAGGCCACTTAACTGCGTTTTGGCGAACCGTTGACTTTGCCGCCCTGTGGGCGGAACGCCGTTCGGCGATACGTCACAAATCTTCATCATGTAGCATTACCAACGTGTTAAGGCCTTTCTGGCCAATTTTGAGTTTGATATACTGAACGTGCTGAGAGTAGCACCTCAAAGTCTAAAACATCGCTTTTCCTGTCGCCAGCAGGGGGCGCTTTGAGAATGGGGGAATTTTTTGATGTTGGCGTGATGAAGGCCGGACTACGATCATACCCAGCAAGTTTTGTGCCGATCGGACTCATCATGCCCAAGTAATAGCACTTTTGTTTTTTGGGGTTTTTTTTGGCGAGACGTCAAACTTCGCCGCCACCTGACGGCCAAACCGTTTAACGTAGGGAAAATCGTATGATAACTTTTGATCATCAAGTGGTCTAGTTCCAGCACGCCAAATCTGAAGCTGATCCAATGAACCGTGTAGGAGGAGATAGCTCTGAGAGAATTCTAGGAAATCGCCAAAATCGGTAAAAAAATGAATATTCAACTCAAAATAGCCAGCTTCCTGTTGGTTTTAGAAAAAAGTCCAACTGCGCATTTTCGTGCGTCTTGGGATGATACACGACCTCCCCGAATTTCGTGGAATTTGGTCAAACGGGCTGCCGGTGGGAGCCGATTGAAATTTTCTAGGGGGCGCCATTTCGCCATTTTGCAACGCGCATCGTTTAAATTTTGCGTACACATAAATTTTCACCAAGACGAATGTGCATGCCAAATTTGGTGAGTTTTCGAATATGTTAAAGCCCCCAAAAATGCGTTTAAAGTCGCGGAAAAAAAAAAAAAAAATAATAATGATAATAATTAAAGCTGCAAGCAGCGTTGAACGGGCCCTCGCACCCCACGCAACTCGGGGCCTGGCGCGGCCGCCACCGTGTCGCCAGAGGTCGACCGGCAGACGAGGCGCTGAATGTTCGCCTCCTTCGGACAGTGTAGGAACCAATGCGTTGCGACTTCCCGTCTCCACTGGGTGGCGCTATGACTCTGACTCCTGAGCGTCATGTGGGTGTGTTCATGCCAGGACTATTATCATACATGTGAAGTTTGGAGCAGATTCGACCATTAGATCCCATGTTATAGCAATATCGTGTTTCATGGTGAGACATCAAGTGTCGACGCCATGTCACAGCCACACCGTTCCATGCTGAGCAATTCTCTTAATGTGTTTTGATCACACACTTGTGTAGATGGTACACACCAGTTTTGGAGTTAATTGATTCATTTCTGGAGGAGGAGATCATTAAAATACAACACGTGGAAAACGCCAAAAATGACTGTAAATTTCAAAATGGCCGACTTCCTGTCGGGTGTGGCCTATCCGTGCAAGAGGCTTTTTTGTGCGTGTGGATGTTATACATGTGTCTACCAAGTTTCGTGCATATCAGTGAGACGTCCTATGGTGGTTATTTGTGTGAATGGGCGTGGCCAATCCATTTAGCCACGCCTATTAACGAAATTCATAAGATATGTTCTGGGTTGGACTGTCAATATACCTGTGAAGTTTCACACAGATCTGACCAAGTACAGTGAAGTTATTGCCACTTCCTGTTTCATGGCGAGACGTCAAAATTCAACCTCCCACAACTGGCGTGCCCTTTAGATTCTGCGAGACCTTTTAATAACTTTTGATCAGGAAGTGTTCTAGATGGTAATCGGTAATTTTGAAGCCGTTCTGATGAATTCTGTAGGAGGAGTTCGTTAAAATACGATGCGTGCGCGACACCAAAAATGACCATGACATTCAAAATGGCCGACTTCCTGTTGAATTTAGCCTAGAGGTCCAAGAGACTTTTTTGTTTGTCTGGGGGTGATGGAGATGTGTACCAATTTTTGTGCATATCGGTGAGACGTCCTATGGAAGTAATTCATATGAATGGGCGTGGCCAAGCCATATGGCCACGCCCATTGACGAAATTCATATCACATATTCAGGGCTGGACCGTTGACACACATATGAAGTTTCAGGTGGATATCATCAAAAACACCAAAGTTAAGGCCATTTTTATGCATTTTGGCGAAGGGTCGACTTCGCCGCCCTCCGGATGGAACGCCGTTTGACGACAGTCAAAATTCTTCATCATGGAGCATTACCAACATGTTAAGGCCTTTCTGACCAAATTTGAGTTGAATATGGTAAATGTGGTCAGAGCAGCACCTCAAAGTGTAAAACATGGTATTTCCTGTTGCCAGCAGGGGGCGCTATGACAATTACTGAATTTTTTGATGTAGATGTGTTCAGGGCGGGACTATTATCCATCATGTGAAGTTTGGTGCAGATAGGATCATCTACACCAAAGTTGTAGTAGTTGTAGTATAATTTCGTGTTTTTTGGTGAGATATCCAAATTGACCCTTCCGCAGCGACCGCGCCCTTCGACGTGACGAAGATCTTTTAATAATAAATTGATCCCACTGTAGTCGAGCACGCACAGGTAAATTTTTAAGTCAATCCGATAAAATCTGTAGGACGAGTTCGCTCAAGTACAACGTGTGGAAATGGCCAAAAATGACCTTATTTTGAAAAAACAATTCAAAATGGCCGACTTCCTGTTTGGTTTAGGGTGTCGCTCCAAGAGGCTTTTTTGTGCGTCCCGGGATGATACATATGTGTACCAAATTTCATACGCCTAGGGCAAAGTTAAAGCAGGGGGCTTCGATTTTGAAAACTGTTAGGGGGCGCCATTGAGCCATTTTGCCACGCCCCTTTGTAATGACCATAAAATATCGAAATTTTCACCAGACGTGACGAGTGTGCAAATTTTCCTGACTTTTTGGGCATGTTCAGGCCCTCAAAAATGCGATCAAAGGTTTAAAAGAAAAATAATAAGAATAATTTTTATGATTTCAATAGGGCTCTCGCACGGTTCGTGCTCGGGCCCTAATAATCCTAAGGAAAACAATAGGGTCCTCGCACGGTACGTGCTCGGGCCCTAATAATCCTAAGGAAAACAATAGGGTCCTCGCACGGTACGTGCTCGGGCCCTAATAATCCTAAGGAAAACAATAGGGTCCTCGCACGGTACGTGCTCGGGCCCTAATTAAAGCTGCAAGCAGCATTGAACGGGCCCTCGCACCTTCACGCAACTCGAGGGCGCTGGCAGGACGCCGGCTCACGCCGCCGTTCATCACTGTCGAAGGCAGACCCCTCACGCAGGACTTACACGTCATATCCCTCAAATCATAGAACACGTGTAATTTTGCCAGTAGGTGGCGCCATACTAATAACCAAGTATTGGCGTATAGATGTGTGCAGGGCAGGACTGTCAGCAATCCTGTGAAGTTTGGGGAAGATTGGAACATGTATGGTGAAGTTGCGAACCAGTTACAAGCAAATTCAAAATGGCGGACTTCCTGTTGGTTTTGGCACATGGCTGCAAGAGGCTTTTAAATACGTCTTTCAGTGATGCATGTGCGTACCAAGTTTCATAGATGTAGGTCAAACCAGCTTCGGGGGCTGCTTCGTAGAAAATTTGTAGGGGGCGCTGTTGAGCCATGTTGGCACATCAGAGCCAAAAAATCACATCAGACAACCCACATCGGATCCTTTCATGTGTGTGTCAAGTTTCATGACTTTACAAGCATCCCTTACCCCTCAAAAACAACTTCGTCTTTTATGGCGAATAAGGCGTCGCCACGGTGACCAAACATCACTAAGCTTTACAGCTGGCGTCAGGAGTGACTCCACATCATGCTCACCAAATTTCGTGCAAATATATGAATTTTCATGTCACTTGATTTTTCTCTGATTATAGCGCCCCCTATTTGCCAACTTCTGCCAAATTTAGCACAGAGTGTCTGGATGATGTCTGAAAGAAGTGAATTGAGTTTGACATGGATAGCTTTTACTTTGACAAAAATATGCAATGGTATGTGTTTTTTAGCTAGCAGAAAAAAAATGTTTATTTTTAGCTAGCGCGGTTTTTGTAGTAGCAAAATTCTTTTGATAACTTCTGGTCAGGCAAGTCTGGAGATTGTATGTGCAAACTTTCGTGAAGATGGACCTTAAACGCTAGGAGGAGTTCGAAAAAGTAGGTTTTTGATGTATAGTGACTTACAAAGAGAAATGTGCAGTGGGAGTGGGCGTGGCCTATGTCAGAAGATGCGACGCTATTTAGGGAACACGTGGATATGAAGTTTATGAAGATGTGATTTAAAATGTGGAAGTTACAGGCCAAAATGCGTTTGCAGCTGTTATAGCGCCACCTAGTGTAGTAGACACACAATTGTTTCTATGGGTGGTCTGTATGCTGTTCTATATATAGCCTATCAATTTCATAGCCCTCAGCATAATACTTGAGCTGAAATAAATGTTTGTTGTTTATCTTGTAATAAGCCACGCCCACTTTGACCAGTCGTGATGAACCTCAAGACATGGCCTCAGGAGTGGCCCAGCATCATACCCACCAAATTTCGTAAAACTCGGTGAAGCCATTTACATGATATTAATTTTCCATATTTGCAGCGCCCCCTAGTGGCCAACATTAGCCACATTTGGCTCACATGCTCACAGTCACAGGTCAAGCAAGGATCTGAGATTTGGTGTTGTTAGCATGTATTTTGACCGAGATATACCACAGTTCGCCTTTTTGTAGCTAGCTAGAAAAATTTGTTCGTTAATAATTTGCGCATATTTTGACCAATCAAAATTCCTATGATAACTTTAGATCAGGTCCAGTCAAAGACTGTACCTGCCAAGTTTCACGCTGAACGGACAAAACCCTAAGGAGGAGTTCGAAAAAGTACGTTTTCCAGGTTTTGCGCATTTGCAAAAAAAATTTTAGGCGGAAATGGGCGTGGCCCCTTCCAGGTGATTCAGCGCTATTCAGGGAATGTGGTGATATGAGGTTTTTGAATGTGCGACACATGATCTGGGAGTTATAGCCCAAAATACATTGAAAATGAGTAGGGGGCGCTACTGAGCCATTTTTTTTCACGTTGTCATGAAACCCCTACCATATGTAAATTTTCACCACTTCTGACGAGTCTGTGAAGTTTCATGAGTTTTCGAGTATGTTACGGCCCCCAAAAAGGCAGTTGATTTCGGATAAGAAGAAGAAGACTAATAACTAGGGGGCGTTATGACTATCACAGAACTTTGTCATGTAGACGTGTTCAGTGTGGGACTATTATGAATCATGTGAAGTTTGGTGAAGATTGGACAATGTGTCCCAAAATTATAGCAATTTCGTGTTTCATGGCGAGACATCAAACTTCGCCGCCACCTGACGGCCAAACCGTTTAACTGTGGAAAAATCTTTTAATAACTTTTGATCACAACCTTGTCTAGATCACACACAGTGATTTTGAAGTCATTCTGATTAATCCTGTAGGAGGAGTTCGTTAAAATACAACATGTGGAAAACGCCAAAAATAGCATCAAAATTCAAAATGGCCGACTTCCTGTTGGGTATGGCCAGTGGGTCCGAGAGACTTTTTTGTGCGTCTCGGTGTGATACATGCGTGTACCAATTTTCGTGCATGTCGGTGACACGTGCGGCAGGGGCTGATGTTTAAAGGGCGTGGTCAAGTCATTTGGCCACGCCCATCAACGAAACTCATATCACATGTTCAAGCCTGGACTGTTAACACACATGTGAAGTTTCAGGCAGATATGACCAAGGACACAGAAGTTAATGTCATTAAAGCCATTTTCAACGCGTTTTGGCGAATTTTCGACTTCACCGCCCTCTGGGCGGAACACCGTTTGACGCCTAGTCACAATCTTCATAATGTACCAACGTCTTGAGGTCTGTCTGACCAAATTTGAGTTGCATATGGTGAACGTGGTCAGAGCTGCACGTCAAAGTCTAAAAACATCGCTTTTCCTGTCGCCAGCAGGGGGCGCTAGGGTAATTACGAAATTTCTGCATGTAGACGTGTTCAGGGCGGGAATATTATGAATCATGTGAAGTTTGGTGCAGATTGGACGATTAATGCCAAAGTTATAGCAATTTCGTTTTTCATGGCGAGACAAACTTCAAACTTCAAACTTCGCCGCCAAAAAGCCGATTCCGTGTTCGACGGGTAGCGGATCTTTGAATAACTTTTGATCACAAACTTATCTAGTTGGTACACGGCGATTTTGAAGCCGTTTTGATTAATCGTGTAGGAGGAGTTCGTCAAAATATGACACGTGGTAAAACGCCAAAAATGGCCGCTAAATTCAAAATAGCCAACTTCCTGTTGGGCGTGGCCTATGGCTCCAAGAGACTTTTTTGTGCGGCTCGGCATGATCTACATGTGTACCGATTTTCGTGCAGATCCGTGAAAATTGATGAGGAGGGCGCTGTTTATAAGGAGATTGCTCTTTAATGGGCGTGGCCTAGCCATTTTGACCCGTCCATTGCCCCGAACCCTAAAATATGTAAATTTACACCGCGACTGATGCGACCACCAAATTTCAGGAGTTTTTGAGCATGTTAAAACCTCCAAATAAGCGATTTACTTTTGTCGTAATAATAATAATAATTCCTTCAATTTCAATAGGGTCCTCGCACGGTACGTGCTCGGGCCCTAATTAAACCTCGCACCCCACGCAACTCGGGGCCTGGCGCGGCCGCCACCGTCTCGCCAGAGGTCGACCGTCAGACGAGGCGCTGAATGTTCGCCTCCTTCGGACAGTGTAGGAACCAATGCGTTGCGACTTCCCGTCTCCACTGGGTGGCGCTATGACTCTGACTCCTGAGCGTCATGTGGGTGTGTTCATGCCAGGACTATTATCATACATGTGAAGTTTGGAGCAGATTCGACCATTAGATCCCATGTTATAGCAATATCGTGTTTCATGGTGAGACATCAAGTGTCGACGCAATATCACAGCCGCACCGTTCCATGTTGAGCAATTCTCTCAATATGTTTTGATCACACACTGGTGTAGATGGTACACAGCAGTTTTGGAGTGAATTGGATCATTTCTGGAGGAGGAGATCATTAAAATACGCCACGTGGAAAACGCCAAAAATGACTGTAAATTTCAAAATGGCCGACTTCCTGTTGGGTGTGGCCTATCCGTGCAAGAGGCTTTTTTGTGCGTGTGGATGTTATACATGTGTCTACCAAGTTTCGTGCATATCAGTGACACGTCCTATGGTGGTTATTTGTGTGAATGGGCGTGGCCAATCCATTTAGCCACGCCCATTAACGAAATTCATAAGATATGTTCTGGGTTGGACTGTCAATATACCTGTGAAGTTTCACACAGATCTGACCAAGTACAGTGAAGTTATTGCCACTTCCTGTTTCATGGCGAGACGTCAAAATTCAACCTCCCACAACTGGCGTGCCCTTTAGATTCTGCGAGACCTTTTAATATCTTTTGATCAGGACGTGTTCTAGATGGTAATCGGTAATTTTGAAGCCGTTCTGATGAATTCTGTAGGAGGAGTTCGTTAAAATACGATGCGTGCGCGACACCAAAAATGACCATGACATTCAAAATGGCCTACTTCCTGTTGAATTTAGCCTAGAGGTCCAAGAGACTTTTTTGTTTGTCTGGGGGTGATGGAGATGTGTACCAATTTTTGTGCATATCGGTGAGACGTCCTATGGAAGTAATTCATATGAATGGGCGTGGCCAAGCCATATGGCCACGCCCATTGACGAAATTCATATCACATATTCAGGGCTGGACTGTTGATACACATATGAAGTTTCAGGTGGATATCATCAAAAACACCAAAGTTAAGGCCATTTTTATGCATTTTGGCGAAGGGTCGACTTCGCCGCCCTCCGGATGGAACGCCGTTTGACGACAGTCAAAATTCTTCATCATGGAGCATTACCAACATGTTGAGGCCTTTCTGACCAAATTTGAGCTGGATTTGCTGAACGTGCTCAGAGCTGGACCTCAAAGTCTAAAACATCGCTTTTTCTGTCACCAGCAGGGGGCGCTATGCAAATTTCAATATTTCTGCATGTAGACGTCTTCAGGGCGGGACTATTATGAATCCTGGGGAGTTTGGTACCGTTCGGACTATTAATGCCAAAGTTATAGCAATCTCATTTTTCATGGCGAGACATCAAACTTCGCCGCCACGCCCAGGTCAGGTTGTTTGGAGTTTACGTAATCTGTTAATAACTTTTGATCACAAACTAGTCTAGTTGGTGCACAGCAATTTTGAAGCCGTTCTGATTATTCCTGTAGGAGGAGTTCGTTAAAATACAACACGTGGAAAACGCCAAAAATGGCCGTTCAACGCCAAATATCTCACTTCCTGTTGGGTTTAGCCTATGTGTCCCTGTGACCTTTTTTGTGCGTCTCAGCATGATCTACATGCGTACCGATTTTCGTGCAGATCCGTGAAACCTGCCGAGTAGGGTGCTCTTTAAGGGGCGTGGCCTAGCCATTTTGACCCGCCCACCTCCACGAACCCTAAAATACCTAAATTTACACCACGACTGATGCGCATGCCAAAATTGGCGTGTTTTGGAATATGTTCAGGCCTCCAAATAAGCGATTTACTTTTGTCGTAATAATAATAATTAAAGCTGCAAGCAGCGTTGAACGGGCCCTCGCACCCCACGCAACTCGGGGCCTGGCGCGGCCGCCACCGTCTCGCCAGAGGTCGACCGGCAGACGAGGCGCTGAATGTTCGCCTCCTTCGGACAGTGTAGGAACCAATGCGTTGCGACTTCCCGTCTCCACTGGGTGGCGCTATGACTCTGACTCCTGAGCGTCATGTGGGTGTGTTCATGCCAGGACTATTATCATACATGTGAAGTTTGGAGCAGATTCGACCATTAGATCCCATGTTATAGCAATATCGTGTTTCATGGTGAGACATCAAGTGTCGACGCCATGTCACAGCCACACCGTTCCATGCTGAGCAGTTCTCTTAATATGTTTTGATCACACACTGGTGTAGATGGTACACAGCAGTTTTGGAGTGAATTGGATCATTTCTGGAGGAGGAGATCATTAAAATACGCCAGGTGGAAAACGCCAAAAAAAATGACTGTAAATTTCAAAATGGCCGACTTCCTGTCGGGTGTGGCCTATCCGTGCAAGAGGCTTTTTTGTGCGTGTGGATGTTATACATGTGTCTACCAAGTTTCGTGCATATCAGTGAGACGTCCTATGGTGGTTATTTGTGTGAATGGGCGTGGCCAATCCATTTAGCCACGGCTATTAACGAAATTCATAACATATGTTCTGGGTTGGACTGTCAATATACCTGTGAAGTTTCACACAGATCTGACCAAGTACAGTGAAGTTATTGCCACTTCCTGTTTCATGGCGAGACGTCAAAATTCAACCTCCCACAACTGGCGTGCCCTTTAGATTCTGCGAGACCTTTTAATAACTTTTGATCAGGAAGTGTTTTAGATGGTAATCGGTAATTTTGAAGCCGTTCTGATTATTCCTGTAGGAGGAGTTCGTTAAAATACAACACGTGGAAAACGCCAAAAATGGCCGTTCAACGCCAAATATCTCACTTCCTGTTGGGTTTAGCCTATGTGTCCCTATGACCTTTTTTGTGCGTCTCAGCATGATCCACATGCGTACCGATTTTCGTGCAGATCCGTGAAACCTGCCGAGTAGGGTGCTCTTTAAGGGGCGTGGCCTAGCCATTTTGACCCGCCCACCTCCACAAACCCTAAAATACCTAAATTTACACCGCGACTGATGCGCATGCCAAAATTGGCGTGTTTTGGAATATGTTCAGGCCTCCAAATAAGCGATTTACTTTTGTCGTAATAATAATAATAATAATTCTTGCAATTTCAATAGGGTCCTCACACGGACGTGCTCGGGCCCTAATAATTCCTGCAATTTCAATAGGGTCCTCGCACGGACGTGCTCGGGCCCTAATTAAAGCTGCAAGCAGCGTTGAACGGGCCCTCGCACCCCACGTAACTCGGGGCCCGGCGCCGCCGCCACCGTGTCGCCAGAGGTCGACCAGCAGACGAGGCGCTGAATGTTCGCCTCCTTCGGACAGTGTAGGAACCAATGCGTTGCAACTTCCCCTCTCCACTGGGTGGCGCTATGACTCTGACTCCTGAGCGTCATGTGGGTGTGTTCATGCCAGGACTATTATCATACATGTGAAGTTTGGAGCAGATTCGACCATTAGATCCCATGTTATAGCAATATCGTGTTTCATGGTGAGACATCAAGTGTCGACGCCATGTCACAGCCACACCGTTCCATGCTGAGCAATTCTCTTAATATGTTTTGATCACACACTTGTGTAGATGGTACACACCAGTTTTGGAGTTAATTGATTCATTTCTGGAGGAGGAGATCATTAAAATACAACACGTGGAAAACGCCAAAAATGACTGTAAATTTCAAAATGGCCGACTTCCTGTCGGGTGTGGCCTATATGTGCAAGAGGCTTTTTTGTGCGTCTGGACACGATACATGTGCATACTGATTTTCGTGCACGTCGGTGAAAGTTGTTATGGGGGACGCTGCACTTTAAGGGGCGTGGTCAAGCCATACGGCCACGCTTATTGATGAACCTCATAGTATACATTCAGGTCTGGACTGTTAACAAACATGTGAAGTTTGGTGAAGAATGGACAATGTATGCCAAAGTTATACTAATTTCGTGTTTTATGGCTAGACATCAAACTTCGTCGCCACCTGACGGCCAAACCGTTTCACGATGCAAAAATCTGCTTATAAGTTTTGATTACACCTTTGTCTAGATGGCACACAATGATTTTGAAGTTGTTCTGATGCATCCTGTAGGTGGAGTTCATTAAAATACAACACGTGGAAAACGCCAAAAATGACCATTAAATTCAAAATGGAGGACTTCCTGTTGGGTTTGGCCAATGGGTCCGAGAGACTTTTTTGTGCGTCTGGATGTGATACATATGTCTAACAATTTTCATGCATGTCAGTGAAACGTGCCGCAGGGGCTGATGTTTAAAGGGTGTGGCCAAGCCATTTGGCCACGCCCATTAACGAAATTCATATCACATGTTCAGGGCTGGACTGTCAACACACATGTAAAGTTTCAGGCAGATATGACCAAGGACACTTAAGTTAAGGCCACTTAACTGCGTTTTGGCGAACCGTTGACTTCGCCGCCCTGTGGGCGGAACGCCGTTCGGCGATACGTCACAAATCTTCATCATGTAGCATTACCAACGTGTTGAGGCCTTTCTGACCAATTTTGAGTTGGATATACTGAACGTGCTGAGAGTAGCACCTCAAAGTCTAAAACATCACTTTTCCTGTCGCCAGCAGGGGGCGCTTTGAGAACGGGGGAATTTTTTGATGTTGGCGTGATGAAGGCCGGACTATGATCATACCCAGCAAGTTTTGTGCCGATCGGACTTATCATGCCCAAGTAATAGCACTTTTGTTTTTTGGGTTTGTTTTTGGCGAGACGTCAAAATTCGCCGCCACCTGACAGCCAAACCGTTTAACATAGGGAAAATCGTATGATAACTTTTGATCATCAAGTGGTCTAGTTGATGCACGCCAAATTTGAAGCCGATCCGATGAATCATGTAGGAGGAGATAGAAAAAGTATGAGGAGTGCGAATCGCCCAATCTGGCATCAAATTCAAAATGGCTGACTTCCTGTTGGGTGTAGCCAATGGGTCCAAGAGGCTTTTTTGTGCGTGTGGATGTGATACATATGTGTACCAATTTTCATGCATGTCGGTGAAACGTGCCGTAGGGGCTGATGTTTAAAGGGTGTGGCCAAGCCATTTGGCCACGCCCATCAACGAAATTCATATCACATGTTCAGGGCTGGACTCTTAACGCACATGTGAAGTTTCAGGCAGATATGACCAAGGACACTGAAGTTAAGGCCACTTTCCTACGTTTTGGCGAAGCATCGACTTCGCCGCCCTCTGGGCGCAACGCCGTTTGACGATACGTCACAATCTTCATCATGTAGCATTAACAACGTGTTGAGGCCTTTCTGACCAAATTTGAGTTGGATATGCTGAACGTGCTCAGAGCTGCACCTCAAAGTCTAAAAAATCACTTTTCCTGTCGCCAGCAGGGGGCGCTTTGAGAACAGGGGAATTTTTTGATGTAGACGTGTTCAGGGCGGGACTACGATCATACCCAGCAAGTTTTGTGCCGATTGGACCGACCTTTCACGCCCAAGTAATAGCAATTCTGGGTTTTTGGGTTTTTTTTTTTGAGACATCAAACTTCGCCGCCACCTGACGGCCAAACCGTTTAACGAGGGAAAGATCTTTTAATAACTTTTGATCATCATGTGGTCTAGTTGCAGCACGGCAAATTTGAAGCCGATCCAATGAACCGTCTAGGAGGAGATAGCTCTGAGAGCATACTAGCAAATCGCAAAAATCGGTAAAAAATGGAATATTCAAATCAAAATAGCCGGCTTCCTGTTGGTTTTAGAAAAAAGTCCAAGTGCGCATTTTCGTGCGTCTTGGGATGATACACGACCCCCCCGAATTTCGAGAAATTAGGTCAAACGGGCTGGCGGTGGGAGCCGATTGAACCATTCTAGGGGGCGCCATTTCGCTATTTTGCAACTGGCATCGTTGAGATTTTGCGTACACATAAATGTCCCCTAGACGAATGTGCACGTCAAATTTGGTGAGTTTTTGAATATGTTAAAGCCCCCAAAAATGTGATCAAGCGAAAAAAAAATAATAAAATAATTAAAGCTGCAAGCAGCGTTGAACGGGCCCTCGCACCCCACGCAACTCGGGGCCTGGCGCGGCCGCCACCGTCTCACCAGAGGTCGACCGTCAGACGAGGCGCTGAATGTTCGCCTCCTTCGGACAGTGTAGGAACCAATGCGTTGCGACTTCCCCTCTCCACTGGGTGGCGCTATGACTCTGACTCCTGAGCGTCATGTGGGTGTGTTCATGCCAGGACTATTATCATACATGTGAAGTTTGGAGCAGATTCGACCATTAGATCCCATGTTATAGCAATATCGTGTTTCATGGTGAGACATCAAGTGTCGACGCCATGTCACAGCCACACCGTTCCATGCTGAGCAATTCTCTTAATATGTTTTGATCACACACTTGTGTAGATGGTACACACCAGTTTTGGAGTTAATTGATTCATTTCTGGAGGAGGAGATCATTAAAATACAACACGTGGAAAACGCCAAAAATGACTGTAAATTTCAAAATGGCCGACTTCCTGTCGCGTGTGGCCTACATGTGCAATAGGCTTTTTTGTGCGTCTGGACACGATACATGTGCATACTGATTTTCGTGTACGTCTGTGAAAGTTGTTATGGGGGACGCTGCACTTTAAGGGGCGTGGCCAAGCCATACGGCCACGCTTATTGATGAACCTCATACTATACATTCAGGTCTGGACTGTTAACAAACGTGAAGTTTGGTGAAGAATGGACAATGTATGCCAAAGTTATACTAATTTCGTGTTTTATGGCGAGACATCAAACTTCGCCGCCACCTGACGGCCAAACCGTTTCACGATGCAAAAATCTGCTTCTAAGTTTTGATTACACCTTTGTCTAGATGGCACACAATGATTTTGAAGTTGTTCTGATGCATCCTGTAGGTGGAGTTCATTAAAATACAACACGTGGAAAACGCCAAAAATGACCATTAAATTCAAAATGGCCAACTTCCTGTTGGGTTTGGCCAATGGGTCCAAGAGCCTTTTTTGTGCGTCTGGATGTGATACATATGTGTACCAATTTTCATGCATGTCAGTGAAACGTGCCGCAGGGGCTGATGTTTAAAGGGCGTGGCCATGTCATTTAGCCACGCCTCTTATGAAATTAATATCATATGCTCAGGGCGAGACCAGTGACGTACATGTGAAGTTTCAGGCAGATCCGACCAAGTACACCAAAGTTAGAGCCACTTCATGGGTTTCGGCGAAACGTCAACCTTCGCCACTCCGTCACGGCGAAACCGTTTGACGAGACATTATGATCTTCACAATATAGCATGGCCAACATGTTAAGGCCTTTCTGACCAAATTTGAGTTGAATATGGTAAATGTGGTCAGAGCAGCACCTCAAAGTGTAAAACATGGTATTTCCTGTTGCCAGCAGGGGGCGCTATGACAATTACTGAATTTTTTGATGTAGACGTGTTCAGGGCGGGACTATTATCCATCATGTGAAGTTTGGTGCAGATAGGATCATCTACACCAAAGTTGTAGTAGTTGTAGTATAATTTCGTGTTTTTTGGCGAGATATCCAAATTGACCCTTCCGCAGCGACCGCGCCCTTCGACGTGACGAAGATCGTTTAATAACTTTTGATCCCACTGTAGTCGAGCACGCACAGGTAAATTTTTAAGTCAATCCGATAAAATCTGTAGGAGGAGTTCGCTCAAGTACAACGTGTGGAAATGGCCAAAAATGACCTTATTTTGAAAAAACAATTCAAAATGGCCGACTTCCTGTTTGGTTTAGGGTGTCGCTCCAAGAGGTTTTTTGTGCGTCCCGGGATGATACATATGTGTACCAAATTTCATACGCCTAGGGCAAAGTTAAAGCAGGGGGCTTCGATTTTGAAAACTGTTAGGGGGCGCCATTGAGCCATTTTGCCACGCCCCTTTGTAACGACCATAAAATATCGAAATTTTCACCAGACGTGACAAGTGTGCAAATTTTCCTGACTTTTTGGGCATGTTCAGGCCCTCAAAAATGCGATCAAAGGTTTAAAAGAAAAATAATAAGAATAATTTTTATGATTTCAATAGGGCTCTCGCACGGTTCGTGCTCGGGCCCTAATAATAACTCCTTCAGTTTCAATAGGGTCCTCGCACCGCTGGGTGCTCGGGCCCTAATAATAATAATCCTAAGGAAAACAATAGGGTCCTCGCACGGTACGTGCTCGGGCCCTAATAATAATAATCCTAAGGAAAACAATAGGGTCCTCGCACGGTACGTGCTCGGGCCCTAATAATAATCCTAAGGAAAACAATAGGGTCCTCGCACGGTACGTGCTCGGGCCCTAATAATAATCCTAAGGAAAACAATGGGGTCCTCGCACCTTACGTGCTCGGGCCCTAAATATAGCCGCAAGCGGCAATTCCGGGGTTCAAGCCAGCATAGCCATTTAAATTTTGAAAGGTGGGTAAGATCAAGACCTTTGATACACTGAGTTTGTTGATGTTTGAAAAAACCCTCATTGATTTATGGCCGGATTTTGTGAAATTTCATTTCACTTGATGTTTCTCTATTTTTAGCGCCCCCTATTTGCCAATTTCCGCCAAATTTGGCACAGATCCTCTGGTTGATGTCTAAAACAAGTGACTTGAGTTTGACGTCGATAGCTTTTACGTTGACAAAAATATGCAGCGGCATGTGTTTTTTAGCTAGCAGAAAAAAATTATTCCTTTATATCTACCATATTTTTTGGATTTTCGTGCAGTTGGAGCTTAAACGCTAGGAGATAGAAAAAGTAGGTTTTTGATGTGTAGTGACTTACAAAGAGAAATATGCAGTGGAAGTGGGCGTGGCCTATGTCAGAAGATGAGACTCTATTTAGGGAACACGTGGATATAAAGTTTATGAAAATGTGATTTAAAATGTGGAAGTTACAGGCCAAAATGCGTTTTCACCTGTTATAGCGCCACCTAGTGGAGTAGACACACAATTTTTGGTATGGATGGTCTGTGTCCTATCCTATATATACCCTGTGAATTTCATAGCTCTCAACATAATACTTGAGCTAAAATAAATGTTTGTTGTTTATCTTGTAATAAGCCACGCCCACTTTGACCAGTCGTGATGAACTTCAAGATATGGCCTCAGGAGTGACCCAGCATCATACCCACCAAATTTGGTAAAAATCGGTGCAGCCATTTAAGAGATACAAATTTCCCATATTTGCAGCGCCCCCTAGTGGCCAACATTCGCCAAATTTGGCTCATACCCTCACAGTCACATGCCAACCAAGGATCTCCGATTTGGTGTTGTTAGCACTTATTTTGACCGAGATATGCAACAGTTCGCATTTTTATAGCTAGCTAGAAAAATGTATTCATTAATAATTTGCGCATCTTTTGACCAAACAAAATTCTGTGAATAACTTTAGATCAGGTCCAGCTGAAGACTGTACGTGCCAAGTTTCACGATAATCGGATGGAACCCCAAGGAGGAGATAGAAAAAGAAGGTTTTCAAGTTTTTGCGATTTTGTGAAAAAAATTTCTAGGCGGAAATGGGCGTGGCCTAGCCCAGGTGATTCAGGACTATCCAGGGAATGTGTGGATATAACGTTTTTGAATGTGCGACATATGGTGTGGGAGTTATAGCCCAAAACTCATTGACCTTGGTTATAGCGCCACCATCTGGCCAATTGGTATTTCTATATTATGAGCACCATTTGCACACAACTTCCAGTTATTGGTGAAAATTTCATGTCTCTACGATGTACCATCTCACGGGAATTTGCGAAAACATTTCTGAAGAAGAAGAAGAATAATAAAACAGTAGGAAAACAATAGGGTTTCAGCCCTTCGGGCTTGAACCCCTAATAATAATCCTAAGGAAAACAATAGGGTCCTCGCACGGTACGTGCTCGGGCCCTAATAATAATACTCCTAAGGAAAACAATAGGGTCCTCGCACGGTACGTGCTCGGGCCCTAATAATAATCCTAAGGAAAACAATAGGGTCCTCGCACGGTACGTGCTCAGGCCCTAATAATAAAACAGTAGGAAAACAATAGTATTAATAATAATAATAATAATAATAATAATAATAATAGTAGTAAAAATCCGAACAAAAACAATGGGGTTCCCAGCACCGCTGATCTTGGGAAACGCGTATGCTTCGCATTCGCGTTCCCCAGGCCCCGCAGGCTTGGCCCCCTAATAGTAATAATAATAATAATAAAAATCCAAACAAAAACAATAGGGTTCCCAGCACCGCTGGTCCTGGGAAACGCGTATGCTTTGCATTCGCGTTCCCCAGGCCCCGCGGGCTTGGCCCCCTAATTAGAGCTGCAAGCAGCGTTGAACGGGCCCACGCACCTTCACGCAACTCAAGGGCGCTGGCAGGACGCCGGTTGACGCCACCGTTCATTCCCGTCAAAGGCAGACCCCTCACGCAGGAGTTACACGTCATATCCCTCAAATCATACAAAGACATGTAATTTTGCCAGTAGGTGGCGCCGTACTAATAACCAAGTATTGGCGTATAGATGTGTTGAGGGCAGGACTGTCATCAATCCTGTGATATTTGAGGAAGATTGGAACATGTATGGTGAAGTTGTGAACCAGTTACAAGCAAATTCAAAATGGCAGACTTCCTGCTGGGTTTGTTCCTACCAAGTTTCATAGATGTAGGTCAAACCACCTTCTGGGTCTGCTTCCTAGAATATTTATAGGGGGCGCTGATGAGCCATGTTGGTACATCGAAGATCAAAGATCACATCACACAACACCAATCGGATCCTGTTATATGTGTGCCAAGTTTCATGACTTTACAATCATCCCTTACCCCTCAAATACAAGCTCGTGTTTTATGGCGAATAAGGCGTTGCCACGGTGACAGCGTTTGATGAGACATCATGGTTTTCACAATATAGCATTACCAACATCTTAAGGCATTTCTGACCAAATGTGAGTTGAACGTCCTGAGAGCAGCACCACAAAGTCTAAAACATGGCATTTCCTGTCAACAGCAGGGGGCGTTGTGTCAATCACAGAACTTTGTCATGTAGATGTGTTCAGGGTAGGAATATTATGAATCATGTGGAGTTTGGTGAAGATTGAACAATGTATCCCAAAATTATAGCAATTTCATGTTTCATGGCGAGACATCAAACTTCGCCGCCATCTGACGGCCAAAGCGTTTAACGATCTCCTAATCTTTTGATAACGTTTGATTACAACGTTGTCTAGATGGCTCCCAGTGATTTTGAAGTTGTTCTGATTAATCCTATAGGAGGAGTTTGTTAAAATACAACACGTGCAAAAAGTCAAAAATAGCCGCAAAATTAAAAATGGCCAACTTCCTGTTGAGTTTGGTCTGAGTGCAAGAGGCATTTTTGTGCATCTGGGTGTGATACATGTGTGTACTGATTTTCGTGCATGTCTGCGAATCTTCCTATGGGGGGTGCTGAACTTTAAAGGGAGTGGCCAAGCCATACAGGCACGCTCATTGATGAAACTCATACCATATATTCAGGCCTGGACTGTTAATAAATATATGAAGTTTCAGTCAAATTGGACCATTTGTGGTAAAGTTATAGCAATTTAGGTTGTCATGGCGAGATGTCAAACTTCGGCGCCACCTCTCGGCCACACCCTTCAACAAGAGTGTAATCTTTTAATAACTTTTGATCACAACATTGTCTAGATGGTACACAATGATTTTGAAGTCGTTGTGATTAATCCTGTAGGAGGAGTTCACATGGAAAACGCCAAAAATGGCCGCAAATGACAAAATGGCCGACTTTCCTGTTGGGTTTGGCTAATGCGTTAAGGACACTTTTTTGCGCCTCTGGGGATGATACATGTGCATACCGATTTTTTTACATGTCGGCGAAACTTGCTGTGGGGGATGCTGCACTTTAAGGGGCGTGGCCAAGCCATACGGCCACCCTCATTGATGAAACTCATACCATATGTTCAGGCCTGGACTGTTAACAAACATGTTAAGTTTCTGTCAGATTGGACCAAGTACACTAAAGTTAATGCGAATTTCTGTTTTTTGGCGAAACCTCAACATTCGCCGCCACCTCACGGCCAAACCGTTTATCTATGGAAAAATCTTTTAATAACTTTTCATCACAACTTTGTCTAGATCACACACAGTGATTTTCACCTTGTTCTGATTAATCCTGTAGGAGGAGTTCGTTAAAATACAACATGTGCAAAACGCCAAAAATGACCATGAAATTCAAAATGGCCAACTTCCTGTTGGGTGTGGCCAATGGGTCCAAGAGACTTTTTTGTGCGTCTGGGTGTCATACCTGTGTGTACCAATTTTCGTGCATGTCGGTGAAACATGCGGCAGGGGCTGATGTTTAAAGGGCGTGGTCAAGTCATTTGGCCACGCCCATCAACGAATCTCATATCACATGTTCAGGCCTGGACTGTTAACACACATGTGAAGTTTCAGGCAGATATGACAAAGGACACTGAAGTTAAGGCCACTGTCCTGCATTTTGGCGAAACATTGACTGCGTTGCTCTCTGGGCAGAACGCCGTTTGACGATACATCACAGTCTTCATAATATCGCATTACCAAGGTCTTGAGGCCTCTCTGACCAAATTCGAGCTGGATATGCTGAACGGGCTCAGAGCTGTACCTCAAAGTCTAAAACATGGCATTTTCTTTTACCAGCAGGGGGTGCTATATACAAAATTTCTGCATGTAGACGTGTTCAGGGCGGGACTATTATATATCCAGTGAAGTTTGGTGCAGATCGGACCGTTTACCCCAAAGTTATAGCAATTTTGTTTTTCATGGCGAGACGTCAAACTTCGCCGCCACCTGACGGCCAAACCGTTTAACGATCTACTAATCTTTTGATAACTTTTTATCACAATGTTATCTAGATGGTTCACAGGGATTTTGAAGTCGTTCTGATTAATCCTATAGGAGGAGTTCGTTAAAATACAACACGAGCAAAAAGCCAAAAATGGCCGCAAAATTCAAAATGGCCGACTTCCTGTTGGGTTTGGTCTATGGGTACAAGAGGCTTTTTTGTGCGTCTGGGTGTGATACATGTGTGTACCGATTTTCGTGCATATCGGTGAACGTCATATGGGGGTTACTTTTATGAATGGGCTTGACCAAGTCATTTATCCACCCCCATCAACGAAACTCATATCACATGTTCAGGCCTGGACCGTTAACACACATATGAAGTTTCAGGCAGATATGACCAAGGACACTGAACTTGAGGCCACTTTTATGCGTTTTGGCGAAACATTGACTTTGCCTCGCTCTGGGCGCAAAGCCGTTTGATGAAATGTCACAATCTTCATAATGTAGCATTACCAAGGTCTTGAGGCCTCTCTGACCAAATTTAAGGTGGATATGCTGAACGTGCTCAGAGCTGCACCTCAAAGTCTAAAACATGGCTTTTTCAGTTTCCAGCAGGGGGCGCTATGACAAATACAAAATTCCTGCATGTCGACGTGTTCAGGGCGGGACTATTATATATTCAGTGAAGTTTGGTGCAGATCGTACCATTTACACCAAAGTTATAGCAATTTCGCTTTTCAAGGCGAGACATCAAATTTCGCCGCCAAAAAGCCGATTCCCCCCTCAACGGGTAACTGATCTTTTAATAACTTTTGATCAGTGTAGATGATACACAGCGATTTTGAAGCCGTTCTGATTAATCCTGTAGGAGGAGTTCGTTAAAATACAAAACGTGGAAAACGCCAAAAATGGCCGCTAAATTCAAAATGGCCGACTTCCTGTTGGGTTTGGCCTATGGCTCCAAAAGACTTTTTTGTGCGTCTGGGTGGGATACATATGTGTACCGATTTTCATGCATGTCGGTGAAACGTGCAGCAGGGGCTGCTGTTTAAGTGGCGTGGCCACGTCGTGTGGCCACACTCATTGCCAAAACCCATATCACATGTAAATTTCCACCACGACTGACACGTGTGCCAAATTTGGTGAGTTTTTGAGTATGTTTAAGCTCCCAAAAATGCGATTCATTTCAAGGAAGAAAAATAATAATAATTCCTTCAATTTCAATAGGGTCCTCGCACGGTACTGCTGTGTACCATCTACACCAGAGACATCAAACTTCGCCGCCACCTGACGGCCAAACCGTTTAACGAGGGAAAGATCTTTTAATAACTTTTGATCATCATGTGGTCTAGTTGCAGCACGGCAAATTTGAAGCCGATCCAATGAACCGTCTAGGAGGAGATAGCTCTGAGAGCATACTAGCAAATCGCAAAAATCGGTAAAAAATGGAATATTCAAATCAAAATAGCCGGCTTCCTGTTGGTTTTAGAAAAAAGTCCAAGCGCGCATTTTCGTGCGTCTTGGGATGATACACGACCCCCCCGAATTTCGAGAAATTAGGTCAAACGGGCTGGCGGTGGGAGCCGATTGAACCATTCTAGGGGGCGCCATTTCGCTATTTTGCAACTGGCATCGTTGAGATTTTGCGTACACATAAATGTCCCCTAGACGAATGTGCACGTCAAATTTGGTGAGTTTTTGAATATGTTAAAGCCCCCAAAAATGTGATCAAACGAAAAAAAAATAAATAAATAATTAAAGCTGCAAGCAGCGTTGAACGGGCCCTCGCACCCCACGCAACTCGGGGCCTGGCGCGGCCGCCACCGTCTCACCAGAGGTCGACCGTCAGACGAGGCGCTGAATGTTCGCCTCCTTCGGACAGTGTAGGAACCAATGCGTTGCGACTTCCCCTCTCCACTGGGTGGCGCTATGACTCTGACTCCTGAGCGTCATGTGGGTGTGTTCATGCCAGGACTATTATCATACATGTGAAGTTTGGAGCAGATTCGACCATTAGATCCCATGTTATAGCAATATCGTGTTTCATGGTGAGACATCAAGTGTCGACGCCATGTCACAGCCACACCGTTCCATGCTGAGCAATTCTCTTAATATGTTTTGATCACACACTTGTGTAGATGGTACACACCAGTTTTGGAGTTAATTGATTCATTTCTGGAGGAGGAGATCATTAAAATACAACACGTGGAAAACGCCAAAAATGACTGTAAATTTCAAAATGGCCGACTTCCTGTCGCGTGTGGCCTACATGTGCAATAGGCTTTTTTGTGCGTCTGGACACGATACATGTGCATACTGATTTTCGTGTACGTCTGTGAAAGTTGTTATGGGGGACGCTGCACTTTAAGGGGCGTGGCCAAGCCATACGGCCACGCTTATTGATGAACCTCATACTATACATTCAGGTCTGGACTGTTAACAAACATGTGAAGTTTGGTGAAGAATGGACAATGTATGCCAAAGTTATACTAATTTCGTGTTTTATGGCGAGACATCAAACTTCGCCGCCACCTGACGGCCAAACCGTTTCACGATGCAAAAATCTGCTTCTAAGTTTTGATTACACCTTTGTCTAGATGGCACACAATGATTTTGAAGTTGTTCTGATGCATCCTGTAGGTGGAGTTCATTAAAATACAACACGTGGAAAACGCCAAAAATGACCATTAAATTCAAAATGGCCAACTTCCTGTTGGGTTTGGCCAATGGGTCCAAGAGCCTTTTTTGTGCGTCTGGATGTGATACATATGTGTACCAATTTTCATGCATGTCAGTGAAACGTGCCGCAGGGGCTGATGTTTAAAGGGCGTGGCCATGTCATTTAGCCACGCCTCTTATGAAATTAATATCATATGCTCAGGGCGAGACCAGTGACGTACATGTGAAGTTTCAGGCAGATCCGACCAAGTACACCAAAGTTAGAGCCACTTCATGGGTTTCGGCGAAACGTCAACCTTCGCCACTCCGTCACGGCGAAACCGTTTGACGAGACATTATGATCTTCACAATATAGCATGGCCAACATGTTAAGGCCTTTCTGACCAAATTTGAGTTGAATATGGTAAATGTGGTCAGAGCAGCACCTCAAAGTGTAAAACATGGTATTTCCTGTTGCCAGCAGGGGGCGCTATGACAATTACTGAATTTTTTGATGTAGACGTGTTCAGGGCGGGACTATTATCCATCATGTGAAGTTTGGTGCAGATAGGATCATCTACACCAAAGTTGTAGTAGTTGTAGTATAATTTCGTGTTTTTTGGCGAGATATCCAAATTGACCCTTCCGCAGCGACCGCGCCCTTCGACGTGACGAAGATCGTTTAATAACTTTTGATCCCACTGTAGTCGAGCACGCACAGGTAAATTTTTAAGTCAATCCGATAAAATCTGTAGGAGGAGTTCGCTCAAGTACAACGTGTGGAAATGGCCAAAAATGACCTTATTTTGAAAAAACAATTCAAAATGGCCGACTTCCTGTTTGGTTTAGGGTGTCGCTCCAAGAGGTTTTTTGTGCGTCCCGGGATGATACATATGTGTACCAAATTTCATACGCCTAGGGCAAAGTTAAAGCAGGGGGCTTCGATTTTGAAAACTGTTAGGGGGCGCCATTGAGCCATTTTGCCACGCCCCTTTGTAACGACCATAAAATATCGAAATTTTCACCAGACGTGACAAGTGTGCAAATTTTCCTGACTTTTTGGGCATGTTCAGGCCCTCAAAAATGCGATCAAAGGTTTAAAAGAAAAATAATAAGAATAATTTTTATGATTTCAATAGGGCTCTCGCACGGTTCGTGCTCGGGCCCTAATAATAACTCCTTCAGTTTCAATAGGGTCCTCGCACCGCTGGGTGCTCGGGCCCTAATAATAATAATCCTAAGGAAAACAATAGGGTCCTCGCACGGTACGTGCTCGGGCCCTAATAATAATAATCCTAAGGAAAACAATAGGGTCCTCGCACGGTACGTGCTCGGGCCCTAATAATAATCCTAAGGAAAACAATAGGGTCCTCGCACGGTACGTGCTCGGGCCCTAATAATAATCCTAAGGAAAACAATGGGGTCCTCGCACCTTACGTGCTCGGGCCCTAAATATAGCCGCAAGCGGCAATTCCGGGGTTCAAGCCAGCATAGCCATTTAAATTTTGAAAGGTGGGTAAGATCAAGACCTTTGATACACTGAGTTTGTTGATGTTTGAAAAAACCCTCATTGATTTATGGCCGGATTTTGTGAAATTTCATTTCACTTGATGTTTCTCTATTTTTAGCGCCCCCTATTTGCCAATTTCCGCCAAATTTGGCACAGATCCTCTGGTTGATGTCTAAAACAAGTGACTTGAGTTTGACGTCGATAGCTTTTACGTTGACAAAAATATGCAGCGGCATGTGTTTTTTAGCTAGCAGAAAAAAATTATTCCTTTATATCTACCATATTTTTTGGATTTTCGTGCAGTTGGAGCTTAAACGCTAGGAGATAGAAAAAGTAGGTTTTTGATGTGTAGTGACTTACAAAGAGAAATATGCAGTGGAAGTGGGCGTGGCCTATGTCAGAAGATGAGACTCTATTTAGGGAACACGTGGATATAAAGTTTATGAAAATGTGATTTAAAATGTGGAAGTTACAGGCCAAAATGCGTTTTCACCTGTTATAGCGCCACCTAGTGGAGTAGACACACAATTTTTGGTATGGATGGTCTGTGTCCTATCCTATATATACCCTGTGAATTTCATAGCTCTCAACATAATACTTGAGCTAAAATAAATGTTTGTTGTTTATCTTGTAATAAGCCACGCCCACTTTGACCAGTCGTGATGAACTTCAAGATATGGCCTCAGGAGTGACCCAGCATCATACCCACCAAATTTGGTAAAAATCGGTGCAGCCATTTAAGAGATACAAATTTCCCATATTTGCAGCGCCCCCTAGTGGCCAACATTCGCCAAATTTGGCTCATACCCTCACAGTCACATGCCAACCAAGGATCTCCGATTTGGTGTTGTTAGCACTTATTTTGACCGAGATATGCAACAGTTCGCATTTTTATAGCTAGCTAGAAAAATGTATTCATTAATAATTTGCGCATCTTTTGACCAAACAAAATTCTGTGAATAACTTTAGATCAGGTCCAGCTGAAGACTGTACGTGCCAAGTTTCACGATAATCGGATGGAACCCCAAGGAGGAGATAGAAAAAGAAGGTTTTCAAGTTTTTGCGATTTTGTGAAAAAAATTTCTAGGCGGAAATGGGCGTGGCCTAGCCCAGGTGATTCAGGACTATCCAGGGAATGTGTGGATATAACGTTTTTGAATGTGCGACATATGGTGTGGGAGTTATAGCCCAAAACTCATTGACCTTGGTTATAGCGCCACCATCTGGCCAATTGGTATTTCTATATTATGAGCACCATTTGCACACAACTTCCAGTTATTGGTGAAAATTTCATGTCTCTACGATGTACCATCTCACGGGAATTTGCGAAAACATTTCTGAAGAAGAAGAAGAATAATAAAACAGTAGGAAAACAATAGGGTTTCAGCCCTTCGGGCTTGAACCCCTAATAATAATCCTAAGGAAAACAATAGGGTCCTCGCACGGTACGTGCTCGGGCCCTAATAATAATACTCCTAAGGAAAACAATAGGGTCCTCGCACGGTACGTGCTCGGGCCCTAATAATAATCCTAAGGAAAACAATAGGGTCCTCGCACGGTACGTGCTCAGGCCCTAATAATAAAACAGTAGGAAAACAATAGTATTAATAATAATAATAATAATAATAATAATAATAATAATAATAGTAGTAAAAATCCGAACAAAAACAATGGGGTTCCCAGCACCGCTGATCTTGGGAAACGCGTATGCTTCGCATTCGCGTTCCCCAGGCCCCGCAGGCTTGGCCCCCTAATAGTAATAATAATAATAATAAAAATCCAAACAAAAACAATAGGGTTCCCAGCACCGCTGGTCCTGGGAAACGCGTATGCTTTGCATTCGCGTTCCCCAGGCCCCGCGGGCTTGGCCCCCTAATTAGAGCTGCAAGCAGCGTTGAACGGGCCCACGCACCTTCACGCAACTCAAGGGCGCTGGCAGGACGCCGGTTGACGCCACCGTTCATTCCCGTCAAAGGCAGACCCCTCACGCAGGAGTTACACGTCATATCCCTCAAATCATACAAAGACATGTAATTTTGCCAGTAGGTGGCGCCGTACTAATAACCAAGTATTGGCGTATAGATGTGTTGAGGGCAGGACTGTCATCAATCCTGTGATATTTGAGGAAGATTGGAACATGTATGGTGAAGTTGTGAACCAGTTACAAGCAAATTCAAAATGGCAGACTTCCTGCTGGGTTTGTTCCTACCAAGTTTCATAGATGTAGGTCAAACCACCTTCTGGGTCTGCTTCCTAGAATATTTATAGGGGGCGCTGATGAGCCATGTTGGTACATCGAAGATCAAAGATCACATCACACAACACCAATCGGATCCTGTTATATGTGTGCCAAGTTTCATGACTTTACAATCATCCCTTACCCCTCAAATACAAGCTCGTGTTTTATGGCGAATAAGGCGTTGCCACGGTGACAGCGTTTGATGAGACATCATGGTTTTCACAATATAGCATTACCAACATCTTAAGGCATTTCTGACCAAATGTGAGTTGAACGTCCTGAGAGCAGCACCACAAAGTCTAAAACATGGCATTTCCTGTCAACAGCAGGGGGCGTTGTGTCAATCACAGAACTTTGTCATGTAGATGTGTTCAGGGTAGGAATATTATGAATCATGTGGAGTTTGGTGAAGATTGAACAATGTATCCCAAAATTATAGCAATTTCATGTTTCATGGCGAGACATCAAACTTCGCCGCCATCTGACGGCCAAAGCGTTTAACGATCTCCTAATCTTTTGATAACGTTTGATTACAACGTTGTCTAGATGGCTCCCAGTGATTTTGAAGTTGTTCTGATTAATCCTATAGGAGGAGTTTGTTAAAATACAACACGTGCAAAAAGTCAAAAATAGCCGCAAAATTAAAAATGGCCAACTTCCTGTTGAGTTTGGTCTGAGTGCAAGAGGCATTTTTGTGCATCTGGGTGTGATACATGTGTGTACTGATTTTCGTGCATGTCTGCGAATCTTCCTATGGGGGGTGCTGAACTTTAAAGGGAGTGGCCAAGCCATACAGGCACGCTCATTGATGAAACTCATACCATATATTCAGGCCTGGACTGTTAATAAATATATGAAGTTTCAGTCAAATTGGACCATTTGTGGTAAAGTTATAGCAATTTAGGTTGTCATGGCGAGATGTCAAACTTCGGCGCCACCTCTCGGCCACACCCTTCAACAAGAGTGTAATCTTTTAATAACTTTTGATCACAACATTGTCTAGATGGTACACAATGATTTTGAAGTTGTTGTGATTAATCCTGTAGGAGGAGTTCACATGGAAAACGCCAAAAATGGCCGCAAATGACAAAATGGCCGACTTTCCTGTTGGGTTTGGCTAATGCGTTAAGGACACTTTTTTGCGCCTCTGGGGATGATACATGTGCATACCGATTTTTTTACATGTCGGCGAAACTTGCTGTGGGGGATGCTGCACTTTAAGGGGCGTGGCCAAGCCATACGGCCACCCTCATTGATGAAACTCATACCATATGTTCAGGCCTGGACTGTTAACAAACATGTTAAGTTTCTGTCAGATTGGACCAAGTACACTAAAGTTAATGCGAATTTCTGTTTTTTGGCGAAACCTCAACATTCGCCGCCACCTCACGGCCAAACCGTTTATCTATGGAAAAATCTTTTAATAACTTTTCATCACAACTTTGTCTAGATCACACACAGTGATTTTCACCTTGTTCTGATTAATCCTGTAGGAGGAGTTCGTTAAAATACAACATGTGCAAAACGCCAAAAATGACCATGAAATTCAAAATGGCCAACTTCCTGTTGGGTGTGGCCAATGGGTCCAAGAGACTTTTTTGTGCGTCTGGGTGTCATACCTGTGTGTACCAATTTTCGTGCATGTCGGTGAAACATGCGGCAGGGGCTGATGTTTAAAGGGCGTGGTCAAGTCATTTGGCCACGCCCATCAACGAATCTCATATCACATGTTCAGGCCTGGACTGTTAACACACATGTGAAGTTTCAGGCAGATATGACAAAGGACACTGAAGTTAAGGCCACTGTCCTGCATTTTGGCGAAACATTGACTGCGTTGCTCTCTGGGCAGAACGCCGTTTGACGATACATCACAGTCTTCATAATATCGCATTACCAAGGTCTTGAGGCCTCTCTGACCAAATTCGAGCTGGATATGCTGAACGGGCTCAGAGCTGTACCTCAAAGTCTAAAACATGGCATTTTCTTTTACCAGCAGGGGGTGCTATATACAAAATTTCTGCATGTAGACGTGTTCAGGGCGGGACTATTATATATCCAGTGAAGTTTGGTGCAGATCGGACCGTTTACCCCAAAGTTATAGCAATTTTGTTTTTCATGGCGAGACGTCAAACTTCGCCGCCACCTGACGGCCAAACCGTTTAACGATCTACTAATCTTTTGATAACTTTTTATCACAATGTTATCTAGATGGTTCACAGGGATTTTGAAGTCGTTCTGATTAATCCTATAGGAGGAGTTCGTTAAAATACAACACGAGCAAAAAGCCAAAAATGGCCGCAAAATTCAAAATGGCCGACTTCCTGTTGGGTTTGGTCTATGGGTACAAGAGGCTTTTTTGTGCGTCTGGGTGTGATACATGTGTGTACCGATTTTCGTGCATATCGGTGAACGTCATATGGGGGTTACTTTTATGAATGGGCTTGACCAAGTCATTTATCCACCCCCATCAACGAAACTCATATCACATGTTCAGGCCTGGACCGTTAACACACATATGAAGTTTCAGGCAGATATGACCAAGGACACTGAACTTGAGGCCACTTTTATGCGTTTTGGCGAAACATTGACTTTGCCTCGCTCTGGGCGCAAAGCCGTTTGATGAAATGTCACAATCTTCATAATGTAGCATTACCAAGGTCTTGAGGCCTCTCTGACCAAATTTAAGGTGGATATGCTGAACGTGCTCAGAGCTGCACCTCAAAGTCTAAAACATGGCTTTTTCAGTTTCCAGCAGGGGGCGCTATGACAAATACAAAATTCCTGCATGTCGACGTGTTCAGGGCGGGACTATTATATATTCAGTGAAGTTTGGTGCAGATCGTACCATTTACACCAAAGTTATAGCAATTTCGCTTTTCAAGGCAAGACATCAAATTTCGCCGCCAAAAAGCCGATTCCCCCCTCAACGGGTAACTGATCTTTTAATAACTTTTGATCAGTGTAGATGATACACAGCGATTTTGAAGCCGTTCTGATTAATCCTGTAGGAGGAGTTCGTTAAAATACAAAACGTGGAAAACGCCAAAAATGGCCGCTAAATTCAAAATGGCCGACTTCCTGTTGGGTTTGGCCTATGGCTCCAAAAGACTTTTTTGTGCGTCTGGGTGGGATACATATGTGTACCGATTTTCATGCATGTCGGTGAAACGTGCAGCAGGGGCTGCTGTTTAAGTGGCGTGGCCACGTCGTGTGGCCACACTCATTGCCAAAACCCATATCACATGTAAATTTCCACCACGACTGACACGTGTGCCAAATTTGGTGAGTTTTTGAGTATGTTTAAGCTCCCAAAAATGCGATTCATTTCAAGGAAGAAAAATAATAATAATTCCTTCAATTTCAATAGGGTCCTCGCACGGTACTGCTGTGTACCATCTACACCAGAGACATCAAACTTCGCCGCCACCTGACGGCCAAACCGTTTAACGAGGGAAAGATCTTTTAATAACTTTTGATCATCATGTGGTCTAGTTGCAGCACGGCAAATTTGAAGCCGATCCAATGAACCGTCTAGGAGGAGATAGCTCTGAGAGCATACTAGCAAATCGCAAAAATCGGTAAAAAATGGAATATTCAAATCAAAATAGCCGGCTTCCTGTTGGTTTTAGAAAAAAGTCCAAGCGCGCATTTTCGTGCGTCTTGGGATGATACACGACCCCCCCGAATTTCGAGAAATTAGGTCAAACGGGCTGGCGGTGGGAGCCGATTGAACCATTCTAGGGGGCGCCATTTCGCTATTTTGCAACTGGCATCGTTGAGATTTTGCGTACACATAAATGTCCCCTAGACGAATGTGCACGTCAAATTTGGTGAGTTTTTGAATATGTTAAAGCCCCCAAAAATGTGATCAAGCGAAAAAAAAAAAAAAAAAAAATTAAAGCTGCAAGCAGCGTTGAACGGGCCCTCGCACCCCACGCAACTCGGGGCCTGGCGCGGCCGCCACCGTCTCACCAGAGGTCGACCGTCAGACGAGGCGCTGAATGTTCGCCTCCTTCGGACAGTGTAGGAACCAATGCGTTGCGACTTCCCCTCTCCACTGGGTGGCGCTATGACTCTGACTCCTGAGCGTCATGTGGGTGTGTTCATGCCAGGACTATTATCATACATGTGAAGTTTGGAGCAGATTCGACCATTAGATCCCATGTTATAGCAATATCGTGTTTCATGGTGAGACATCAAGTGTCGACGCCATGTCACAGCCACACCGTTCCATGCTGAGCAATTCTCTTAATATGTTTTGATCACACACTTGTGTAGATGGTACACACCAGTTTTGGAGTTAATTGATTCATTTTTGGAGGAGGAGATCATTAAAATACAACACGTGGAAAACGCCAAAAATGACTGTAAATTTCAAAATCGCCGACTTCCTGTCGCGTGTGGCCTACATGTGCAATAGGCTTTTTTGTGCGTCTGGACACGATACATGTGCATACTGATTTTCGTGTACGTCTGTGAAAGTTGTTATGGGGGACGCTGCACTTTAAGGGGCGTGGCCAAGCCATACGGCCACGCTTATTGATGAACCTCATACTATACATTCAGGTCTGGACTGTTAACAAACATGTGAAGTTTGGTGAAGAATGGACAATGTATGCCAAAGTTATACTAATTTCGTGTTTTATGGCGAGACATCAAACTTCGCCGCCACCTGACGGCCAAACCGTTTCACGATGCAAAAATCTGCTTCTAAGTTTTGATTACACCTTTGTCTAGATGGCACACAATGATTTTGAAGTTGTTCTGATGCATCCTGTAGGTGGAGTTCATTAAAATACAACACGTGGAAAACGCCAAAAATGACCATTAAATTCAAAATGGCCAACTTCCTGTTGGGTTTGGCCAATGGGTCCAAGAGCCTTTTTTGTGCGTCTGGATGTGATACATATGTGTACCAATTTTCATGCATGTCAGTGAAACGTGCCGCAGGGGCTGATGTTTAAAGGGCGTGGCCATGTCATTTAGCCACGCCTCTTATGAAATTAATATCATATGCTCAGGGCGAGACCAGTGACGTACATGTGAAGTTTCAGGCAGATCCGACCAAGTACACCAAAGTTAGAGCCACTTCATGGGTTTCGGCGAAACGTCAACCTTCGCCACTCCGTCACGGCGAAACCGTTTGACGAGACATTATGATCTTCACAATATAGCATGGCCAACATGTTAAGGCCTTTCTGACCAAATTTGAGTTGAATATGGTAAATGTGGTCAGAGCAGCACCTCAAAGTGTAAAACATGGTATTTCCTGTTGCCAGCAGGGGGCGCTATGACAATTACTGAATTTTTTGATGTAGACGTGTTCAGGGCGGGACTATTATCCATCATGTGAAGTTTGGTGCAGATAGGATCATCTACACCAAAGTTGTAGTAGTTGTAGTATAATTTCGTGTTTTTTGGCGAGATATCCAAATTGACCCTTCCGCAGCGACCGCGCCCTTCGACGTGACGAAGATCGTTTAATAACTTTTGATCCCACTGTAGTCGAGCACGCACAGGTAAATTTTTAAGTCAATCCGATAAAATCTGTAGGAGGAGTTCGCTCAAGTACAACGTGTGGAAATGGCCAAAAATGACCTTATTTTGAAAAAACAATTCAAAATGGCCGACTTCCTGTTTGGTTTAGGGTGTCGCTCCAAGAGGTTTTTTGTGCGTCCTGGGATGATACATATGTGTACCAAATTTCATACGCCTAGGGCAAAGTTAAAGCAGGGGGCTTCGATTTTGAAAACTGTTAGGGGGCGCCATTGAGCCATTTTGCCACGCCCCTTTGTAACGACCATAAAATATCGAAATTTTCACCAGACGTGACAAGTGTGCAAATTTTCCTGACTTTTTGGGCATGTTCAGGCCCTCAAAAATGCGATCAAAGGTTTAAAAGAAAAATAATAAGAATAATTTTTATGATTTCAATAGGGCTCTCGCACGGTTCGTGCTCGGGCCCTAATAATAACTCCTTCAGTTTCAATAGGGTCCTCGCACCGCTGGGTGCTCGGGCCCTAATAATAATAATCCTAAGGAAAACAATAGGGTCCTCGCACGGTACGTGCTCGGGCCCTAATAATAATAATCCTAAGGAAAACAATAGGGTCCTCGCACGGTACGTGCTCGGGCCCTAATAATAATCCTAAGGAAAACAATAGGGTCCTCGCACGGTACGTGCTCGGGCCCTAATAATAATCCTAAGGAAAACAATGGGGTCCTCGCACCTTACGTGCTCGGGCCCTAAATATAGCCGCAAGCGGCAATTCCGGGGTTCAAGCCAGCATAGCCATTTAAATTTTGAAAGGTGGGTAAGATCAAGACCTTTGATACACTGAGTTTGTTGATGTTTGAAAAAACCCTCATTGATTTATGGCCGGATTTTGTGAAATTTCATTTCACTTGATGTTTCTCTATTTTTAGCGCCCCCTATTTGCCAATTTCCGCCAAATTTGGCACAGATCCTCTGGTTGATGTCTAAAACAAGTGACTTGAGTTTGACGTCGATAGCTTTTACGTTGACAAAAATATGCAGCGGCATGTGTTTTTTAGCTAGCAGAAAAAAATTATTCCTTTATATCTACCATATTTTTTGGATTTTCGTGCAGTTGGAGCTTAAACGCTAGGAGATAGAAAAAGTAGGTTTTTGATGTGTAGTGACTTACAAAGAGAAATATGCAGTGGAAGTGGGCGTGGCCTATGTCAGAAGATGAGACTCTATTTAGGGAACACGTGGATATAAAGTTTATGAAAATGTGATTTAAAATGTGGAAGTTACAGGCCAAAATGCGTTTTCACCTGTTATAGCGCCACCTAGTGGAGTAGACACACAATTTTTGGTATGGATGGTCTGTGTCCTATCCTATATATACCCTGTGAATTTCATAGCTCTCAACATAATACTTGAGCTAAAATAAATGTTTGTTGTTTATCTTGTAATAAGCCACGCCCACTTTGACCAGTCGTGATGAACTTCAAGATATGGCCTCAGGAGTGACCCAGCATCATACCCACCAAATTTGGTAAAAATCGGTGCAGCCATTTAAGAGATACAAATTTCCCATATTTGCAGCGCCCCCTAGTGGCCAACATTCGCCAAATTTGGCTCATACCCTCACAGTCACATGCCAACCAAGGATCTCCGATTTGGTGTTGTTAGCACTTATTTTGACCGAGATATGCAACAGTTCGCATTTTTATAGCTAGCTAGAAAAATGTATTCATTAATAATTTGCGCATCTTTTGACCAAACAAAATTCTGTGAATAACTTTAGATCAGGTCCAGCTGAAGACTGTACGTGCCAAGTTTCACGATAATCGGATGGAACCCCAAGGAGGAGATAGAAAAAGAAGGTTTTCAAGTTTTTGCGATTTTGTGAAAAAAATTTCTAGGCGGAAATGGGCGTGGCCTAGCCCAGGTGATTCAGGACTATCCAGGGAATGTGTGGATATAACGTTTTTGAATGTGCGACATATGGTGTGGGAGTTATAGCCCAAAACTCATTGACCTTGGTTATAGCGCCACCATCTGGCCAATTGGTATTTCTATATTATGAGCACCATTTGCACACAACTTCCAGTTATTGGTGAAAATTTCATGTCTCTACGATGTACCATCTCACGGGAATTTGCGAAAACATTTCTGAAGAAGAAGAAGAATAATAAAACAGTAGGAAAACAATAGGGTTTCAGCCCTTCGGGCTTGAACCCCTAATAATAATCCTAAGGAAAACAATAGGGTCCTCGCACGGTACGTGCTCGGGCCCTAATAATAATACTCCTAAGGAAAACAATAGGGTCCTCGCACGGTACGTGCTCGGGCCCTAATAATAATCCTAAGGAAAACAATAGGGTCCTCGCACGGTACGTGCTCAGGCCCTAATAATAAAACAGTAGGAAAACAATAGTATTAATAATAATAATAATAATAATAATAATAATAATAATAATAGTAGTAAAAATCCGAACAAAAACAATGGGGTTCCCAGCACCGCTGATCTTGGGAAACGCGTATGCTTCGCATTCGCGTTCCCCAGGCCCCGCAGGCTTGGCCCCCTAATAGTAATAATAATAATAATAAAAATCCAAACAAAAACAATAGGGTTCCCAGCACCGCTGGTCCTGGGAAACGCGTATGCTTTGCATTCGCGTTCCCCAGGCCCCGCGGGCTTGGCCCCCTAATTAGAGCTGCAAGCAGCGTTGAACGGGCCCACGCACCTTCACGCAACTCAAGGGCGCTGGCAGGACGCCGGTTGACGCCACCGTTCATTCCCGTCAAAGGCAGACCCCTCACGCAGGAGTTACACGTCATATCCCTCAAATCATACAAAGACATGTAATTTTGCCAGTAGGTGGCGCCGTACTAATAACCAAGTATTGGCGTATAGATGTGTTGAGGGCAGGACTGTCATCAATCCTGTGATATTTGAGGAAGATTGGAACATGTATGGTGAAGTTGTGAACCAGTTACAAGCAAATTCAAAATGGCAGACTTCCTGCTGGGTTTGTTCCTACCAAGTTTCATAGATGTAGGTCAAACCACCTTCTGGGTCTGCTTCCTAGAATATTTATAGGGGGCGCTGATGAGCCATGTTGGTACATCGAAGATCAAAGATCACATCACACAACACCAATCGGATCCTGTTATATGTGTGCCAAGTTTCATGACTTTACAATCATCCCTTACCCCTCAAATACAAGCTCGTGTTTTATGGAGAATAAGGCGTTGCCACGGTGACAGCGTTTGATGAGACATCATGGTTTTCACAATATAGCATTACCAACATCTTAAGGCATTTCTGACCAAATGTGAGTTGAACGTCCTGAGAGCAGCACCACAAAGTCTAAAACATGGCATTTCCTGTCAACAGCAGGGGGCGTTGTGTCAATCACAGAACTTTGTCATGTAGATGTGTTCAGGGTAGGAATATTATGAATCATGTGGAGTTTGGTGAAGATTGAACAATGTATCCCAAAATTATAGCAATTTCATGTTTCATGGCGAGACATCAAACTTCGCCGCCATCTGACGGCCAAAGCGTTTAACGATCTCCTAATCTTTTGATAACGTTTGATTACAACGTTGTCTAGATGGCTCCCAGTGATTTTGAAGTTGTTCTGATTAATCCTATAGGAGGAGTTTGTTAAAATACAACACGTGCAAAAAGTCAAAAATAGCCGCAAAATTAAAAATGGCCAACTTCCTGTTGAGTTTGGTCTGAGTGCAAGAGGCATTTTTGTGCATCTGGGTGTGATACATGTGTGTACTGATTTTCGTGCATGTCTGCGAATCTTCCTATGGGGGGTGCTGAACTTTAAAGGGAGTGGCCAAGCCATACAGGCACGCTCATTGATGAAACTCATACCATATATTCAGGCCTGGACTGTTAATAAATATATGAAGTTTCAGTCAAATTGGACCATTTGTGGTAAAGTTATAGCAATTTAGGTTGTCATGGCGAGATGTCAAACTTCGGCGCCACCTCTCGGCCACACCCTTCAACAAGAGTGTAATCTTTTAATAACTTTTGATCACAACATTGTCTAGATGGTACACAATGATTTTGAAGTCGTTGTGATTAATCCTGTAGGAGGAGTTCACATGGAAAACGCCAAAAATGGCCGCAAATGACAAAATGGCCGACTTTCCTGTTGGGTTTGGCTAATGCGTTAAGGACACTTTTTTGCGCCTCTGGGGATGATACATGTGCATACCGATTTTTTTACATGTCGGCGAAACTTGCTGTGGGGGATGCTGCACTTTAAGGGGCGTGGCCAAGCCATACGGCCACCCTCATTGATGAAACTCATACCATATGTTCAGGCCTGGACTGTTAACAAACATGTTAAGTTTCTGTCAGATTGGACCAAGTACACTAAAGTTAATGCGAATTTCTGTTTTTTGGCGAAACCTCAACATTCGCCGCCACCTCACGGCCAAACCGTTTATCTATGGAAAAATCTTTTAATAACTTTTCATCACAACTTTGTCTAGATCACACACAGTGATTTTCACCTTGTTCTGATTAATCCTGTAGGAGGAGTTCGTTAAAATACAACATGTGCAAAACGCCAAAAATGACCATGAAATTCAAAATGGCCAACTTCCTGTTGGGTGTGGCCAATGGGTCCAAGAGACTTTTTTGTGCGTCTGGGTGTCATACCTGTGTGTACCAATTTTCGTGCATGTCGGTGAAACATGCGGCAGGGGCTGATGTTTAAAGGGCGTGGTCAAGTCATTTGGCCACGCCCATCAACGAATCTCATATCACATGTTCAGGCCTGGACTGTTAACACACATGTGAAGTTTCAGGCAGATATGACAAAGGACACTGAAGTTAAGGCCACTGTCCTGCATTTTGGCGAAACATTGACTGCGTTGCTCTCTGGGCAGAACGCCGTTTGACGATACATCACAGTCTTCATAATATCGCATTACCAAGGTCTTGAGGCCTCTCTGACCAAATTCGAGCTGGATATGCTGAACGGGCTCAGAGCTGTACCTCAAAGTCTAAAACATGGCATTTTCTTTTACCAGCAGGGGGTGCTATATACAAAATTTCTGCATGTAGACGTGTTCAGGGCGGGACTATTATATATCCAGTGAAGTTTGGTGCAGATCGGACCGTTTACCCCAAAGTTATAGCAATTTTGTTTTTCATGGCGAGACGTCAAACTTCGCCGCCACCTGACGGCCAAACCGTTTAACGATCTACTAATCTTTTGATAACTTTTTATCACAATGTTATCTAGATGGTTCACAGGGATTTTGAAGTCGTTCTGATTAATCCTATAGGAGGAGTTCGTTAAAATACAACACGAGCAAAAAGCCAAAAATGGCCGCAAAATTCAAAATGGCCGACTTCCTGTTGGGTTTGGTCTATGGGTACAAGAGGCTTTTTTGTGCGTCTGGGTGTGATACATGTGTGTACCGATTTTCGTGCATATCGGTGAACGTCATATGGGGGTTACTTTTATGAATGGGCTTGACCAAGTCATTTATCCACCCCCATCAACGAAACTCATATCACATGTTCAGGCCTGGACCGTTAACACACATATGAAGTTTCAGGCAGATATGACCAAGGACACTGAACTTGAGGCCACTTTTATGCGTTTTGGCGAAACATTGACTTTGCCTCGCTCTGGGCGCAAAGCCGTTTGATGAAATGTCACAATCTTCATAATGTAGCATTACCAAGGTCTTGAGGCCTCTCTGACCAAATTTAAGGTGGATATGCTGAACGTGCTCAGAGCTGCACCTCAAAGTCTAAAACATGGCTTTTTCAGTTTCCAGCAGGGGGCGCTATGACAAATACAAAATTCCTGCATGTCGACGTGTTCAGGGCGGGACTATTATATATTCAGTGAAGTTTGGTGCAGATCGTACCATTTACACCAAAGTTATAGCAATTTCGCTTTTCAAGGCGAGACATCAAATTTCGCCGCCAAAAAGCCGATTCCCCCCTCAACGGGTAACTGATCTTTTAATAACTTTTGATCAGTGTAGATGATACACAGCGATTTTGAAGCCGTTCTGATTAATCCTGTAGGAGGAGTTCGTTAAAATACAAAACGTGGAAAACGCCAAAAATGGCCGCTAAATTCAAAATGGCCGACTTCCTGTTGGGTTTGGCCTATGGCTCCAAAAGACTTTTTTGTGCGTCTGGGTGGGATACATATGTGTACCGATTTTCATGCATGTCGGTGAAACGTGCAGCAGGGGCTGCTGTTTAAGTGGCGTGGCCACGTCGTGTGGCCACACTCATTGCCAAAACCCATATCACATGTAAATTTCCACCACGACTGACACGTGTGCCAAATTTGGTGAGTTTTTGAGTATGTTTAAGCTCCCAAAAATGCGATTCATTTCAAGGAAGAAAAATAATAATAATTCCTTCAATTTCAATAGGGTCCTCGCACGGTACTGCTGTGTACCATCTACACCAGAGACATCAAACTTCGCCGCCACCTGACGGCCAAACCGTTTAACGAGGGAAAGATCTTTTAATAACTTTTGATCATCATGTGGTCTAGTTGCAGCACGGCAAATTTGAAGCCGATCCAATGAACCGTCTAGGAGGAGATAGCTCTGAGAGCATACTAGCAAATCGCAAAAATCGGTAAAAAATGGAATATTCAAATCAAAATAGCCGGCTTCCTGTTGGTTTTAGAAAAAAGTCCAAGCGCGCATTTTCGTGCGTCTTGGGATGATACACGACCCCCCCGAATTTCGAGAAATTAGGTCAAACGGGCTGGCGGTGGGAGCCGATTGAACCATTCTAGGGGGCGCCATTTCGCTATTTTGCAACTGGCATCGTTGAGATTTTGCGTACACATAAATGTCCCCTAGACGAATGTGCACGTCAAATTTGGTGAGTTTTTGAATATGTTAAAGCCCCCAAAAATGTGATCAAGCGAAAAAAAAATAAATAAATAATTAAAGCTGCAAGCAGCGTTGAACGGGCCCTCGCACCCCACGCAACTCGGGGCCTGGCGCGGCCGCCACCGTCTCACCAGAGGTCGACCGTCAGACGAGGCGCTGAATGTTCGCCTCCTTCGGACAGTGTAGGAACCAATGCGTTGCGACTTCCCCTCTCCACTGGGTGGCGCTATGACTCTGACTCCTGAGCGTCATGTGGGTGTGTTCATGCCAGGACTATTATCATACATGTGAAGTTTGGAGCAGATTCGACCATTAGATCCCATGTTATAGCAATATCATGTTTCATGGTGAGACATCAAGTGTCGACGCCATGTCACAGCCACACCGTTCCATGCTGAGCAATTCTCTTAATATGTTTTGATCACACACTTGTGTAGATGGTACACACCAGTTTTGGAGTTAATTGATTCATTTCTGGAGGAGGAGATCATTAAAATACAACACGTGGAAAACGCCAAAAATGACTGTAAATTTCAAAATCGCCGACTTCCTGTCGCGTGTGGCCTACATGTGCAATAGGCTTTTTTGTGCGTCTGGACACGATACATGTGCATACTGATTTTCGTGTACGTCTGTGAAAGTTGTTATGGGGGACGCTGCACTTTAAGGGGCGTGGCCAAGCCATACGGCCACGCTTATTGATGAACCTCATACTATACATTCAGGTCTGGACTGTTAACAAACATGTGAAGTTTGGTGAAGAATGGACAATGTATGCCAAAGTTATACTAATTTCGTGTTTTATGGCGAGACATCAAACTTCGCCGCCACCTGACGGCCAAACCGTTTCACGATGCAAAAATCTGCTTCTAAGTTTTGATTACACCTTTGTCTAGATGGCACACAATGATTTTGAAGTTGTTCTGATGCATCCTGTAGGTGGAGTTCATTAAAATACAACACGTGGAAAACGCCAAAAATGACCATTAAATTCAAAATGGCCAACTTCCTGTTGGGTTTGGCCAATGGGTCCAAGAGCCTTTTTTGTGCGTCTGGATGTGATACATATGTGTACCAATTTTCATGCATGTCAGTGAAATGTGCCGCAGGGGCTGATGTTTAAAGGGCGTGGCCATGTCATTTAGCCACGCCTCTTATGAAATTAATATCATATGCTCAGGGCGAGACCAGTGACGTACATGTGAAGTTTCAGGCAGATCCGACCAAGTACACCAAAGTTAGAGCCACTTCATGGGTTTCGGCGAAACGTCAACCTTCGCCACTCCGTCACGGCGAAACCGTTTGACGAGACATTATGATCTTCACAATATAGCATGGCCAACATGTTAAGGCCTTTCTGACCAAATTTGAGTTGAATATGGTAAATGTGGTCAGAGCAGCACCTCAAAGTGTAAAACATGGTATTTCCTGTTGCCAGCAGGGGGCGCTATGACAATTACTGAATTTTTTGATGTAGACGTGTTCAGGGCGGGACTATTATCCATCATGTGAAGTTTGGTGCAGATAGGATCATCTACACCAAAGTTGTAGTAGTTGTAGTATAATTTCGTGTTTTTTGGCGAGATATCCAAATTGACCCTTCCGCAGCGACCGCGCCCTTCGACGTGACGAAGATCGTTTAATAACTTTTGATCCCACTGTAGTCGAGCACGCACAGGTAAATTTTTAAGTCAATCCGATAAAATCTGTAGGAGGAGTTCGCTCAAGTACAACGTGTGGAAATGGCCAAAAATGACCTTATTTTGAAAAAACAATTCAAAATGGCCGACTTCCTGTTTGGTTTAGGGTGTCGCTCCAAGAGGTTTTTTGTGCGTCCCGGGATGATACATATGTGTACCAAATTTCATACGCCTAGGGCAAAGTTAAAGCAGGGGGCTTCGATTTTGAAAACTGTTAGGGGGCGCCATTGAGCCATTTTGCCACGCCCCTTTGTAACGACCATAAAATATCGAAATTTTCACCAGACGTGACAAGTGTGCAAATTTTCCTGACTTTTTGGGCATGTTCAGGCCCTCAAAAATGCGATCAAAGGTTTAAAAGAAAAATAATAAGAATAATTTTTATGATTTCAATAGGGCTCTCGCACGGTTCGTGCTCGGGCCCTAATAATAACTCCTTCAGTTTCAATAGGGTCCTCGCACCGCTGGGTGCTCGGGCCCTAATAATAATAATCCTAAGGAAAACAATAGGGTCCTCGCACGGTACGTGCTCGGGCCCTAATAATAATAATCCTAAGGAAAACAATAGGGTCCTCGCACGGTACGTGCTCGGGCCCTAATAATAATCCTAAGGAAAACAATAGGGTCCTCGCACGGTACGTGCTCGGGCCCTAATAATAATCCTAAGGAAAACAATGGGGTCCTCGCACCTTACGTGCTCGGGCCCTAAATATAGCCGCAAGCGGCAATTCCGGGGTTCAAGCCAGCATAGCCATTTAAATTTTGAAAGGTGGGTAAGATCAAGACCTTTGATACACTGAGTTTGTTGATGTTTGAAAAAACCCTCATTGATTTATGGCCGGATTTTGTGAAATTTCATTTCACTTGATGTTTCTCTATTTTTAGCGCCCCCTATTTGCCAATTTCCGCCAAATTTGGCACAGATCCTCTGGTTGATGTCTAAAACAAGTGACTTGAGTTTGACGTCGATAGCTTTTACGTTGACAAAAATATGCAGCGGCATGTGTTTTTTAGCTAGCAGAAAAAAATTATTCCTTTATATCTACCATATTTTTTGGATTTTCGTGCAGTTGGAGCTTAAACGCTAGGAGATAGAAAAAGTAGGTTTTTGATGTGTAGTGACTTACAAAGAGAAATATGCAGTGGAAGTGGGCGTGGCCTATGTCAGAAGATGAGACTCTATTTAGGGAACACGTGGATATAAAGTTTATGAAAATGTGATTTAAAATGTGGAAGTTACAGGCCAAAATGCGTTTTCACCTGTTATAGCGCCACCTAGTGGAGTAGACACACAATTTTTGGTATGGATGGTCTGTGTCCTATCCTATATATACCCTGTGAATTTCATAGCTCTCAACATAATACTTGAGCTAAAATAAATGTTTGTTGTTTATCTTGTAATAAGCCACGCCCACTTTGACCAGTCGTGATGAACTTCAAGATATGGCCTCAGGAGTGACCCAGCATCATACCCACCAAATTTGGTAAAAATCGGTGCAGCCATTTAAGAGATACAAATTTCCCATATTTGCAGCGCCCCCTAGTGGCCAACATTCGCCAAATTTGGCTCATACCCTCACAGTCACATGCCAACCAAGGATCTCCGATTTGGTGTTGTTAGCACTTATTTTGACCGAGATATGCAACAGTTCGCATTTTTATAGCTAGCTAGAAAAATGTATTCATTAATAATTTGCGCATCTTTTGACCAAACAAAATTCTGTGAATAACTTTAGATCAGGTCCAGCTGAAGACTGTACGTGCCAAGTTTCACGATAATCGGATGGAACCCCAAGGAGGAGATAGAAAAAGAAGGTTTTCAAGTTTTTGCGATTTTGTGAAAAAAATTTCTAGGCGGAAATGGGCGTGGCCTAGCCCAGGTGATTCAGGACTATCCAGGGAATGTGTGGATATAACGTTTTTGAATGTGCGACATATGGTGTGGGAGTTATAGCCCAAAACTCATTGACCTTGGTTATAGCGCCACCATCTGGCCAATTGGTATTTCTATATTATGAGCACCATTTGCACACAACTTCCAGTTATTGGTGAAAATTTCATGTCTCTACGATGTACCATCTCACGGGAATTTGCGAAAACATTTCTGAAGAAGAAGAAGAAGAATAAAACAGTAGGAAAACAATAGGGTTTCAGCCCTTCGGGCTTGAACCCCTAATAATAATCCTAAGGAAAACAATAGGGTCCTCGCACGGTACGTGCTCGGGCCCTAATAATAATACTCCTAAGGAAAACAATAGGGTCCTCGCACGGTACGTGCTCGGGCCCTAATAATAATCCTAAGGAAAACAATAGGGTCCTCGCACGGTACGTGCTCAGGCCCTAATAATAAAACAGTAGGAAAACAATAGTATTAATAATAATAATAATAATAATAATAATAGTAGTAAAAATCCGAACAAAAACAATGGGGTTCCCAGCACCGCTGATCTTGGGAAACGCGTATGCTTCGCATTTGCGTTCCCCAGGCCCCGCAGGCTTGGCCCCCTAATAGTAATAATAATAATAATAAAAATCCAAACAAAAACAATAGGGTTCCCAGCACCGCTGGTCCTGGGAAACGCGTATGCTTTGCATTCGCGTTCCCCAGGCCCCGCGGGCTTGGCCCCCTAATTAGAGCTGCAAGCAGCGTTGAACGGGCCCACGCACCTTCACGCAACTCAAGGGCGCTGGCAGGACGCCGGTTGACGCCACCGTTCATTCCCGTCAAAGGCAGACCCCTCACGCAGGAGTTATACGTCATATCCCTCAAATCATACAAAGACATGTAATTTTGCCAGTAGGTGGCGCCGTACTAATAACCAAGTATTGGCGTATAGATGTGTTGAGGGCAGGACTGTCATCAATCCTGTGATATTTGAGGAAGATTGGAACATGTATGGTGAAGTTGTGAACCAGTTACAAGCAAATTCAAAATGGCAGACTTCCTGCTGGGTTTGTTCCTACCAAGTTTCATAGATGTAGGTCAAACCACCTTCTGGGTCTGCTTCCTAGAATATTTATAGGGGGCGCTGATGAGCCATGTTGGTACATCGAAGATCAAAGATCACATCACACAACACCAATCGGATCCTGTTATATGTGTGCCAAGTTTCATGACTTTACAATCATCCCTTACCCCTCAAATACAAGCTCGTGTTTTATGGCGAATAAGGCGTTGCCACGGTGACAGCGTTTGATGAGACATCATGGTTTTCACAATATAGCATTACCAACATCTTAAGGCATTTCTGACCAAATGTGAGTTGAACGTCCTGAGAGCAGCACCACAAAGTCTAAAACATGGCATTTCCTGTCAACAGCAGGGGGCGTTGTGTCAATCAGCTCTTCTTTGCCTCTCATTTGAGACAGGGATTCCAAGGCGCTGGACTATCACAGACTTGTTACCCTTTCTAAGGCATCCATACTCGTCAATGATGGATGCAGGGACCGGGCTAAGTTCGTAGTCAAAGAGGGCAGAGAGCTACATTCTTCTCTTGCTCCCCACCACCAGCAGCCCAGCAAACAATGCCTCAAGGTCAGGTATGATCTTCCCATTGACCTTTATTCCTTTTTTCTTACATTTCATTGTCGCCACTTTATTTGAGATGGGAGCATGAAATCCCCCAGGAAGTGATGAGGAGAACAGTGAGCTCATATTCTGTCCAATAGTCAATGCATCCTGCACATTCACCTTTTCATCTGCAACCTGGCCATTTATGATATAGTGGAGTATCGTGCTCTCTGTGTTGAGAGGGTGGGAGTTTTCCCAAAGTACTTCCAGAATTTTAGCCCGGTCCTCTGCATCAAGCTCCCGCCGTCGTTTACCTTCTTCTTTGTGTCTGCTGGACTTCATTGTCATTGATGATGTCTCAACGTCTTCATTTTCAGTGTACATCTCAGCCAATGACATGGAGAGATGGGAGCAGATGCTGAAAGACTGGATCCACACAGCAACCTGCTCAGGGTTGGTGGAGATGCCCTTCATGCCTCCTACCCCTTTCCCTTGTTTAATGTATGTTTGCTCACCAAACATATCTGCACTAACTGCGACTGCACCGTCTGAGTGGCGGCACACATGGCTTCCAGAGAGGAGGTCATCCATGGCTGTAGCAGGAAGGTGCTGCATGTCGCGCAGATGCCATGTTATCCACCTTGAGTAGTGGTGATGACAGACAGCAAATAAATAGGGTAGCATCTCTTCAAGACAGTGTTGCTGCAGCAGCCAGTCACCCTCTCTCTCTGCTCGCCAGAATTTGTGCGCTATTAGGGTTGGAATGATGAAGCAATCCACCCATAGCCGGCCTGTGGGGTGTGCTCTTGCTTTCTCCAGGTATGTCATGATCTGAACATGAGTCTTCTCCCCCTCCTCTAAGAAGTCATGAAGAAGAACAGACACAACCATACGGTAGGCTCGCATTGCTTTGGGCCTTCCCATTGAAGATGGATGTAAGTCCTGCAAATGATGCGCCTACTAGCTCCTCCAAACCGGTTGAATTCATCAGTACTCCAATTGAGCCAATGAATGACATGAGAGTGTGCATCATCCCAGGTCTAAGCACCACTGATAACGATCGCTGCAGATCACTCCACTTGATCAGACAAGCAATCTCGTACAGCTGCATGTCAAAAGTTATATGAGTATGGCTCATTCCAAACTGCTTCAGTGATTTGTCTAAGTAGGCCATGGTACTGAGCACCGTATCAGGGTGTGCAGGGGAGGAATCAAGCAGCGGTCCAAAGACACTTATTGTCTTCAGTTTGGGAGCACTGTCATTACCATCACGATCTTGTACAACATTGTATGCTGACCAGTCCAGGGGAAGAGGGGAGGAGTGGAGCTGACAGAGCCAAGCAGTATCCCTCTTCTGTGCTCTTGAGACACTTTGTTTGATGGCATGTTGGAGAGCATTAGTTCTTGGAACTTCTTTTAGAGCTGGTGGGTCTATCTTCTTGGGGTCTGTGTAATGTTCAATGACAAAACTGCTTTTATCTGCTAGACAAAGTCTCCCAGCTTCAAGCTTTGTGAGACGAGGTATTTTTAGTGACATAATCCCACCACCAGGAGTGGCTTCTCCAGTGAACAGGATAACTACTGGATTCTGCACAAACTCAGTGGCCATGGCATGAGTTGTGTGGCAACCAATGGGTGTGAAGACCACAAGATCAAAATTATCACCCCAACTGTGAATAGCATCGATTCGCCTCTCAAGGCCAACTGCATGAAGGTACTTATCTGGCTCCTCATTAGCATATTTAGCAGCTGACTTGCGGAATCGCAGGACTTCATCATATGTAGTGACGATGCCATGCTCGTTTAAATTTTGAATCAGTTCTGAGCTACCATGCTTATGGTGGAGTTTTACAGCAAGCCCCAGAGTTGTCTGATTCCAGCTTCTACTGATGTGCTGCTGAATGCATTGAGCAAGTGTAAGTGAGGGTTTGGTCACTTTTCCATCCTTGGACACAAGACTGGAGACAAGTTTGAGGGGGGTTGGACTTGTGTCTTGAACAACCTTGTCATGTCGGAAGCTGCTAAGGTCATATTCATGGGGCAATGGAATATTTTGTACCTCTGCACGTACTTTGGTAACTAAATTGGTGACATCATCACTAGAGGTTTCAGCTTGTTTTACAAGTTTGAGTGATTTACCAATGGACTTTCTGAAGCCAACAATAGTTTGGCACCCTTCAACTCTCAGTACAATTAAAGCGTCACCATAATAATCACACAAATTGGATAGCATTTGCTTCTTGCAGAGGTCCCCTGAATTAGTTACATATACATCATATAACTCTGACACAGTCCACATCCCTGACTTGTTTGCATTAATGTGGTCAATCACAGCAGCTAAGCAGCTATCAATTCGTTTGCAACTAGCACTTACACTCGAGCTAACAGACACCTTTCTAAAGTTATTATAGCAGTTAGTGTGATACTGGGCATCAGCTGCAGGCAGGTCCACAACGCCATTCACATGTAGCTCCACTACCCTAACCCAATCATCGTGTCCTTTATGTGTTCTATCCTCTTCTGAACAACATAATTCTGTAACATTTTTAATTATTTCAAATACATGAGTTATATGTCCAACTAGCATCCTCTAAAACTTAAGAATTGGCTTAAAATCCATCAAAATCGGCCCACTGGCAGTTAAAATCTGCCCACTTCCGCTTTAAAAAACCATTTTGAATTTTGTAAATGTCAGAAATGGATTCAGCATCATGAGTAACCCCTAAAACCACTCCAATATTGCCCAGATCAGCCTAGCAGTTGTTGAAATATTGCCCATATATGTGATTATGCTAATTTATGCTAATTATGCTAATTGTGCTAATTGCCCAATATATGCAAGTTAGTATCCAGCAGTTTCTGAATGCTGGGGACCCATACTATATATTTCTAACATAAAACTTTGGGGTACTCAACATTTCCGGGTTCAATATGGGGCCCTACGGGCTGGTAAGTAGACTAATAGGGTCCTCGCACCGCGTGGTGCTTGGGCCCTTATAATAATAATAATTCCTTGCATTTCAATTGGGTCCTTGCACCGCGTGGTGCTCGGGCCCTCATAATAATAATAATAATTAAAGTTGCAAGCAGCATTGAACGGGCCATCGCACCTTCACGCAACTCAAGCGCGCTGGCAGGATTCCAGCTCACGCCGCCGTTCATTGCTGTCGAAGGCAGACCCCTCACGCAGGAGTTACACGTCATATCTCTCAAATCATACAAAGATATGTCATTTTGCCAGTAGGTGGCGCCGTACTAATAACCAAGTATTGGCGTATAGATGTGTTCAGGGCAGGACTGTCATCAATCCTGTGAAGTTTGGGGAAGATTGGAACATGTATGGTGAAGTTGCGAACCAGTTACAAGCAAATTCAAAATGGCGGACTTCCTGTTGGGTTTGGCACATGGCTGCAAGAGGCTTTTTTATACATCTTTCAGTGATGCATGTGCGTACCAAGTTTCATAGATGTAGGTCAAACCAGCTTGGGGGCTGCTTCGTAGAAAAATTGTAGGGGTGCTGTTGAGCCATGTTGGCACATCAGAGCAGAAAAATCACATCAGACAACACAAATCGGATCCTATCATATGTGTGCTAAGTTTAATGACTTTACAAGCATCCTTTACCCCTCAAAAACAACTTCGTGTTTTATGGTGAATAAGGCGTTGCCACAGTGACAGCGTTTGACGAAACCTGAAAAGCTTCTGGTGTGATCGTCATCAAGCTCTTGGGACTATGTCTCAGCAAAATTGAGGTAGTTGTGGTTAACTTGGTAGAAGAGAGACATGAAAGAATGAAAGCAGTATCTTTCTGCTGCCAGTAGGTGGCGCTATGAGGCTGATTAAAAATGTCTCTGTGGATGTTTTCACGGCTAGACTTTTATCATATGTGTGAAATTTTGGACAGATATGTCCAAGTAGAGTCAAGTTTCACAACTTTTGTTATCATGGCGAAACATCAAAGTTTGCCGCCACGCCATGGCCACGCCCTTTGATGAAAACTCACAGTGTTCACAAATAAACACCACTTAACTGTGATGTATAGATTGACCAAGATTGAGGTGGATTTGGCCAAGTTGTGGGAGGCATACTTCAAAATATAAAACATGACATTTTCTGTTACCAGTAGGGGGCGCTACATTTATCACAAATTATTCATATGTAGATCTCCTCAGAGCTGGACTGTCATCAATCCTGTGAAGTTTGGGGACCATGTGTGCTGGAGTCATACACTACTTCCTGTTTTGTGGCAAGACCCCGAAGTTTGAGGCCCTGCCACGGTCACATGGTGTGACAACAATTCCAGCTTTTGATAACTTTTCTTCTTCAATGTCTCGAGGTGGGACAGACCAAGTTTGAAGTTGATGGGATAAAATCTGTAGGAGTAGTTCCAAGTTTGTGTTTTATGGCGAAGAAGGCGGAGCCATGGTGACAGCATTTGATGAAACCTCAAGCCTGTGATAACTTTAGTTTTCAAGGTCTTGGGGTGGGACAGACCACGTTTGATGTGGATTGGATAACAACTCTAGGACAAGTTCGTTAATTTACGTCTACTGAAAATCAACAAAAATGCAGAAAAGTGGCACAGGTAAATTCAAAATGGCGGACTTCCAGTTGGGTTTGGAGCGTAACTCCAAGAGGCTTTTTTGTACGTCTTGGAGTGTTACATAAGCCTACCAAGTTTCATACATGAAGGTGAAACCAGCCTTGGGGGCTGATTCATCGAAAAATTGTAGGGGGCGCTATTGAGCTATGTTGGCACATGAAAACACCAAAATTATATCAGACAACACAATTTGGCCCGTGTCATGTGTGTGCCAAGCTTTGTGAGTTTTTAAGTATCTCTTGCCCCTCAAAAACAAGCTTGTGTTTTATGGCGAATAAGGCGGTGCCACGGTGACAGCGTTTGACGAAACCTCAAAAGGTTCTGGTTTGATGATCATCAAGGTCTTGGGACTATTTATCAGCAAAATTGAGGTAATTCAGGTGAATCTGGTAGAAGAGGGACATGAAAGAATGAAAAAAGTAACTTTCTGCCGCCAGTAGGTGGTGCTATGATGCTGTTTCAAAATTTCTCTGTAGGGCTGGACTGTTATCATATGTGTGAAGTTTTGGAAAGATTTGTCCAAGTTCAGTCAAGTTATAGCAACTTTTGTTATTATGGCGAAACATCAAAGTTCCCCGCCACGCCATGGTCACGCCCTTTGACGAAAACTCACAGTTGTCAAAAGAAAACATCATCAAGTCCTTATGGATAATTTCACCAAGGTTGAGGTTGATGTGGCCAACTCTGGAGGAGATGTGCTTCAAAGTAGAAAACATGACATTTTCTATTACCAGTAGGGGGGCGACATTAATTGCAAATTATTGACATGTAGATCTCTTCAGAGCGGGACTGTCATCAATCCAGTGAAGTTTGTGGAGGATTGGACCATGTATGCTGGAGTAATAAACTACTTCCTGCGTTATAATTTGAGGTCCCGGCACGGTCACACGGTGTGACGAAAACTCAAGCCTTTGATAAATTTTTGTCTTCAATTTATGTAGGCGGGACAGACCAAGTTTGGGGTCAATCGGACAAAATCTCTAGGAGGAGTTCATTCATTTACGACCCCTAAAAATGGCCAAAATGCATCAAAATTGCATATTCAATTCAATATGGCTGACTTCCTGTTGGGCTAAGGGCATGGGCCCAAGAGGCTTTTTTGTACGTCTTGGTGTGTTACATATGCCTACCAAGTTTCATACACGTCGGTTAAACTACCTTCGGGGGCTGTTCCGTAGAAAGTGTTAAGGGGGCGCTACTGAGCCATTCCTTTGCACATTATGATGAAACCCCTACCATATGTAAAGTTTCACCACTTCTGATGAGTCTGTGAAGTTTCATGAGTTTTCGAGTATGTTAAGGCCCCCAAAAAGGCAATTTACTTTGGAGAATAATCATAATTCCTTGCATTTCAAGAGGGTCCTCGCACTGTGTGATGCTCGGGCCCTAATAATTCCTTGCATTTCAAGAGGGTCCTCGCACCGCATGGTGCTCTTGCCCTAATAATTAAAGCTGCAAGCATGTGGAACGGGCCCTCGCACCTTCACGCAACTCGAGGGCGCTGGCAGGACGTCGGCTGACGCCGCTTTTCATTCCTGTCGAAGGCAGACCCCTCACGCAGGAGTTACATGTCGTATCGCTCAAATCATACAAAGACATGGCATTTTGCTAGTAGGTGGCGCCGTACTAATAACCAAGTATTGGCGTATAGATGTGATCAGGGCAGGACTGTCATCAATCCTGTGAAATATGGGTAAGAGTGGAGCATGTATGGTGAAGTTGTGAAGCTGTTACAAGCAAATTCAAAATGGCGGACTTCCTGCGGGGTTTGGCATGTGGCTGCAAGAGGCTTTTTTTGTACGTCTTTCAGTGATGCGTGTGCATACCAAGTTTCATAGATGTAGGTCAAACCACCTTCAGGGACTGCTTCGTAGAATAATTATAAGGGGCGCTGATGAGCCATGTTGGTACATCAAAGACCAAAAATCACATCACACCACACCAGTTGGATCCTGTCATATGTGTGCCAAGTTTGATGACTTTACAAGCATCCCTTACCCCTAAAAAACAACTTTGTGTTTTATGGTGAATAAGGCGTTGCCACGGTGACAGCGTTTGATGAATACTCAAACGCTTGTGGTGTGATCATCATCATGGTCTTGAGACAATGTATTAGCAAAAATGAGGTGGTTGATATTAACCTGCGAGAAGAGAGACATGAAAGAATGAAAGCAGTAACTTTCTGCCACCAGTAGGTGGTGCTATGACGGTGATGAAAAATTGTGCGGTCGATGTTTTCAGGGCTGGACTTTTATCATATGTGTGAAGTTTTGGAAAGATATGTCCAAGTAGAGTCAAGTTACACAACTTTTGTTATCATGGTGAAACATTAAAGTTCGCAGTCACGTCATGGCCTCGCCCTTTGACGAAAACTCACAGTGTTGACAATAAAACATCTTCTACATGTGATAGATAGATTGACCAAGTTTGAGGTGGACCTGCCCAAGTTGTGGGAGTTATACTTCAAAATATAAACCATGTCATTTCCTGTTACCAGTAGGGGGCGCTATAATTATCACAAATTATTGACATGTAGATGTCTTCAGAGCAGCACTGTTAGCAATTCTGTGAAGTTTAGGGAAGATTGGACCATGTATGCTGGAGTTATACACGACTTCCTGTTTCATGGCAAGACCCCGAAGTTTGAGGCCCCGCCATGGTCACACGGTGTGACGACAAGTCAAGCTTTTGATAACTTTTCTTCTTCAATGTGTTGAGGTGGGACAGACCAAGTAAGAAGTCGATTGGATAAAATCTGTAGGAGTTCTTACAACTCCGTATCTTATGGCGAAGAAGGCGGCGCCACAGTGACAGCTTTGATGAAACCTCAAGCCTGTGATAACTTTTCTTCTTGTAGGTCATTGGTTGGCACAGACAAAGTCTGAAGTGGATTGGATAAAATCTCAAGGACAAGTTTGTTAATTTACGTCTCCTGGAAATCGCCAAAAATGCACAAAAGTGGCACAAGTAAAATCAAAATGGCAGACTTCCTGTTGGATTTGGTCTATGGGTGCAAGAGGCTTTTTTGTGTGTCTGGGTGTGATACATGTGTGTACCGATTTTCGTGCATATTGGTGAACGTCCTATGGGGGTTACTTTTATGAATGGGCGTGACCAAGTCATTTAGCCACGCCCATCAACGAAACTCGTATCACATATTCAGGCCTGGACCGTTAACACACATATGAAGTTTCAAGCAGATATGACCAAGGACACTGAAGTTAAGGCCACTTTTATGCGTTTTGGCAAAACATCGACTTTGCCACGCTCTGGGCGCAATGCCGTTTGACGATACGTCACAATCTTCATAATGTAGCATTACCAAGGTCTTGAGGCCTTTCTGACCAAATTTGAGTTGGATATGCTGAACGTGCTCAGAGCTGCACCTCAAAGTCTAAAACATGGCTTTTCTGTTTCCAGCAGGGGACGCTATGACAAATACGAAATTTCTGCATGTAGACGTGTTCAGGGCGGGACTACTATATATCCAGTGAAGGTTGATGCAGATTGGACCATTTACCCCAAAGTTATAGCAATTTGGTTTTTCATGGCGAGACATCAAACTTTGCAGCCACCTGACGGCCAAACTATTTGACGATCTACTAATCTTTCGATAACTTTTGATCACAACGTTGTCTAGATGGCACACAGTGATTTTGAAGTCGTTCTGATTAATCCTGTAGAAGGAGTTCGTTAAAATACAACACGTGCAAAAAGCCAAAAGTGGCCGCTAAATTCAAAATGGCCGACTTCCTGTTGGGTTTGGCCTATGGCTCCGAGACTTTTTTGTGCGTCTGGGTGTGATACATATGTGTACCAATTTTCGTGTATGTCAGTAAAACCTGCAGTTGGGGCCCCTGTTTGGGGGCCATGGCCCTGCCATTTTACCCTGCCCATCGCCGCAAACCATAAAACACGTAAATTTTCACCACGACTGATGCAACCGCCAAATTTGGTGAGTTTTTGAATATGATAAAGCCCTCAGCCCTTCAGTTTCAATAGGGTCCTCGCACCGGATGGTACTTGGGCCCTAATAATAATTCCTTACATTTTGAAACTGAAGGAGTTATTATTTTTTCTCCAAATGAATTGGCTTTTTGAGGGCTTTATCATATTCAAAAACTCACCATATCTGGCGGTCGCATCAGTCGCGCTGAACATTTACGTGTATTATGGTTTGCGGCAATGGGCGGGGTAAAATGGCGGGGCCATGCCCCTTAAACAGGGGCCCCGACTGCAGGTTTCACCGACATACACGAAAATCGGTACACACATGTATCACATCCAGACACACAAAAAAGTCTCTTGGAGCCATTGGCCAAACCCAACAGGAAGTCGGCCATTTTGAATTTAGCGGCCATTTTTGGTGTTTTCCACGTGTTGTATTTTAACAAACTCCTCCCACAGGATTAATCAGAATCACCTTAAACTTGCTGTGTACCATCTAGATTAGTTTGTTCTCAAAAGTTATTAAAAGATCAGTTACCCGTTGAGGGATGTATTGGCTTTTTGATGGAGAAGTTTGACGTCTCGCCATGAAAAACCAAATTGTTTTCACTTTGGGGTAAATGGTCCGATCTGCACCAAACTTCACTGGATAATAGTCGCGCCCTGAACATGTCTACATGCAGATATTTCGTATTTGTCATAGCGCCCCCTGCTGGAAACAGAAAAAGCGATGTTTTAGACTTTGAGGTGCAGCTCTGAGCACGTTCAGCATATCCAACTCAAATTTGGTCAGAGAGGCCTCAAGACCTTGGTAATGCTATATTATGAAGCTAGTGATGTATCGTCAAACGGCATTGCGCCCAGAGCGTGGCAAAGTCGATGTTTTGCCAAAACTCATAAAAGTGGCCTTAACTTCAATGTCCTTTTTCATATCTGCCTGAAACTTAAGATGTGTGTTAACGGTCCAGGCCTGAACATGTGATATGAGCTGCGTTGATGGGCGTGGCTAAATGACTTGGTCACGCCCATTCATAAAAGTAACCCCCATAGGACGTTCACTGATATGCACGAAAATCGGTACACACATGTATCACACCCAGACGCACAAAAAAGCCTCTTGCACCCTTAGACCAAACTCAACAGGAAGTCAGCCATTTTGAATTTTGCAGCCATTTTTGGCTTTTTGCACGTGTTGTATTTTAACGAACTCCTCCTATAGGATTAAACAGAACGACTTCAAAATCACTGTGTGCCATACAGACAACATTGTGATCAAAAGTTATCAAAAGATTAGTAGATCGTTAAACGGTTTGGCCGTCAGGTGGCGGCAAAGTTTGATGTCTCGCCATGAAACACGAAATTGCTATAATTTTGGGATACATTGTCCAATCTTCACCAAACTTGACATGATTCATAATAGTCCTACCCTGAACACATCTACATGACAAAGTTCTGTGATTGTCATAACGCCCCCTGCTGTTGACAGGAAATGCCATGTTTTAGACTTTGAGGTGCTGCTCTGAGGACATTGACCTTATCCAACTCACATTTGGTCAGAAATGCCTTAAGATGTTGGTAATGCTATATTGCGAAAACCATGATGTCTCGTCAAACGGTGTCGTCATTACAGCGCAGCAAAATGTTTCGCCAAAAGGGACATGTTATGTTTTTCTCGCAAAGGCATTGGCCGAGCTCTCTCCAACGCAGTGTGTTTTTGATTTCTAAGCCAGGTGCACTTCTTTGATTGCTATTTCTTTTACTACTTCAAAGAACTGACACACACACACACAGAGTAAATTTTCTAGACTAAAGAGTTAGGTTCTACATGCATCCTCAATATGCATTCACTTTTCTGCTTCATTTTGTTTTGGTTTGAATGTTTGATTTTGAATCTTCTGGTTCATAATACATGTTTATATTCATAAATCTGATGCTGAGTTGTTTTTTTGTTTTTTTTTTCAGGGAACAAAAAAATAGTATTATTGAAGCATTTAGAAGTTCCTTTCATACCATCAAGAAATGACAAGCATTTCATTCATAGGCCTATAGTGGGTAAATGGCGCGATCAGGTCGTCAGCATTGATTGAATGATTAATTTCACCTTTATCCTACAGGGGGAACCACTGACATTGCAGAATGCATCCTTTTACACTGTTATGGCTGTGCAATCAAAAAATGTGGTTATAATGGAAGTCTATGGGGAAATTTCAGCCACCAAGGGGACGAAAGGAAGAAAAAGTTAAAATCTGATGGTGCACAAAAACTAATCATGCATCAAAGTCTGTGTGGTTACTAATCTTTGATATATCCAAGACTGTGATAACAGGTAAAAAATCTCCAGGCTCAAATCATTTTTTATATTGAAAATCAGTCATTTTTTGTGTTTTTCCCCCAAATCGGTGACACCACTTATAAAATTGTCATTGAAAATATTAAAATTCTAAAATTTATAAATAATTAGTAGTTTTGATAAGAACTGAGATTAATTAACATATTTATGCAAAAAAAGTGGAAAAGAAATGTATCTGATATATATTTTCAGGAATTTTTTTTAGTGGCTGTTTTCAGCCACCAAGGGTATAACAGGATGGCTATTCTAAGGGTAGGGCTAAGGACAGGAACTCCACCTTTACCTTTAAGTACGCTCCAATTATCTCATTAATGAACACATACATATATTACTGTATTCTAAATGTTATTTCATTATAAATTTATTTATATTTTATGATAGCTCAATCATTTTAAGAAAATTATAAATGTGATTATTATTATTATTATTATTATTATTATTATTATTATTACTGTTAGTGATAATAATAATAATAATAATAATATAAAATTATATTATTTTACTTGACCTGTATTCATTTATATTAGCTATATTATTTTAGTGAAAACTGTCAAGTCTTATCTGTCATTATCACTAATGAAAAATGTTAATACTTACATCCAAAAGAAAAGAGCAAGAACTATTGTTCCTCCCTTTAATCTGAATTTATATTGAAACAATGCCTGTACTGTTCCACCATAAATAAAGTAACACTGAATAATTTACATGAAAATCTAGGGAATGGCAGACATTTTTTATGTTGGTTACGCACAGCCTTGGAGACACAGACATTTGGGGAACAAGCCTCTTTTTCTGCCTTTAGGTCCATCTGGTCTTTTAGTATAAAAATGTTTGTAAAGTATCCCCCTTATAATACACAATAAAGATCTGAACCACTTTTTTTCATAACAACATAAGCAATCAGAGTTAATTTCACTGAATTTGATTGAAAACACAGAGAAAGTGCTGGAACAAATTATTGACACTGACAGAACATCTGACATTAGAATATTGTTGTGATCCCTCAAATCAACTGTCAGGTCATGGTAATCAAAGTAAAAAACCAACAATTCTCTAATCAATATATAACAAAAACTATTCATATATTTACAAAAGAAGTGCTTTTGTTTTTTATCCATAAAAAATATGAAGGCCATGCCTGAAAACAGTTCCTGCCTGCAATGAGACAGAGAGACACACCAGACTCGTAACACTTCAAGAGGGGGGAGACTGACTGACCTGGTTCATCTGCATTCAGTGTAGGGAAGTCTTGTTTCATGCTGGAGATTCTGGTGATGCTGTGAAAGAGTGAAGCTACTCACAATATGACAGAGGAAAAGTAAAAACACTTTATTGTAAATATACTTTATACTGTTCTGATATGAAATTTATTTTCCAAAATATGTTGTGTATATACAATTGCAGTCTTTTTCCCTCAGTAAATTTGTAAAACCAAATTCCATTTTTTGTTTTTTTCTGCATTTAAAATGTTAATACACTCTTTTAACATGCAGTAAATTGTAAAAAACTGTCAGATATTGAAATTTCCAAGTGTTCTCAAAAAATGGACAAAATCACTCCCTCACAGGACATTCTCAGGTCCATTTATAGTTAAAATAAGTAAAAAGATCGTGGCTGATATTTTGAGACTCAAGTGTTACATTTGTGTTACCTTACAAATACCCATTTTACAATCCAGAACCTGTTTGCGTGAAAGGAATCCTGCCACAATCTCACAACTGCAAGCACGCTAAATAACACGGTGTCAGAGCTAGGAATTAATCCCATGAAACGGGATTCCCTGAAAATCTAATCAAGACCATTTCACATTTGCCAGGAAATGCAATGACAAGAAATGGGAAACATGCTTTTTTATTTATCTTCTTTAAGCACATAATATATTACATGTATTCAGAAAAATTTAAGTGACACTTAACTGTCATAAAACACACACCACATATGATTGTGTGTGTGCTGTGTGCCAGTAAAATACAACACAGCCTATTAATTAAGAAAAAGCACTCAGTAAAAAGCAGATGCATGATCAGTGTCTGACCTCGTGGTATTGCACATATACTAATGCACAAATGCTGAAAAAAAATACAGAAATGGTCTGTTAACTTTGAGTGATCATTGATTTTAATAGCCTGATATGTGTTGCTTTGTTATTACAGGAGGCTCACTCTCGCAGCCTCAGCTCGTAGCAGAAGAGCAGCAGTAGAATACAGGTTAGACTGTGACAAATCAGGCCACAAGGCACCCTGAGTGTGGCGGGGGCTGTGGTCGCCGGCGGCACCCCGAGTTGACAGAGCCCCGAGTGGCGTGGGGTGCGAGGGCCCGTTCAACGCTGCTTGCAGCTTTAATTATTATTGCTTTTATTGCCTTCATTATAGACAGCTGGAGAGTGACAGGAGATGGAGTAGTGAGAGCAGATGACAGAAACCTTTACACACTGACTGATTCTTTAATAAAACTTATTTTTTAATTGTATTCTGAAAAGGATAAAGTTGTAAAGGTGAGTGTTTTCAGTCATAATGCTGACCAAGAGAGTCAAAACACAGAGGTAAAACATTTGAAATTTATTGATTAGAATTTTCAAACAGTTTCGGGCAGTATACACTCAGACTGTGAGAAAGCTTTGAAAACACATAATATGCAGTCAAATGTGCCTCTACATACATATGTCTACATCGCAGACATGTTTTTCTTTCTTTGTGACTCATTGAAATGTTTGCATGATTAAGGCAAGAGGTGTATACCCTTAATTATAATCCACTCCATACAGATAGACCAGTTTAAGATGACTGTTACATAAATTGTGTTAATTATGTAAAAAAAAACACCTCTACAAATTAGTCATATAATGGCAATCAATTACAAATTATTTGACATTAATGATGACACACTGTAAGTGTGCTGTTAATGATGACACACACAATGTAGTAGGTATGTACTTTGATATATGCATTATAATGGTTGTAATGTCAACATTACAGACCCAGGGTTGTGTGCTAGTAAATGTGCTTATTAAGTGTCATAAAAAGGACCAATAATGTGGAAATCAGGATATATTGAGTGAAATATACATGCATATTACTTCAAAAACAATGACTTCAGGAAAGCTGCTGTACTGTAATACACAAGCTCCCTATGGTTTCTCTGACATAGTGATGCCTCCTTCAAGAACATGCTGTAACTGCAAAGTGTCTGCTTCATGTGTAGCTTTCTTACTCCACTTCATGAAATACACAGACAAGAAGAAAACCTGAAGGGGCTCCCAACACAGTCTTGCTAACTGTGGCATGCTAATATGTTTCTAGCTAGTACAATGCTAGCTAATTACAGCTAACGCCTTAACATTTAGTACATTTGTTTGGGAATAAAGACAGATTTCCAAAACACTTGAGCTTTGCAAGTGAACACAAGGTGAAAAAGAGCTTTAAGAAGGCATCTGATATCTAAACCCCTCAGCAGAGTTCACTGTTCCTGAGTATCAGCACTTGCTTTCTAACGTGAAATGATTTAGACTTCACAACACTGATTAACAACAAAACTCAAACCCATCAGAAATGATTATGCATACATTCACAACAGTGTTAGTATGATGTTATAGCAGAATATTACTTCAGGTCAGTGTCATCATTTATCATGTTAACAACAACTATCTAGCTTTTGTAATAAGTAGATTGCAATAAGTAGATATACTGATACAATAGACTTGATGTAGCTGTGTAATCTCCTTCAGGGCATTGGTTAGCAACATTTCTGATGCTAGGGTTCTTTCTTCTGTTTTGGTGAGGACAGCCCAAAGGATGTGTCTACTGATAGAAAGTTTTATTAATGCTGGTTTTTGTATTACACATATTTTTTTTTGAATTCCTTAAAAACAAATAATGAGCCCTGTCATGAACAAAAGAGAAGGGTTTGCCCATGAGAATAATGGGAGTTATCTTTCTCTTTTAACAGTTATCTACTGATTTACTTTAGTTCCTTTAAATCACCAGTTCCCACATTTTCTTGTCTTTTTACCCTGTTTTGAAGTAACACTGTCTTTTTGTGATCCAGATTTAGAGCTGTGGTTTGTTGTTGGTCTGGTGTAAGCTATGAAGGGCCACACAACAAAGCCCGAACACATTCACAAACATTCATGTCCAATTTGGAAATTTCAGAAAACATTACATTTGACTTTGAACCCATGTTTCCCTTTATTTATGCAAATAAGTGTTTGACAAGTGTTTGTAATAAATAAGTGTTTGCCCAGGACTGATGATACATAATTACATCATCAGGATTGGTCCTCAACAAGTAGTAGTAAACGAGAACACTGACTGGCTGAATGTAAGAGGCCATCACAAGTACTATTTTCACTATTAAATTTTACTATTTAATTTTTTAAAAAGTACATTAAAACATGGATTATACTGTGTGAGATTAAGACACTAATGGGCATTACATGTTGAAATTCAAACATGAACCAGTGAAATGAGAGAGGAGTTTAAGTCCACAATTCCAATTCAACCTACTATTCTGCCCTAATCTTCATTATTACAGCAATACACTGAGAAGATTAGTATTAAAATAGGTACTGATGGCTTTAATCGTTCCATGTCTCCTTTAGTTTTAGTCATCCTTAACTTCTTTTTCATTCATTCCTGTTTCCTGGAGTGGCCCCTGAATGTGTCCATGAGGTTAAAGGCTCCCAGGTACTGGCCCAGCATGATGCCCTGCTTCATGGGCAGGATGCTGTGAAGAGAATATGACAAAAAAATCAGATGTCTATTAAGATCCTCTGGCTGGCCCTCATGACTGCAAAATCTCACATTATTTTATGTGAGTAAGTACTTGAAGTAAGTTAAGTACTGTATGATTTTAGCAATAATGTAGCACCTTTTAAAACAAAGTGCTTTACTATGGAGTTAGATTAGTCTCAATATTAATAAATGCACACAGAAGGATTCACAAATACATGTTAAGATTTATATATAAGTGACTCTCTCCACACAAATATTTTCAATGCACACACATATATTTGGCATTTTATATAAATGTAAAAAAAATCCACAAATAACCCAAAAAGTTTCACAAATGTATTTCTGATGCACACACAAATATTTATTGTTTTAAATATATGCAATTTTCATCAAAACATATGTGGATGTTGATACATTCATATACAGATGCTTTTATTTTGTGAACCTCTGCGCATTCGTGTGTGAATCTTTTTGAGACTCCCCTGACGTGACCCGATCCACAAATGCATTTTTTCTACCAAGGGGATATAGGTAGCCAATCAGATGTCTCCTTCCTCTTCAGCCAATCACATGAGCGTCCCGCTACCACCCCCACGTGGGGTATGTTTTAACGTCGTAGTGTCAGAGGGTGGCAGTAATGCACAACTACATTGTTTGCCGACCGCCACATTAATAAGGACGAGAAGAAGAAGAAGAAGAAGCAGAAAGCGGTCAGTGCAGAGCCCCGGGTCAATGGTCAAGAGCAGGGTTTCCCCTAGAAAAAATTGGCACCGGACAACGTGATCGGCTTTCCGACGTGTCGATCGTGCCCTTGTTCATTTGTTTGTTGGGTCTTCTTTTCATGTTATTTTCTGCAGTTATTTTTGCATTTGTTCGTGCCCATAGCCTGTCTGGTTTAAGTGTTTTTGCTTTGTGTATTAATCTGTATTGTAGCAATAACCTCAAGCTGTACATCCGTCATCCATTCGTATATGTCCGTGTGTGTGTGTGTGTGTGTGTGTGTGTGTGTGTGTGTGTGTGTCTGTGTGTGTGTGTGTGTTTCTCAGTGAAACGAATTTCCCGAGTTGCAGAGAGGAGGGGAGCAGCAGCATAAAAATAATTTTAAAAATCCTCTCATTATTTCGGTCTTTATGTCTTTTCTTCTGCAATATTTTATAAAAATTCACTATATAGTCAACAATATAGCAGACTAAAAGTTATATACTATTTGTTTTTTAAGAGTGTACTAAGAGTGCTAATTGTCATTATCAATGGAGACGTGAAGCAGCGAAAAAAATGCGCACGGTAAAAAAATTAAATACATTTTAAAAAGCTGACTTGTATATTGACATGAGGCGTTGAAAGGTTTGCTGATCCTCTTGACTGTGACATTTTGTTCATTAAATTTAATTGCTGGTACGTTTATCTAAAAAAAACAACAACTTCTTGATGTGCTTCTGAGCAAAAACAATCGAATTGTGTATGACGGTCTGGCTGACCGCTGCGGCGCCAGGAGGGGGTGCTAGAATGTTGGCGGTCCTAGTGTTAATAACGCGGCGTGCTGCCAACTTGAAATAAAAAAGTCAGTTCGCTATTGAAATATATATGCAATAAAAACTCTAGATAAACAAAATGAAAAAATCCTTTGACATGCTTAATTCAAATTGTGCTTGGAGGGAATATTTTCACCGGACATTTGGACCGGCGGTGTTAAAAAATGTCGGACTTCGGCAGATTTTACCGGTCAAAGTCCGGTAATTACCGGATAACGGAAACCCTGCTCTTGACCATTGACCCGGGGCTCTGCATTGAGCGCTTTCTGCTTCTTCTTCTTCTTCTTCTCGTCCTTATTAATGTGGCGGTCGGCAAACAATGTAGTTGTGCATTACTGCCACCCTCTGACACTACGACGTTAAAACATACCCCACGTGGGGGTGGTAGCTGGACGCTCATGTGATTGGCTGAAGAGGAAGGAGACATCTGATTGGCTACCTATATCCCCTTGGTAGAAAAAATGCATTTGTGGATCGGGTCACGTCAGGGGAGTCTCAAAAAGATTCACACACGAATGCGCAGAGGTTCACAAAATAAAAGCATCTGTATATGAATGTATCAACATCCACATATGTTTTGATGAAAATTGCATATATTTAAAACAATAAATATTTGTGTGTGCATCAGAAATACATTTGTGAAACTTTTTTGGTTATTTGTGGATTTTTTTTACATTTATATAAAATGCCAAATATATGTGTGTGCATTGAAAATATTTGTGTGGAGAGAGTCACTTATATATAAATCTTAACATGTATTTGTGAATCCTTCTGTGTGCATTTATTAATATTGAGACTAATCTAACCCCATACTTTACAGGGTATAACAAAGTAAGAAACATATATACACAGCTATAACAGGAGTTTTGGAAGCAGTTTACAGATTTAGCTGATCTAGTGGGAGAGGGGGTGAGGGTGGGGGTTAGTGGGGCTGCTGTATACGTTTTTTTTTTTTTCATATTTATAGTCCTCTGAGTAGGGCTTGGTGGTGCTCTTTGCCTTTTGTGTGACAGGCTCCTCTGTAATCTGATAAAAGAATGAGACTGTTAATAAATGCAGGGACAGGGATGAAGCAGCAGATCTCTGTCGGCCTACATCAACATTTGATTTTGATTGACAGTGTCACATGATAATCGCAGGAAAGGAGAATGTACTTCACACTGATCAGACTAAGCCCGAGGGGTGGGACCCCTGAATGGGTAACATGAACATAGCTATAATTCCTTACATAGCTGTAATTGGCAATAAACTGAGGGATGTTTTCTTTCCTTGAAATTTACATAGATTAGGCAAAATTCTAATTAATAATTATATTATGCATGAACCATTCATTTGCAAATGGTTTGCTTGGATTTTTCTGCGAAGTTTGCACTACTGAATGACAAGCACTCGTGCTTTGTGCTGTAAGAGCTCTGCCTTGTTTTGTTCAGAAAAAGGACTTTCCAGTCATCATAATCTCACATGCAAAAAGTCTTATCTGACAGCATGACAGGGGAAATAATAATACATGAGCTTTACGAATTCGGAGAACTCAATGCACAATATATCTTTTTCTGCTGCATGAGGTCTCTCCATCAAAACAATAACCAAAGACAGAGTTTGGTGATGTAGTGAAGTAGTGTTAGGAGTTGTTGTCTTCATTGTTTAACAACCACATTGTCATTTTATTTTAAAAACAAAATTCATAATGTTAACGTTTCTGTATAAATTACTGTCCATAGCCCAAGTCAAAATAAAAGCTGCATTACCTGTCTTAAAAAATTACTTGTCATAAAATATACATACACTCTAAAATTTATCTTCAGAATTTGAACTTTTTTTGTCTCTAAATGACTAGCATCGGCACACTGGGTAGCAGTCCTTTATGAATCAGTCTCGTGGACTATCGCCCACGTATCTGCAGTGGATAATTACTAACTACTGAACACACTCTCTATATCCATCTTTTGGTTTCACAGCTCTGCTGCTGGAGGTTGTGCATTTTGGAGTGAGTATTGTAGTAGATGGAGATGTAACAGAAGGTGGATCTGCACAGGCTGTTCTCACAAACTGTATATTTTCCTACAAAAAGTAATTCATCTAAATTCCTACATATCTCATGTATCTTGAGAGGCTGCAATCACATGACCAACTGCTGACAGGAAAAACAAGTAAGCTGTCCTGAGTGCTCTTGTGAAGAGCCAGGTTGGGGTGGTAGATGGGTCACAAAAATGTAGACTTTCTGCCGGGACTTTCCCCCTGAGATATGTTCGTAATCGTGTAAACTTTGAATGAACTCTGAGTCATTTTGAGGTACGTCCTCACCATGTTTCTTTTCCTAAACCTGTAACTTCACGATAATTACGTGACTGTATATTACGGACATAATTCGTAGGGTGCCAATTTTTAGTATATCATCAGAACTGTTCTATGAGGATACACTGATCTGCATCAGGATGAGGGCTGTCATTATAAAACAGTACGTAGGATCCATGCTAAAAGTGTACGTGTGCACAAAAGCCAAGAAAGGGGGGGGGGTTTATAAGTTTTATAATTTTAATGATAAAGGGGCTTTATAAGTCACGTGTGCTATGAAATGAAACTATGTGTATAATAATGATTTCTCTCACATTTAATTTCTAGAATCTGGCTTCAATTCACAACCTCGCCATCTGCGTTGCTGTCTCCAAACCATTGGTGTGCATGGGTCAGAGTTTCTGTACAGGAGGCACATTCCCCCTCAAGTTTGTTTTTTAAGCTCACAACTTTTGTGTAGTTGTAAATGAGACCTAATGAGTAAAAGATCTCCTGAACAGCTTAAAATTGGCGCTTTCAAGGTTTTTCATGGCTCACTGAAATAATTTTATTTTCTTTGTGTGTGAGAGATGAACATTTAGAAAAAAATATTTGCAGCAATTTTGGAAGGCAGTGCAGGGTACACATTTCTGTCTCTGCATGTTTAACCTTGTTTGGTGCTGCAGTCTTTACTTTCATCTTACCGCAATCACTTCAGACTGCCACGACTATTCATCAGTGCTTTAAGTTTTCTAGCACATGCAGAGGAAGGTGAAGATGTCACTTTGTAGAAACCTGCTGGAATCTCTCTGATGAGCTGCAGTGAGCGTGTTGTGTCATTTCCTGTGCTTCTGTGATAGCATCTTGTGCTGCTCTAGCGAGCTCATACCAGCTAATTTTCTGATATTCCCCATTTCAGCTGCTAAATACTGAATGATTAAACCCCCACTAGACCCATTCAAGCACTCATGGCTCTGTTCTTCTTCCAGCGACTTTCTTGCTTATCCCAGCTGTTGTTTACATGCTATTAGCCTTGTTAACTACATTAGCTTAGCACTTAGCACTGGCTTTTCCCTCTCCTGCTCTCTCTTGCTAGGTGTGTCAGATGTTTAGCTATTCCTCTGTCTGCTTTAGCCATAGTGGTACATGTAATAAATGTAGTTTATTTACTGCGTTGGTGGCAAAGCTTAGTGAATTGGAAGCGTGACTCAACAGAATGGAAAATCATTCAGTGGCTGCGGTAGTTAGCCAGCCCCCTGTACTCTGCGTCTGCTGGTGGTCCTCCAGCAACTCCTGGGCAGGCGGGAGACTGGGTGACTGTTCAAGAGAAGCGTAGTACCAAGGCGAAGCCCATGGTTTACCACCAACCTGTTCACGTTTCTAACCGTTTTTCTCCACTCAGTGACACACCCGCTGAGGAGAAAACTCTAGTCATTGGCAGCTCTATTCTGTTATTGACGTTGGTGGTGATGACACCTGGTTACGCCAATCGGTCACTATAATTAATGCTGAGTCCGTGTGTCCATATGCAAAAACTATATCAGACTCTGTAGTTTTCTCTGAACCCCTCAAAAATCTGACAAGTGATGAGATGTTTAGCCGCATGTCATCATTCTATCACTGGCTGTCCAGGTGGTGTCCAGCAAATGATGTGAGCGTCATAGATAATTGGTGAACGCTCTGGAAAAAAACCTGGTCTGATTAGGAAAGAGAGCATTCATCCTGCTTTGGATGGAGCTGCTCTCATCTCTAGAAAACTGGCAAAGTGTATAAGTGATTCAAAATCCTGACAACCTAGTGTTGAGACCAGGAATCAGGGTTGCAGTCTTAAACGCTTCTCTGAGCTTCCAGTGCAGTTACCCACCAATCATGTTAAAAAAACGGTGTCTGTCCCCTGATTAAATTATTTAAATCTTAAGTTAAAAGAAAAGGAGTTGTACATAAAACCTAATAAAATTAAAACCTCTTCTGTGACAGAAAGGCAAAATAGAAGACTTAAATGTGGACTATGTTAAATATCAGGTCTCTGTCATCTAAAATAGTGTTAGTGAACAAATTAATATCAGATCATCATATTGATACACTCTGTCTCATTTTTGACTCTAGTCTATTAATAACCCCTAAACCTAAGTTATCATTCCTTTGAAAGCCTTGTCCTTAGTCTTTAACGTACGACCTGGAAAACCTTACAGCCACTTCTATTTGTTATAGTGTACCATGCTCTTGGCCCATATTCTGAATTTTTATCTGAATTCTCAGAGTTTTTATTCAGTTTATTTCTTAAATCAGATAAAGTTATGATTGTAGGTGATTTTAATATTCACGTTGACGTTGATAATGACTGCCTCACTACTGCATTTATCTCCTTATTAGACTCCATTGACTTCAGTCAGAAATTACATAATCCCGCTTATTGTTTTAACCACACCCTCGATCTTGTTCTGACGTATGGAATTGAAAATGAAAAATTAATAGTCTTTCCACAGAATCCCTCTTAATTAGACCATTATTTAATTACTTGATTAAACACCACTCTGCAAAAGCTACTACACTAGATGTTTATCTAATAGTGCTGTAGCAAAATTTAGGAAATGATCGACATAAAATTTAATACCATGTCCCACTGTAACAGAGGTTTCCTGTACTGACTTTAAACTCTCCCAAATTGATTATCTTGTTGAAAGTGCTGCAGGCTCACTGCAAGCAACACTCAACTCCCAATCCCGAAACCTTACAGCCACTTCTATTTGTTATAGTGTACCATGCTCTTGGCCCATATTCTGAATTTTTATCTGAATTCTCAGAGTTTTTATTCAGTTTATTTCTTAAATCAGATAAAGTTATGATTGTAGGTGATTTTAATATTCACGTTGACGTTGATAATGACTGCCTCACTACTGCATTTATCTCCTTATTAGACTCCATTGACTTCAGTCAGAAATTACATAATCCCGCTTATTGTTTTAACCACACCCTCGATCTTGTTCTGACGTATGGAATTGAAAATGAAAAATTAATAGTCTTTCCACAGAATCCCTCTTAATTAGACCATTATTTAATTACTTGATTAAACACCACTCTGCAAAAGCTACTACACTAGATGTTTATCTAATAGTGCTGTAGCAAAATTTAGGAAATGATCGACATAAAATTTAATACCATGTCCCACTGTAACAGAGGTTTCCTGTACTGACTTTAAACTCTCCCAAATTGATTATCTTGTTGAAAGTGCTGCAGGCTCACTGCAAGCAACACTCAACTCCCAATCCCGAAAATTAAAACAAATACCGTGGAAATTTTAAAGAATTGGCATTTAACCAAGCTGGAAGAATGTCATTTAGTCTGGGAAGACAGTCTTAAAACATACAGGAGGGCCCTCCGCAATGCCAGGCCAAACTATTACTCAGCATTAACAGAGGAAAATAAAAACAACACCAGGTTTCTTTTGAGCACTGTAGCCTTGCTGACAGTCACAGCTCTATTGAGCTTTGTATTCCTTTAGCCCTCAGTAGTAATGACTTTATGAGCTTTTTTAATGTCAAAATTCTAACTATTAGAGGCAAAATTCATCACCTATTGCCCTCACACAGTGCCGATCTGCCTTCAAACACAGGGACCTTAAACAAAGACTGTAAGATCTTATATATTTAGACTGCTTCTCTCTGATTACCCTTCAACAACTGACTAAAATGATTTCTTCATTTAAATCATCAACGTGTCTCTAGACCCCACCCCAACTAGGCAACTTAAAGAAGTTTTACCTTTAGTTAACACTATATTAGACATGATCAATATGTCTTTATTAACAGGCTACCACAGTCCTTTAAGATATCTATAATCAAACCTCCACTAAAAAACCCTGGATCCAGAGGTGTTAGCCAACTATAGACCAATTTCTAACCTTCCCTTTCTTTCAAAGATCCTTGAGAAAGTAGTCGCAGACCAGCTGTGTGACTTTCTCCATGATAATCATTTATTTGAGGAATTTCAGTCAGGATTTAGAGTGCATCATAGCACAGAGACAGCACTAGTTAAAATTACAAATGATCTTCTGATTGCTTCAGACCAAGGACTCGTCTCTGTACTTGTTTTACTAGATCTTAGTGCCGCATTTGACACAATTGACCATCAAATTCTGCTCCAGAGACTGGAACATTTAATTGGCCTTAAAGGTTCTGCACTAAGCTCGTTTAGAATCCTGTTTATCTGATCGATTTCAGTTTATTCATATTCATGATGAATCATCTTTGCCTACTGAAACTTTGCATACTAATTTTACTATACTAATGTTTGTTTTGGAGTTCCAAAATGTTCTGTGCTTGGACCAGTTCTGTTCACTTTATATTTGTTTCCCTTAGGTAACATCATTAGAAATCACTCTGTAAACTTCCATTGTTATGCAGATGACACATTATTATATTTAGCAATCAAGCCAGAAGAAATGGATCAATTAACTAAACTTCAAATATGTCTTACAGATATAAAATCCTGGGTGAGCTCCAAACTTCTGTATGTTAAATTCAAGACAAAACTGAAGTTATTGTTCTTGGCTCCAAACACCTCAGAAACTCTATTGGAAGATACAGTTTCTCTGGATGGCATTGCTCTGGCCTCTAGCACAACTGTAAGAAACCTCAGAGTAATATTTGATCAAGATTTGTCTTTTAACTCCCACATAAAACAAACTTCAAGGTCTGCATTCTTTCATCTGCATAATATTGCAAAAATTAGGCCTAACCTGTCTCAAAAAGATGCAGAAAAACTGGTCCACACATTTGTTGCCTCTAGGCTGCATTACTGCAATTCCTTATTATCAAGTAGCTCTAATAAGTCTGTAAAAACTCTCCAGCTGATCCAGAATGCAGTGGCACGTGTACTGACAGGAACTAAGAAGAGAGATCATATTTCTCCTGTTTAAGCTTCTCTGCACTGGCTCCCTGTAAAATCCAGAATTGAATTTAAAATCCTTCTCCTCATTTACAAAGCTCTAAATGGTCAGGCTCCATTATATCTTAGAGAGCTCATGGTGCCATATTGTCACACCAGAACAAAAAAGTCTCAAAAAGTAGAACAGGAGCCAGAGCCTTCAGCTATCAGGCTCCTCTTCTGTGGAAGCATTTTCCTGTTTCAGTCCAGGAGGCAGACATCGTCTCCACATTTGAGACTAGACTTCGGACTTTCGGTTTTGATAAAGCGTATAGTTTGGGCTGGCTCAAGCTTGCCTTGGACCAGCCGGGGAACCTCCTATGATACACCAAGCCCCTTCTCTTCCCTCTCCCTCTCCTCAGTTTCTGAAAAGTTGGTTCTTCTTCATTTTCTAACATTCCCGTCCTATTACTGCATATCGCTAACTTGGCTCTACTGCATGTCACTAACTCGGCCTCTTCTCTGGAGCATTTGTGCTCCACAAAGTGTGCTCTCGCAAGTTCACTCAAATCTCAGCTATGCCTAAGTTGTGGGTTGTGGTTGTGCTGCTGCCATGGTCCTGCCTGATGTGTCCTACTACTGCTGTTATTATTAGTCATACTTCTACCATTATTATACACATATGATTATTATAGTCATATACTATCATATATTAATATATACTTACAACATATGCTACCAAAATTATTATTATCATCATTATTATTATTATCATTTTTATTGTATTATTACTAAAATTAATGTCATTGTAGCTATTGTCATTAATGCTCGCCCTGCTACTCCCTCTATCTCTGTCTCTCTCTGTCTCATATGGATTACTGTAAATTTATTATGTTGATCTGTTCTGTACACACGACATCCATTGCACTTATGTCCGTCCTGGAAGAGGACAGTTGCTCTTGGTTGAGGTTTTTAACATTTTTTCCCCGTTAAAGGGTTTTTTGGGGGAGTTTCTCCATATCCGCTGTGAGGGTCCAAGAACAGAAGGATGCCATATACTGTAAAGCTCTCTGATGCAAATTGTGATTTGTGATATTGGGTTTTATAAATAAAAACGAATTGAATTGAATTGAATTGAATTGAAAACCTGATAAAACATTAACAGAAATGATCAAGAATTTGATAAAGTATTATTTTTGCCTCTACTGGACTGCGGAATTGATACTAGCGTCATAGAAAAAAGCTAGTGCTGTCAAAGTTAACGCATTAATCAACATGATTAATGTCAACGCAGATTAACGCGTTAAAGAAAATTAACGCATTAATTCAGGTGCTCCGACATCATGTTCCATGCGCCTTGAGCGATTGTATGGAGGTCAATTTTTAAAGCTAGAACGATGGCCAGGATATCAAAATAAACTAGAACATCTAACACACATGTTGGTGTCAGTCCTGACATCATAACTGATGGGAATGTGACGAAAAAATGCTTCAGAAAGTACTGACATTTTTAGGACAACAAAACTGGTATGATCCTTTTCTCTCTCTCTCTCTCTCCCTCTCTCTCTCTTACTTACCTACACATGCTTACTCTCCCTTTGTTCCTCCCCTTTCTTTAAATGAGCACTGTCTCTGTCTCTCTCTGTCATCTTCATATACGTGGAATATTTAGGAACTTGTTGCACTTTGTATAGCTTTTAGCCTGACAACAAGCAGGCAATGTTCAAGCTCAACATTAATGATCTAAAAGTAACAAAATTACCGTCTGGTCCGCAAAAAGTTCCATCCATTTTTGGAGATTGTAGTGATCTAAACAGCATGATGTTAAAAAGATGAAAAAATGCTTCAAACAGACCTTGTATCATCGTTGTTTTGGACAAACATACCTGGCATAGTGCTTTTAAAAATCTCTCTCTCTCTCTCTCTCTCTCTCTCTCTCTCTCTCTCACACACTTTCAGACTCTCCTTGCTTCCCCTTTTCCACATGAGTGCTGTCTCTCTGCCTCTCCCCCTCTCTACTGCAGTGGAGCCCTGGTTGCAGCCTTTATTTTTTTTTTTTTGTTAGCCTACACTGATAACAAATAGGCTACTTTTGCTTAGCCAATGACAATAGTTTACTGGATTCATTGACTTCAATAAACTACTTACATTAAACAAGAGCATTTGAATACGTTTTTTGATTTTATATAATAATTCCAAGATGTCACATTCCAACATGTTATTGCAAATGGATTAATGGATAAATGGATTAACTTTAGAAGGAAATTAAACACGATGAATCTAGATTAATGGATTTTAAATTGTGAGATTAATTAGTTTTTTTTTTTTTAATCTATTGACAGCAAAAACATAATGTCTCTGAAACAAATGAAAGTGGTGAAAAGAACATAAACCTACAGTATTGTTACATTATCAAGGAGACTCAAAAAGATGCAGAAAAGCATTTCTATGTTGACAGGCACTGAGATTACCATTTAAAAAAACAAAACAAAAACAAAAACAGGTAACTAGTGAATCCTCCCACTTTACAACTCCATCACAGTTTTATGAGAAATGTGTGATTCTGTGTTTTTATTGCTAGACCAAGCCTCTTAAATTTAGGATGGCTTCTGCATAACTTGTGATTCTGGCAAGACCTGAACTTTATATAAGAATGTGATGTTTCTGGAGTAAAAGTAGACAGAGATTTCAGCAGCCGATGGCTTTGTTGGTGTAAGCAATAAGAGTGAATTTCCCAGTGAAACAACATATTTGTTAAGTCATTCATTAGAGCCAGAATGATGCCTTCCTGCATCTCTTCCTATGTTAGCAGCTTTTAAATGACTAACAATGACAGTCTTCAAAGAGGGAGCAGAGACAAGGCTGGATAATACAACACATTATTAAAAGCTTGAACACAATGGCTTTTATGTAAAATGAACAGAGGTGACAGGCAAGGCACCATCTCCATTTGTGTGAGCTGTGTTCCAGGGGCGAAAAGCTGTCTCATAAATAATAATGGCTGCGTCCTCAGAGAACAGAAGACATCTCCAGAATGCTCTTTTATCAAACAAACTTAAGGAACACAATAACTCAAGTGATGGGAGTGATTCACACTGCCCTCTCTCTGTTAGAGTCATAAGGAGAGTCCTATGTGTTGTTTTATAGACCTGAGTGCAGAAATCATCTTATGATAGGGTTCACTTGTGTTTCATGAAATGTTCTTAATTTGCAGATCACAGCGTGGGAATGATAGGGTGTTGATAAATGTCGCTGCTGAAAACAACTGTCATTTACATATCCGACCCAAATATATCTGGGGTTTAGAGGCCTCACCCCAAGAGTTTACAACATGAACAGTTGTAACTTAGCCTGGAAGAAAGATATTTTTAAGGCAGAAATGGAAACTCTGACATCTTAGGTCCAATTTAATCTACTGGTTCTATTTGTCAGCCTAAAAAGTTTCATCAAAGGAAGTCAGATAAAGACAGTATGGAGTGAAATTACTGCTGCTGTCAGTGGACAATCAAACTCAGGGTTGAAATATTTAATTTATGCATCCATGGCATGTGCCAACTGACATCTGCAAATATTAATATTAGACTATATATATTACATAATATTAATGTTGGTATAATATCCATATAAAGATTAAAATTAACCCTGACCAAAGAGCATGTGGCTGTGAGTTAGTGGTGGACGATAAAACAATAACATATCGTATCGCGATAAACACTTATGCGCCATCGATAGAAAAAGTTACCCTCGGAGTCGGGCTGTGCAAGGTTGGTTACATGAATACACTCACTTGCTCCCTGGTAACCCAGCAACGGTGTCACACAAACAGCTAACAACATCAGGTTTGGTTGCGCCATCCTCGTGTGTGAACACAACCAGGGTTGCCAGGTCCGCTTATATGCCGCGACTTTGGGCTTGTTTTTTGTAAAGCCGCTAACAAATATTGGTAATCGCGGGTTGTGTTTTTTTGGGCTTGTTTCTAAAGTGGAGTTGCTTATTTTGGCTTGCTCTCTAAATGTTGCCTTTCTCTCTATATATCCATCTAATAAGCTATTTAAACGTATGATAGTATGTTGGACTGCAGGATGGTTTCACAGCTCCGAGGATTAAAAGATTTGCTTCTTTTGGGCTTGTTTCCATAGCCCTGGTTGCTTGTTTCTCTCCCAAGATCTGGCCAAACTGAGCACAACACAGCGTGGACTGTGGAGTGAGTAGAAAGAATGAGTGCAGATAGCAAGGAATTAGTCGAAAGCAAGGGACCCACTACCTCGCCTGTATGGCAGTTTTTCGGGTATTTTAAATCTGACCAGAGTCAGACCAATGTTGTCTGTCAACTGTGCAAGAAAGTCGTTCCAACGAAGACCGGTAACACAACAAACTTATGTTATAACCTTCGTCGCTGGCACCCTCTGGAACACGCAACTTGTAGCCAGTCACGACCACCGACGTCATCTGCAGCTACGACCAAAACTACTCCGCACAAACAGACCACCATGGAGAGGTATTCGGCAGCAGTGTCATATGAAAAAACTTCTAAGCGTTATAAAGACATTAGACAAGCAGTGGCATATCATATAGCCAAAGACATGCTCCCATTCCATGCCGTCGAGAAGCCTGGTTATAAAAACCTCGTCCATGTGCTTGATCCCCGATATGTTCTTCCTGGCTGCAAGCACTTTTCTCAGACGGCCATTCCCAATCTCTATATCGTGTATAGAGAATCTGTGCAACAGGAGTTGCTGGCTGCCGACTACTTTGCTCCTACCTCAGACTTGTGGTCAAGCCGTACATCAGAGTCATACATTAGCTTGATTCTGACTTGGTGCTCAAAAGCAAATGTTTGGAGACTGCGTATTTCCCAGCGGACCACAAAGTCGAGCTGATTGCTGAAGACTTGAAGGAGGCACTGGTGTCCTGGAACCTCGATGAGGAAAAAGCAGGTGTGCATCACCACAGACAGAGGATCCAACATGGTTAAAGCCGCCACACTCAATAATTGGACACGGCTGCAGTGTTTTGGCCATCGATTGCACTCAGCAATAAGTAAGTATCATTTTAACTTTTGTCCCTGTGATCTTACCAAAACGAAATTATAAATATAAGATGACAAGCTCAGAGAGCAATGTATACTGTTATTATCATTATCATTATTATTATTTTTATTATTATTATTATTACAGTTGCATTTATTAGTTACTTGTGTGTATTTTAGTTTAATGAAATGAAATGAAGACCAGGGGCCTCATTTATAAAGCTTGCTTATGCACAAAACGGGGCTTGAAAGTGGCGTAGGCCACTTCCCACGCAAAGGTTGTGATTTATAAAAATAAACTTGGCGGGAGAATGTGCGCACCGGTACGTCAACTCTGATCCTTGCGCACGAACATTTTGGAGACGGGGGAAACTGGCAACGCAGATGGTGAGGTGGTGAATTGAAGCCAGATTCATCTCATACATTTAATGTCATCACATATCAGACTTATAGACCCACGTAATCATAAACACCCAAGTCTGCAGTGTTATAGATGTGTTCCTTTAGTGAGCCATTAGGCCTACTACTGTATGCAGTGTTCATATATCATACTTCCATCTTCAAACGATATAGAGTGGTGGATAGCACTGATTGATTAGTATTAATTGTGACAAGGTGTGTAACAGTAAGTCTAATTGCTGAGTAAGCATATAAATAGTGCAGTGACACTTGTGCGTAATGCTGCACAATGGATGCGCTGGCACTGCTGGAAGATCACGCAAATGGTAGGATCAGGATGGAGAGTCTTTAGGGACCACGAAGATTTCCTGGCCCATTATGATGACTGGCTAATAAGATGATTTAGATTCCCTAGAGCAGTGCTCTTGGATCTATGCGCTGAACTGGGCCCAGTGTTAGACAAAACTACCCGCCGGAACCGCCCCATCCCGGTGCATATACAGGTGCTGACCACTCTGGGGTTTCTGGCAACCGGCTCCTTCCAGTGGGAATTAGCCGACAGATATGTGTTTGATATTATTAACAATATATGATGTTACATTTTCTGTCTAAAGCCCATTTGGGGTATGATATAATACAGTTAAATTGTGTCCTTAGGTCTGGGATATCGCAACCATCCCTCAGCACAGTAATGCCAGCCGTTTTGGATGGCATTATAAACATGACCAGTCGATACATCAGGTTTCCTTACCCTGTGGGTGAACAGGCCAACATTAAAAGGCCATTTGCAGCAATGTCCGGTTTCCCAAATGTAATCAGCGCAATTGACTGCACTCACGTTACTATAAGGGCTCCGAGTGAAAATGAATTTGTCTATGTGAACCGAAAGAATGTGCATACAATCAGTGTACAAATTATTTTTACCTCAGACATGGCTTTGACTAATTTAGTGGCACGGTGGCCTGGCTCAACACATGACTCATTCATCCTGACGCACAGCAGTGTAGGAAACAGACTGCAGGCAGGCGCTGCGCGTGATGGCTGGATCCTGGGTAAGTACATAAACACCATTGTTGAAATTCTAACCATTAAATCCTGATTTATAATTACTCTTCTGTTATACCTTGCAGATGAAAGTGGCTACCCCGTAAGGCGCTGGCTCCTCACCCCTTTCACAAACCTGCAGAGCGCAGAGGAGATGCACTTTAATGTGGCCCACTCTCGTGCGCGCTCCATTGTGGAGCGAGCCATCGGCCTCCTCAAAAATCGGTGGAGGTGTTTAGATGCCTCGGGGGGCAGACTGCTCTACCACCCTACAAAGGTGTGTAAAATAATTAGGGCTTGTGGAGTTCTGCACAACGTCGCACTGAGGGATGCCATTCCCCTCCCGCCTGGCCTCCCTCCCCCACACCATGAGGACCCCGACCCACAACCACCTCCCCGACATGAGGAGTTTCAACAGGGAGCAAGGCTCCGTGAAGGTGTCATGCGGCGTTTGCAATAAGACAGCAAGTATGTTTAATTTTTTAACAAAATCTTTAATGGAGGTGGCAATCACACACGCAACTCATCACTGTACGGATTTGTTTGAGTTCATCTCTGACTTCATTTATCGCACTGCTGGTGTCCCTTTGTGTTTGCAGGACCGTGTCGGTCAGGACCCGGCCACTTCTGGGTGTGCCATGCGCCTGGGACGCACTGGTGCTGGGGACAGCCAGGCCTTCAGCCACGGTGCCAGGACACGCCGTGCCCGGAACCTCCTCGTCACCCACCGCTTCCAACTCTAGAGTGACTGAAATATTTAATTTATACATTTAATAAACAGAAAACTGTACTTTACCGGTCTCCTCTGTGGTCTCTGCCAAATCTGTGTCTCCTTCCTTCTCCGACACTATGCCACACACGCTGGCCGTCCCATTGATCAGCAGGCTTTTTTATATGCAAAAATATTCATGAGGTACTTTGCATTGACCATTCATGGTAAAATGTGGGTGGGTAGAGGGCGGGATGTGAGGTGAATCCACCTGCGCAACCTTCCAGGTGGACTCTGTTTATAAAGGGAAAAGTGCTTGCAGGTGTGCGCACGTAAGGTTTTATAAATCAGATTATTTTTTGGCGCACGCCATTTTCAGCTTTTTGGCTTAGGTACACTTTTAGTATGGATCCTACACAATGTTTTATAAATGAGGCCCCAGGTGTTTACCAGGACCTGACCTGGAGTTCTTTTTGCTGCCTTTATTTTTCTGTAGGCGCAGTGGGGAAGGATAGCAAGGTGGATAGGGCTGTTGGTGCCTGCAAAAAAGTGGTGGCTGCCTTTTCCTATTCATGGAAAAAAAAGAGGGACCTCTACAAAGCTCAGGATTGACACCAGCTCCCAAAACACCAGCTGGTGACAGAGTCACAAACCAGATGGGGATCAAGAAGATGGTGGCTAGAATTTTGGAGCAACAAAAGGTCATCTCAAAAGTGTTGTCATCCGACAAAAGCCACAGGCACCTCATCCCTACATGGCAGGACACTGATGTCCTTAAATCTCTGAATGAGGCCTTGACTCCTCCTCTGGAGTTCACAGATTCCCTCTCTGGAGAGTCTTATGTGACTATGTCCTATGTAAAGCCTGTGCTCCACCTGTTCCACACCAATATGCTGAAAATAAAGGAACAGAACACTAAACTGACCAAAGATTTGAAGAGGGGGGTGATGTCATACCTGGATGAAAAAAATGAGAGCTGTGTCTGAAATCTTGGATGAGGACCACAGCCACTCACAGGCAGTGGCGTCAGAGGCAGCAGAAGGCCCAAGGAGCAGAAGTAGGAGGGGCTGCTGCTGCTGAATCACCTCCTCATATGGCTTTGAAGAAGCAAAGAAAGTCACTTGGCAGCTTCTTCAAGAAACAAAGCCAACCTGAAGATCTCTTATTGCCTCTCACTGAGAGGCAAAAGGTGAGCGCAAGTTGGAAAGCTACCTGATGTGCCCTGATGCAGATAGTGAGTCTGACCCCCTGCAATGGTGGAAGCTTCAGGAACACAATTTTCCAAGAGTGTCCCAACTTGCAAAAAATTACCTGTGCATCCTGCCACCAGAACCCCCTCTGAAAGAATTTTTAGTACTGGGGGTAATATTGTTACATGTGCCATGGCCGCCTTAAAACTTGAAAAGGTGAACCAGCTTGTTTTCCTTTGCCCAAAACTTGCAGTGAAGCTATACGTGAATAGACCTAATGCTTGATTTATTTTTAATATTTTTATGTTATGTTTTTTAACTGTGACATGGTAAGTCTACCTCATGTGTACTCTAAATTCTTTGCACTATGCATGCACATATTTTGGATTACTTTTTCATTGCTATTTGTTTATTGCTTAGCTGCTCATCTGAAAGCATTTTGATTCAATTTATGTTGGTTTGAATTGATCTTACCATTTTACTGGATGTCCACTGCTGTTACATGTCATTACAAGTCTACCTCAGGTTTGCGCTAATTTCTACATAGCACTTTCCTCACTATGTGTATCACTTATTCATCTGTACATAGTCTTCTGTTCAGCTGCTCATCTTTACAGACATGTTTGCCTGAAAGCATTTACTAGCTTTACTTGATGCTGATGAGAAAACTGTTCACTTTTAGGGTCTGGGCTGCTAAGCAGCCAATGACCCTATTGTAATCGGAAGAATTCTTCTTTCTTCTTACGAGGAAATCATACTTCCCATGGGCAAAAACTCACCAAACTTTACAGAAATGTCCGACCCCATGCCAGATTTACTCAAGTCCAAGGACATGTGCCCCCCCCCCCCCCCCGGGGGGGACACAATAAACGTTTAAATTTAAAAACTTTAAAAATTCCTGCCAAACCAACGATACATGCTACAGTTTTGAAACTTCACCACAATGTAGCCCCAGTACTGCAGAAACTTTTGTCCATTTAGACTCATTGCAAATTATGAAGTCCATCACACTGTTTTTTTTTCAAAACTGTAAAACTTATAAAACGTATCTCCTCCCACAACTTTTGCTCAATTGTCACCAAACTTGCTAGAGAGCATCTCCAGACTGTCCTCCACAAAACTGTTTCTCTGATTTTTGATTTATCAAAAATTGAGCCTACAGTGCATGAAAACGTTTGACTGTAAACACTACTGTAAACATATACCATCCAATTCTTGCTAAATACATTTTCAATCGGACTTCCGGTTACGGCGGCGCGCTGAGTGGTCGTGGTTTCACCTGCTCCGTTGCTAAATCTGAAATGAATACTGTCTAAACGATCTCATTTTGATTTAAAAGTGTCACGAAGGGTGTGTATCGACGTGCTACAGGCGAACATGCCGAAGAAAGGAAGCAAAGATCAAAATAAGGCAACTGAAATGGTCTATGTTGAACCAAAACTGATATGTCACCCTCCTAAATGGAGGTTTCAATTAAAATGGATGCAAGACTCAAAATTTCTTCAATTTCTAGGAAAACAAATAGACACATATTTTGCAATAAATACATCCCAGACTACTGCCATAATCAGATGGGAAGCCTTTAAGGCATTTATCAGGGGTCAAATTACAAGTTACACAAGTTGCAAAGCAAGAGAATCACGGGAAAAATTTAGAGAACTGGAATCCCAAATTAAAATCCTGGAGAATAAGAGTTCCCAGGAAGGGCAGAGTAGTCATGACACCTTAAAACAATTATTATTACTTAGGACACAATATAATGAGTTATCAACTAATAGGGCTCCTACATATATAATGAGGCTTAAAGAAACCTACTATGACCAAGGGGAAAAACCAGGTAGACTCTTGGCATGGCACATTAAGCAACAACAGACAGAGAGGGCAATTACTAATATTGTGGACGGGAACGGGAATAACATAATTAACCCATCAGAAATAAATACAGCATTTAAAAACTTTTATGAAAATCTATATAGATCTGAATATTCTATTAACTGTAACACTCAGTCTGAATTCCTGGACAAAATCAACATTCCTAAAATTTCAGAGGAAAATAGGGCAGCGTTAGATAAACAGTTAAGCAAAGGGGAGATATCAGAAGCCATAGGTGCATTAAAGGCAGGGAAAACAGCAGGGCCGGATGGTCTTCCAATAGACATATATAAATATTTTAAAGATAAACTAATAAACCCTCTGTATGAAATGTACTCAGAATCCTACATTAATGGATATCTACCCACTTCAATGAGAGAAGCCTCAATTATTTTGCTCCCAAAACCTGGGAAACCCAACAATAAATGTGAAAATATGCGGCCTATAAGTCTAATAAACACAGATACAAAAATTCTTAGTAAAATCTTGGCAAAGAGGCTCGAAAATGTACTTCCCAGCATAGTGGCGGAAGATCAAAACAGGTTCATAAAAGGGCGACAAGGATTTCACAATGTAAGATGGGTTCTCAATATTCTACATAGCCAAAAGGGAGAAAAAGATACAGCTATGCTCTCCCTGGATGCAGAGAAGGCCTTTTGATAGGGCTGAATGGCCCTATCTGTTTGACATTGCTGCTCGGTTTGGATTCGGGGACAATTTTTGTAATTGGATTAAGTTATTACACTTCAACCCTACGGCTAAGGTACAAACAAATGAGATGATGTCTGAGCCCTTCAGTATAACTAGAGGCTGTCCTCAAGGTTCACCTTTGTCTCCACTTCTGTTTATTTTAGCTATAGAGCCCTTAGCCATAGCAATTAGAACAAACAGGCAAATACAGGGAATTCAAATTGGCAATCATGACCACAAAATAGCCCTCTTTGCTGACGATGTAATTTTGTTTTTAAAAAAATTAAACACCTCTATACCTACCTTGATGGATTTAATTGGCTCGTTCGGGAAAATTTCGGGATACAAAATTAATACAAAAAAAATCATCACTTATGCTATTACATGAAAATGAAAGACAAAACCCTAACCACAACATATGTGCCTTTAATGTATCAAGCGGTTTTACTTATTTGGGCATTAAAATTGTGCCTCAACTAGAGAGCATATCATCAACAAACAATGAAGCTGTGATGCACTCAACTGCTCAGTATATAGAAAGATGGATGTCTCTGCCTATTTCATTGATAGGGAGGATAAACATATTAAAATGAAGATATTACCTAAATCTGTATATCTATTTCAAAATATTCCCCTGGCACCACCTGTGGACATGTTTACGAGACTAACATCGCTTATTACAAAATTTGTATGGAAAAAGAAGCACCCTAGAATCCGCCTATCTCTACTATACCTCCCATTTTACACTGGGGGGCTCAAGTGTCCAAATCTTTACTGGTATTATTTGGCATCACAATTGAGGACTGTAATGTTCTATTTTTCTACTGAAGACGTCCCTCCATGGATGGACATAGAGGCATGCTCGGTCCAATTACCACTACACCTTTACATAAACTCAGCAACGTTTAAACATCTCAAATCACACACTGCCCACCCAATAGTGCTGAATATGGTAAATGTATGGTACGAGGTAAAGAAAATTATGAATATATCTGACTCTTTATCGCAGTTTAGCCCAATTTGGGGCAATGTCTTATTTAAACCTGGTAAGATGGATGCTGGCTTTCAACAGTGGGCAAAGAAAGGGATAAGTAAAATCTCTGATCTGTATAGAGAAGAAGTGTTAATGAGCTTTGAAGAAATAATGATAAAGTACAATATCCCAAAGAAACATTTTTTTTCAAATATCTGCAATTAAGGAGCTTTATTTTCTCTATACAAAACCAGACACTGAAAATTCCTGCATTGTCATCCTTGGAGGAAATCATGACTAAAGATTGTTGCAGCAGTGGTCTGATTGCGATAATTTACAGCTGGCTAACCTCAACGTCTAGATTGCACGCATGGAGGGCTGATCTAAAAGTGTATATTTCAGATAAAGAGTGGAACATAGCCTGTGAGAAGGCCCAAACACAAACAGCTAATACAGCTCTAAAGTTACTTCAGTATAACTGGTTAATGCGGACCTATATCACACCGGTCAAGTTAAACAAATATAACAGCAACACACCAGACATATGTTATACATGTAATGCAGCTCAGGGCACATTTATACACTGCATCTGGGAGTGTGAAAAAATAAAAAAAATTCTGGAAGGAGGTGATTAATAAAATTATGACTATTCTGCCCGTGAATATCCCATTAGACTCCAAAATAATATTGCTACACATATATCCACCAAAAATATCTTTGAGAATTAAAGAATACAAACTCACTGACTTTGCTATACTACAGGCAAAATGAACTATAGCTCTTAGCTGAAAGAAAACAATGGCACCTAAAATTGGTACTTGGATCAAGAACATGGCACAATGTATGGCATTGGAGAAAATAACATATTTCTTGAAAAATAAATTGAGTATGTATAAGGGAATATGGAAACCTTTTAACGACTTTATACAATACAGCGATATAGGTGACCTTCTACAGGAGGAAAATTAAAGGCAGGATACTTCTAAGGAAATAAAGTAGTGGTAAATCCTAGAGGTGAAAAAATATGACCATAATTTTTATTTATTTATTTATTTTTACTCTCTTTGTAAGAGGTACCAGTGATTTCAGACTTTTATTCATGTCAAGTGTTGTACACTAATTTTGGAGAGGGATCAAATGAGGGTGTGTTCTAGTTGGTGGGTGGGGGGTTGGGGGTGTGTTACCTAACTTGTGTTGATTTATGTTTATGTAAGTGTGTAATGTAAACATCTGTTGCCCTATTCGTCTGTAATAACATTTGGACATTAAAAAAAGCAATAAAAAAACATTGGGAGAAATACATTTTCAATCTTCCTGAAAAAAATTGACAATATTTTGGAGTTGTGGTTGATGAAGTTTGGCAAATATCAGAATTTTATCTCCAAAACTGAATTTTCTAGAACATTTTGAATTCTGCTCTCATGGGAACAACTGGAGTCAATGTAAAAGTGGCATTTTTAAACATCACATTTTCTCTTGTGAAGCAAAACACTTATCATTAAAAACAAATCACCAACATGTCCATGTTGTCTAGATGCAATTTATGGATTGTCAGATTTTTGTTTAGATAATAGAATTTGTGACATTTTGACTATTTTTTTAATCTGCCACAACAACTGCAGCCCGGTCGGTGACTTCCTGAGTCTATTTGAGAAGCCACACACCAGGTCTCACTTCCAGACAATTAGCTCAGTGAGTTAGGAGCTGGATCACAGTGCCAAAGACTCTGGGTTCAAGACCCAACAAGGGGGATGAGTATGACACATCACATCTACAAAGAGTCTTTGAGAAACAAATGTATAAAATTTTAGAGTCGTGGTAGATGATGTTTGACAAATACATATCAGAATCATTGCAAGAATAGTATTTTAAACAACAGTTATTTACTTATAAAGCAAATCAATCATTCTTAAAAATAAAACATGGAGGCGGTGTTTAGCTCAGTTGGTAGAGCAGCCACTCCATGAAAGAAAATACAGCCCTCAATGCAGGCGGCTGCAGATTGAATCCTGCGTTGGAAGGCCCTTTCCTGTGTGTCATCCCCCTCTCTGTCTCTCCATTTCCTGACTCTCGTGATGCTCACTTTCCATTAAAGGCAAAAAAGCCCCAAAAATATATAAAAAAAAATTACCAACATCTCAATGCTGTCTAGATCCAATATGTATATTTTCAGAACAAATGCAGTCACTTTAAGAGTGGTATTTTTAAATCAGATTTTCTCTTGTGAAGCAAAGAACTTATTGTTAAAAACAAATCACCAACATTTATTTATTATTGTGTAGTGATTTCCACTGATACAAAAGTGTACTTTGCAAATTTATTCCAATATTCAACCACTTTTACTTTTCAATTGCTGCAATACAATTTCCAGATGATGCAACCTGCAAAATGACTCAGCTGATGCTAAATGCAGATTGTAATATCAACTTCCTTGATGTCTTCCTATCTTCCTGCTTGTTGCTCAGAACTGCCTAAAAATGCCAGGACCCAACCCATCGCTGCGCAGCAGCTATAATTTATTTTAGTTTTTATACCATCTTGTGTATGTTCATTTATAGTGTTTTCTAATGGTTGTGTTGACATTACATTGTCCTCCGTGTGCCTTGACTGATGACTGTGATTAAAATCAGAAGAAAGCTATTGAGTTTAAAATAAATGTGTTAAAATTTATTTATTTTCTCCTGGTCCTTATTTTAAATAGGCTATAAAAAAAAAATATTGATAATTATCATTATCGATCAATATGAACCAGCTATATCGTGATATACTTTTCAGGCATATCGCCCACCCCTACTGTGAGTATCTGGTCAGCTTCCATCTTGGGCATAACAGGCGGCGGAGGAGACACAGACGTGGGTCAGAGCTGGACAACAGTAAAAACTGAATCACCTAAGCTACTAGTATTTAAATAATAACACAGTTGGAGGGTTTATTTATTTCTATTTAATGATGTCATGATCACGATAAATGATAAGCATGCTTTGGTTTGTCATTGGCCCCCTTTACACCTTGCATTAGCATGCGTTTTTTGCAATCGGATAGCAATTGGATAGCGTATGACCACATACATTTATACCTGGTATTAATATGCGTCTCTGGTGTCCCATCCAGATCTGTTTGCTATCAAATAACGCTCTGTACCGCTGACGTTACATCCTAGTGGCACACTACAACGTCATATCATGTGCACCACAATACCAACAAGATGTTAGCCACCCATGAAGTTGCGTCCTTGTATGGACACTTTTGTCAGACCAAATGGAGAGCAGACACTTCATCTCACCGTGGCTCTGTCCTCTGCGTTTCTTTACCGTTGTGAAGATAGTTTGATGTTGGATATTCAACAGCTATTCACATATTCTTTTTGGGTTCAACACTCATTTCCACCTCCATATCATAGGCAGAAAACAATGTGCAACATAGGGTAGGGCTATTAACCCCCCGCCCACACACACACACAAACACTCACAAAAACACACTTTTTTATTTCATAAGAATTTTTGAAACAAACTTCAACAAACCATTTTACATTTGTGTGTGGTGTCTGGGTCCAGTTATGTGAAAGCTATTGGGTTAATAGCCCTACCCTGTGTTGCTAATTGTTTTCTGCCTATGACATGGAGGTGGAAATCACTGTTTAACCCAAAATGAAAATGTGAATAGCTGTGAATATCCAACGTCAAACTATCTTCACCATGGTGTTTTCTTTTTCTCTGCAGTCGCTACCCGGTGAGTGTTGTTGTTATCTTCTTCCTCCTTCTTCCTGTGTCCAGCTGGCGCACCTCACTTACTTGTTTTCATCCACGGAGTTGTTGCACGTGGATTGGAGACGCATTTGCCTTTACACTTCTGTTGGATGGGGTCACAATGCGTCCCTGACCACCTTCAGAAGTGGTTTGGCTGATCAGATAACAATACGTCCTCAGTACGTTTCGAGTGTATTTACACCTGTACTTTCATGTGGTCACGAGCAATCGGATTGCTTTCCGATCGCAAAAAACGCATGTTAATGCAAGGTGTAAAGGGGGCCATTGTTTAAAAAAAAAAAAAAAAAAAAAGTTTCAGATAGAGCCTGTGGCAGTTTCCCCTGCCCCTGGTAACCCATCACAACAGCACACCACACCATCACTCACTCCACATGCCAAATGTTAGCCAGGTAGCATGCTATTGATAGTTTGGTGGGTGCACACACTGAGCTACATTTAACATCAACAAGTTCCCTGTGCTGTTTTTCTTCATAAAGTTTACAAAAACACACACACAAACACATTGTTGTGGTTTTGAGTTAACTCTTTATTTAAAGATTGTATATCATGAGTTCTTCTGTATTTAATTATGTTTCTCTTTTCTTACCACAGTGGTTCCTGGTGCTGGGCAGTGACAAAGGACCCAAGCATAGTTTCAGGCTGTCTTTTAAAGTGCCTGAGTAATAAGTACCATCTCACTGCACCATACCAACTGATGGGAGTGGTAAATGGGGTTGTAAATTCATTTCTAGCTTGAGTATTATGTGCATGCTTTGAAATCCCCCCTTAATAGGTGGTAAATAAATGTAAATATACTTTGTAATAGTTTTTGATATGGAAAATAGCATGCATGGTTGGATTGATTACTTAATTGATTCCAGTTAAAGATGGTAAGGTCCAGTGGGAGGGGCCGAACCTTTATATGGAGGGGATCTACACTGCCTAGTCAGTCAGGAAAGGGCTGTGGTGCTGTGCAGACTTACTGTTGATTCTGGTCAGTATTTTCTACATATTTTTCTGCTTTATTTTTTTGTTATTTTCCAGCACTGTCTTTAAAGGGCAATAAACCCCTCTTTTTTTTTGCATCAAGTGGACTTTGTCTTGCTATCTTTTTTACATAGTTGAGGTTAAATTATACCTTTTTCAGTTAGCCTTTCGACACACTACCCTCACTCTAGGTCAGAGTGTGACAGAGCTGAGTAAGTCAGCCTGGAGTCAGTTCAACAGAGCCAGGCAGCTGCCAGCTATGACAGAGTGCGCACATTCATATGGCAGCTGTTCATTTTTAAGGTGATGAATATGTGGCTACCAATACTTTGATGTCAGTCAGAATACGGTCTAATAGCAATTCTCCAACTCAGCCAGATTTACTCTGCTGCACCACAAGTCTACACTGACTCAGACTTGTGAAGCTGAGACCTGGGGCCTCATTTATAAACGTGGCGTATGAACAGAAGGCGGCGTACGCCACTTTCCGCACAAATTTTGGGATTCATAAAAATCAAACTTGACAGGAAAATGTGTGGTCTTCCACAGCAGCTCTGACCCATGCGTGCGCACGGAAACTGTAGACATGAGAAACTGCGACCCCCGTGGCAGAAAGATGAAAAGGAATGAATGTTTTGAAGTTGATATCACTGAGTAAAATGAAGACATTTATAACCTCTCACGTTTTATATATGAAGAGCGCACTTGCAAAAACGGAAAAACATGAATAAAGAACAAACATGTCTTTGACTAATAGTCCCTGGTGTGTACACATAAATAACAGTTAGTAGACTAAATACAAGCAGACATCTTTATTTTAGAAGAACTCCTCAGGTATATTCTATAATCATTAGATAACGTGAAGAACTTTAGTCTGTGAAATAATGATGTGAACAGTTGGACAAATTGAGTGTACGCTGCTGCCGTTTGAGATGTCTCAGTTGGGCAGATATGAATGCAGTGTCACTGTTATCCTCTATGAGCCAGTAAATTGTGTTTTATAATGTGTTTGTTTTATGGCTTTTAATTCTCTTTATCGCTCTGTGTTAAATGTGTTGCATGTCATTGTGAAGCGCTGTGTCACTGTTAGAAAAAGTGTAAACAAATAACATGTATTAATATTTATCTCAGTGTTCGTTGGCCAAAATTGCCCCTCAATTATAATCAGGTAACACATTCTCACATGCGATCAATCAGTCTATGGGTGGGTGTAACAAGTAGCGATCACAGTGCGTAAAGACACACAATGGCCTATTTGGCACTGTTAGAGGATGTGGTAGATGGGAGACTCTGGAGGGAGCGGATCTTAAGGGGCCAGCAAGACCTACTGACCAATGATGATTAAGAGTTGGTTCCGACTGCTACATGCAGTGCTGCTGCAGAGATCCAACAGCACTGCTACATGCAGTGCTGTTGGATCTCTGCGCTGAGTTGGCCCCGGCGTTACAAAGAAGCACCCGCAGGAGCTGAGCCATGCCGGTGCTGTGCCGCACGATGTGGCGCAGGTGAAAAACGTGCCACTACCACTTGATGCCCCGAACTCTATCTCCGGCATTTGAGCCAAAAGCTACTGCTTTGCGCCAGCGTCTGGATGTGATGCATAGTTTATGAAATCAAGACGTATTTTAAGAAATTATTTGAGTCAAGACAATCAGATTGTTTGTCAAACAGCTGTGGAAACTGTATCCCTCATTTTAGAGTGTTTATTTCAGACAGTGAAACTGTCTGACAGTCAGCTTGAAACATCCCTCGGTTTTCTGTCTAAATCACCACAAACAGCCATAACACCTTAATATCAGCCTATTTCTTCTTGACTTCTGACAGTCTGAGGTGGCTGCCACTCTGCTGCATTTTTAGCCTTAATGATACCCATATTGAGTCCACCAAACAAAATTGTCATTCTGTTATCAACTTCTCCAACAACTTCAACTTCACACTGTGTGAAGTTTCGTTTTTTACCCTTTCTTGCTACATTTGCCATGCTCTACTTCCTGCTGTTTTTTGTTAATGAATGTTAATTCAGGGCGTTTCACTGGCCATTTATAGGCATCTATGGGTGGGACAAGACGCTTGTTCACCTGCGCCACATTTCGAGTTGAATGTGATTTATGAAGGGAAACCAGCTTGGGACATGCGTGCGCATGGTTTTATAAACCAGGATATTTTTGTGCATAAGCACTTTCTGTGCTTTGGTCATACGTCACCTTTTGTCAGCTTTCCTGCTCACAGTTTTATAAATGAGGTCCCTGATGAGAGATTTGATCGTAGCCTCCACTAACATCCACACTGATAAATGCCAAGCCATGTTGTGTCCTTAATGATGTGTTGCCATATCAGTCCCCGAGGATTTTGGAATGTGATCACAACAATTAGCGCAAATTCAGCAAATCCCTGTGAAATCTGCATGATTATGCAATTTTGTCCAATCACCTTAACTGTACCACAAATTTGACTATTTAAAACAGCTGAAAATCTCATTTTTCGCTACAATGGTAGAGCTGCGTGCAGCTTATTGATTTGCCTTTTTCTCTCTTTCTCTGCAGGACTTGAGCTCTGTGCCTGGGATAGTCATACATACAGTGACCAGGCCAACTGTAAGCATCACACATCTTACATAGTTTACGAGTTAGCCAATGTTCATCAAGTTTGATAACAGAGTAGAGCCGTTTTGGTGTCACTGTGAGCTTAATGGCTCAGTGTCACCACTGCAAGGCTTCTGCCCAGGCAGAAAAATGTGACAAATACGGACGAGATCATGTTGTGCTGTGTTAACTTAACAGATAGATTTTAACTCTGAGGGAAACCCTGAATGCTCAGATAAGCTTAAAATCTGAGACGGCATCACAACTATTTTTTTGCAATTTTCTCTTGCCCCCGAAATTTCATTGCAAAAAAAAGCCTATAACAACACACATCACAATTTGCTGCCGTAAAAATCAGTCATTTCAGGCTGCAACAATCCCAAAAACAGTCTGTGACATCCTGGAGATATAAGAAGAAGTATAAAGAAGAAATCCCGGAGGGACTGCCATATGTTGACACAATCCCAAAACCATGCCCCTAAAGGTGACAGAAAACAAAACAGGCCCAAGCCCTTTCTCACTATAAACAGTAAATTCAATCCAGGAGTCAAAACTTATAGGATTGGCAGGACAGTCCACTCAATATGCTGACTTCAGCAGCTAACCTGGGCTTCAACACACCTTTAACACTCACTGCAATGTATACACAAGAGCATTTTGCCTCTGATCCTTTATAGCCTATTTATTCATTTGTATTGAAGTATGGTGAATGGTGAGTGTACACAAGGACCAAGAGTCTACAGAGGCGGCACTGTCTTAAAAACACACAATTTGTCGGCAACAAACAATAGATTTCAACTGACACTAAAGCTTATCCCACAAAAAGAATGACATTAGCAACATCCAAGCTTCTGGTAAATAACAAAATGGCTGCTGAGACAGGACTGTTCTGGGACTAACTCATTGTCTTGCAAGGCACAAGTTAGTCTACAGCCTTTGATATGGTGTAGTTAACTGCAGATGCAGAGTCATATATCTGATCTGCTGTGTGTATGTTACGCATTTTTTTTGAGGCTTTGCATGTAATTGTTGTCTACTTTTCACAAGGTTCCCACACTGTTGGTGCATCCACAGGGAGAGCCCTGTGTTTAAAGAAGAAGAAAGGAATAAGGTGATGGCAATAACTGTTGCCCTGCTAGTGGGAGCTCACAACTCTTAAAACATCTGAGCAAATTTTCTAGCAAGCAATATTTGGATAAATTAACTAGACAGATGAAATGTAAGCAGTTACAATATATGTAAACACGTGGGACTGGTTCCTTTAACAGTGCTAACTACCATCGCTAACTGAAGTTTACCTTCAGGACTAAGTAAAGAGGATGAAAATAAGAGTGGTGTGGAAAACAGAAATACTATAAAGCAACAAATAAATAACATTTAAAGGAAAGCAATACTGAACAAAGAGAAGAAAGGAGGAATGTTGATGTTCTGAGAAAGATGAGAGGAACAGAGATGAGTGAGGGACAGTTGATGAGAAGCGTACAGACAATCACTGATCCATCAGTGTCACTGAGGTGCTCAAGAAGTCCAACAGAGATGTGACCACTTCTCAAGCAATCAGAGGGCCTTTGTTCCCTAGAAGTACCTGACGTCTGGACCGAACACCCGCTGCAGTACTGTGCGGGTGAAAAAGCTAAGGCCTTGCCTCACTTTGATGCAGGATGGGTTGGATGGACTTGATTGTGGAGAAGAGGTGGTGGGCTTCGTTATACTGCTGAGAGATCATGTTTGACATGTGCTCTTCATAACATTAGACTAAGCTTTTTTTTTCTTCTCTTTAACTTTCTTTAAACGCCTCCCCAGTACTGCTGAGAGAAATAGAAAGAGCTGCTACAAAAAAAAGGTTAACATTACAAAATCACCTCTGGGACCTGAAAACTTGAAGCCAGGCCAACAACACCAAATAATGTAAAAAACCGCATTATGATCTGGAAAAGTGCATTCGATAGAGTGCAGATCTCTGGCAGGTGGCCACTCAGCCTGATCACAGCCACTCCCCTGGTTTCTTTTCAGCACTGTAGCCAGGCTGACAGAGAGTCACAGCTCTATTGAGCCTTGTATTCCTTTAGCCCTTAGCAGTAATGATTTTATGAGCTTTTTTAATGACAAAATTCTAACTATTAGAGGCAAAATTCATGATCTCCTGCCCTCTAACAGTACTAATCTGCCTTCAAGCACAGCTATAAGACCTGATACATATTTAGATTGCTTCTTCCTGATTTCTCTTCAACAATTGACTTCAATGATGTCTTCATCCAAGTCAGCAACGTGTCTCTTGGACCCCATCCCAACTAGGCTACTTAAGGAAGTCTTATCTTTACTTAACACCTACATACTAGACATGATCAATATATCTTTATTAAAAGGTTATGTACCACAGTCCTTTAAGGTAGCTGTAACTATACCTCTGTTAAAAAAGCCCACCCTGGATCCAGAGGTGTTAGCCAACTATAGACCAATTTCTAACCTTCCCTTTCTTTCAAAGATCCTTGAGAAAGTAGTCGCAGACCAGCTGTGTGACTTTCTCCATGATAATCATTTATTTGAGGAATTTCAGTCAGGATTTAGAGTGCATCATAGCACAGAGACAGCACTAGTTAAAATTACAAATGATCTTCTGATTGCTTCAGACTAAGGACTCGTCTCTGTACTTGTTTTACTAGATCTTAGTGCCACATTTGACACAATTGACCATCAAATTCTGCTACAGAGACTGGAACATTCAATTGGCCTTAAAGGTTCTGCACTAAGCTGGTTTAAATCTTACTTATCTGATCGTTTTCAGTTTGTTCACGTTCATAATGAATCATCTTCACATACTAAAGTTTGTTTTGGAGCACCTCAAGGTTCAGTGCTTGGACCAATTTTATTCACTCTATATATGCTTCCCTTAGGTAACGTCATTAGAAATCACTCTATAAATTTCCATTGTTATGCAGATGATACACAGTTGTATTTATCGATAAAGCCAGAAGAAACAGATCAATTAACTAAACTTCAGAAATGCCTTAAAGATATAAAAACCTGGATGAGCTCCAATTTCCTAATGTTAAATTCTTATTGTTATTGTTTTGGGTCCCAAACAACTCAGAAACTTATCTGATGATATAGTTAGCCTTTCGGCGTAATATTTGATCAAGAGTTGTCTTTTAATTCCCATGTAACACAAACCTCTTGGACAGCGTTTTTTCATCTGCGTATTGCGAAAATTAGGCCTAGCCCGTCACTAAATGATGCCAAAAAATTGGCCCATGCGTTTGTTACCTCTAGGCTGGATTACTGTAACTCCCTATTATCAGGTAGCTCTAATAAGTGCCTAAAAACTCTCCAGCTAATCCAGAACGCTGCGGCACGTGTACTGACTGGAACTAAGAAACAAGATCACATTTCTCCTGTTTTAGCTTCTCAGCACTGGCTCCCTGTAAAATTTAGAATTGAATTTAAAATCCTTCTCCTGACTTACAAAGCTCTAAATGATCAGGCTCCATCATATCTTAGAGAGCTCATAGTGCCCTATTATCCCAGTGGCATCCCTATGCTGTTTTATTCGGGGCTAAAACCCCGGATGTTTTTTAACTAGCCCGAATATTAATTTTCAAAAAAAAAAAAAAAAAAAATTTTTTTTTTTTTTTTTTTTTTTAGATCATATCCTCAAAGGTTATCTTATGTTGTTGCTTCAATAAACAATGTTTTTGAACAGGTTTAAGTAACAATTAATTGTTATTTTGTTTTAAAAAAAAATCCACTACTACAGCATTGGCACACAAGTGGTTAACACCTCCAGGTCGCACGTCATTCATCCAAGAGCTTCAGCGGTCAGTCGCGAATTGGCTTGACAGCAACAAGCACTTCAGCTGTCTTTGGGTAGCAGCAGAGCCCGTCTAGCAGCTAAAGTATCACAAGATGTCACAACATCAAAAAAGATTTCCATGTTTTTTCCCCCAAAGGTAGTCAGCAGTCAAAGAGGTAATGGGAGTAGGAATTATGGAAAAATGTATAATTTTGAAATGAGTGTTGCAGCTGGAGCTAGAGGGGAGTAGCTAACGTTAGCTAGCTAGCTGGCTGATATTACATGGAAAAAACGATCTGCTATTATTAGCATCTGTATGTAAATGCAATTGTAGTGTGTGAGAATTGTGTTCCTAAAAATAATTAATTCTTCTTCTAGAGGGGAAAGTAGCTAACGTTAACGTTAGGCTATAACGTTAAACCATCTTGTTTATTTTCTTTTTCATGCATGATAGCTAGCAGACAGGGATGCGGTCAGGGATCCTTCACAGCCTGCCTCTTCTACTGTAATGTGTTACATGGAAAAACAATGTGTTGGTACCTAGCTAGCTAATGTCAGTGGCTACTTACATGGATGCAAACTAAATTCAAAATGGGTCATTCGTCTGATGATCTGTGATTATGGGATTGCATCGTTGTCACCTTTTTCACTGGTGATAGGTTTGCAGTGCACCCCTGTACTTAGCCAAGCATTCGTCTGTGAATGCAAGTGTAGTGTGAATTGTGTGTTCTTAAAATAATTTAACACACTTCTTCTCAGATGATGATAATCAAGATGGCACTGCTGCTGCTGCTAGTGGTACTGCTGCTGCCACCAGACAGACAAGTGCAAGCGATGGTGGAAGAGGTAGTTAGCTTGTTGTTTCTTAAAATCAGTGTGTGATTATTTTAGGACATGGAATAATCCACCTGGCATTGTGGGTATTGTGATTTTTAACGTTTCACCATAGTTTCAAGGTGTGTCTCCACCACTAGGTGGTAGCATTAGAACAGGTTAACATGTTGTTCCCCAAAGCTGGTTGGGTTTAAATGAAGCTGGACAGATGGGCGATAGGATGTCTAAAAATTTAATAAGCTGCTATGGGCTAAGCCCCGGATGTGTCAGAAACCTAGGAACGCCCCTGTATTATCCCACCAGAACACTACACTCTGAGAATGCAGGGTTACTCGTGGTCCCTAAAGTATCTAAAAGTAGAACAGGAGCCAAAGCCTTCAGCTATCAGGCTCCTCTTTTATGGAACCACCTTCCTGTTTCGGTCTGGGAGGCAGACACCGTCTCCACTTTTAAGACTAGACTTAAGACTTTCCTTTTTGATAAAGCTTATGGTTAGGGCTGGCCCAGGCTTGTCTTGGACCAGCCCCTAGTTAGGCTGACATAGGCCTAGTCTGCCAGGGGACCTCCTATAATACACCAAGCCCCTTCTCTCTCCTCTCTCTCTCTCCTTTGTTTACATTCATGTCCTGTTACTGCATCTCCCTAACTCGGCTCTACTGCATGTCACTAACTTGGCTTGTTCTCCGGAGCCTTTGTGCTCCTGAGTCTCGCAGGTTAACTGTGTCGCAGTTGTGCCTGGATGATGTGTCGTGGTTGTGCTGCTGCCGTGGTCCTGCCTGATGCCTCCCACTGCTGCTGTTACTATTAGTCATACTTGCACTATTATACACATATCATTATTGTCACATACATATATAATCATATTATTAATATAATATCTGTCTTTCTGTATGTCTCATTGTGTCATATGGATTACTGTTAATTTATTATGTTGATCTGTTCTGTACAACATCTATTGCTCGTCTGTCCATCCTGGAAGAGGGATCCCTCCTTTTTTTGGGGGGGGGGGGGGGGGGGGGGGGTTCCTTATCCGCTGTGAGGGTCCAAAAGACAGAGGGATGTTGTATGTTGTAAAGCCCTTTGAGGAAAATTGTGATTTGTGATACTGGGCTTTATAAATGAAATTGATTGATTGATTGACTCTACACAGTGCTTTTAATTCCAGCAGATGCAGCACAGCACATTTTAGAAGTGCTCTATAAGCTAACAAAATATGCGCTATCTTCGCTGTTTTTGATGTTGTGGCACACTGCTCAGAGCAGATCAAATATTCCCGCTAAAAGGCACTGTATGTGAAAGACAGATATGATGTTATTATAAGGATAAATGTATAAACTTTGTCTGTAGGCCACAGCACAAACTAGGCAGTAACAACAATAAACACAATTAAAACAGACCAAAAAAGAAACCATTTAACTACACAGCCTGCTTACGAAGTGATGATAGAAGGACAAATATCAAGGAATTATTCAACAAAATCTGCAAGTCAGCAAAATCAGCAAGCCAAACATCCTGCTTATAAGAATGCTCTTGGTGTGGTATGATGCCGTGCTACTGAGAGAACAAAATCTGCTCACAGTAATGGCAGCTGGAATGTGGCACAGCTGCGCCCAATCAAATTGTCCCTCCCAGCTCCCTTACAGTAAATGGTGGTGAAGATAACAAAAACAATTGACTTAATTATCTCTAATCGTGCCTGACTTCAGTGGATCAAAACATATTTGGTATGAAATTAATCTGCAGATGCTCCAGTTTAAAATGAGACCAAACCTTTCTATGGATGTCAGCTTCTGAATCACGATGGAGGCCAAAATGCATCCTGCAACAGATAGTAAGGTATTGCTGGTTTTAGCTGAGATGATTTCCAGAAAACTTGTGGCCCCTACTGGCAGGTTAAGACGAGTGAGGAGTCAGCACTCAATGACAATATTAAACACTCAATTAACAGGTTTTTCAACTATTATGAATCACCGCTACCATGAGAGGTGCGTTAATTTGTGAGATTAGCTGCTGACTGACAGATATACACACAATGACACACAAACACTCACATACAGTGGTGGAAAAAAGTTTTCAGACACCCTTAAAATTTACACAATCTCAAATATTATCATGAAGTATTTGTGGAAAAATCTTTTGTGTTTCAAAAGGTGTGGCTGCATTAGACAGACACAAACAAATACAAATGACATTTTTTTTGTTTATTGTTTACAAGAAAAACTAACAAAACTAAATTCTTGACAGTTTCAATATGTCAGTTCTCAACATTGTCGGTATCAAAGTCAACAAATAACAGAGAATGTGTTCAAAACTGAACAAAAAATAAATAAACCATCACATCATCAAATTAATATTTAGTAGTCCTGCCATTAGCACGCAGTAGAGCTCTAATCCTGGCTGACATGTTCCCCACAAGCCTTTCACACTGTTCTTCTTGAATTACTGCTTTTAATTCTTCTACATTCTTTGGTTTACGCTTTGAAACAAACCTTTTGATAATCCACCACAGATTTTCAATGGGGCTCGTGTCCGGGGATTGAGCTGGCCACTCTAAGACCTGGATGTGTGGCAAGGGGCATTATCTTGTTGAAACATCCAGTTTTGACATTGACGGAACAGTGGATGTGCAGAAGGGAGCAAGTGGGTTTCGAGAATGGCACGATACTTGGCAGATACTTGAGTTCAATGTGCCATCACAGACAGTGAAATGACCAACACCAGCAGCACTCATGCATCCCAAAATCATGATACTGCCTCCACCATGCTTGACAGGGGGTACTGTACATGCTGGAGATAATGCTTCGCCTGGCCTTCTGCGTACCCTCACATTAGCAGGAGGAAGATAAAGCTGGAAACTGGACTCATCTGACCACAGAATCTTCTTCCAATTCCTGGCTGTCCAGTTCTTGTGTGCTTGGGCCCAACGACGCTGGGCTAACCTCTGTCTCTCATTGATCGGGGGCTTCTTGACAGCCTTGTAGGACCTTAAGCCATGATCTAAAAGTCGGCCACATACAGTGCGGATGGAACACTGGACACCAGTTTGGTTTGACCACTGCTGCTGAAGCTCCTGTGATGTCATTCGGCGGTTTTCCCTGCACATGCGGATCAGGATGCAGTCATTTCTTGCTGAAGAAACCCTTGGACGCCCAGATCTTGGTTTGTCTTCCAAGCTGTTGGTTCGTCTGTATTTCTGCAAAGTGTATCCAACTGCTGAAGGACTGCATCTGCACTTCCTGGCTATCTGACGACAGCTGTACCCTTCCTGGCTGAGAATCTGTATCTTCAGGCGTGTTTCCTGCATTAGGTTCCTTGTTTTAGCCATTTTTGTCTCTGAAGAACTTTCAAATGTGCTGGCTTTATATAGACACGAAGCATGGCAACCAAAATTGTGTCTTTTAATAAAAAGCACGACCTTCAATAGTGGATCACTGGTACCAAAATGACCCAATACTCCAAATTTCTTATGTATTTTTATGTATTATTGAATCAATCAATTTTAAGTTTTCAATGGCTTTTTTAGGATTTGTTTAGTAATTTGGCTGTGACTGTACTAAAAGAAATTGCACTTGAAGACCTAAGAGTGATTCTTAATGCAATATTTCACAAATGCATGGGGTGTCCGAAAACTTTTTTTCCACCACTGTACATGCAAGTCAAGTTTATTTATATAGCAGATTTAATCTGACAGGCGTAGACTCAGTGTGCTATATAAAATGTGAAGGTAGGCCAATGGAAACAGCAAACAGATAATGATAATAGTAGTAATAATAATAATTATGATACCAACAGTATTGATTCTTATATAAGGTGCCACAAGATACACAGTCCTGTAAGACCTAGCCAAAAGCTTGTGCAAAAAGATAGTCCGCATTTAAAAGAAAATACTGTTGTAGCAGATCTTTGCTGTGATAGAAAATTACAAATAGTAGGACCATTGTGACTGAAAGCATCATGAGCTCATTTAGACTTTATTCTAGGTGTAGCGAGGAGACCTTTACTAGATGATCTAAAGGATCTGTCCGGCGTCAACAACATAGGAAGGAGCTACGTCATTCATAGATGTAAAAAAATAAAATAAAATTAAGAGTCAATTCTTTCTTTTAATTGGGGCAAGTCAAAAGAATTAATAGTTGTGATGTCTTCAGACCCTTTGGTTTTAGTTAAAACTCTGGCTGCAGCATTTTGAAAAAGCTAGAGTTTATTTAACACCTACTTTGTTGGTCCAGCAAAAAATGCATTACAGTTGTCTAATCAACTTGAAATGAAAACTACTTTTTTAAACCAACTTTTCAGAATATGACTGTAACAGAAAGCATCTCACTTTAGACATATTTCTAAGATACTAAAAAGAGGTCTTTAAGATATTGGCTGTGTCTTTTGGGAAGTTAAGATCAGCATCTATGATCACACCTACATTTTTGGCATGCTCACATGGTTTTACAGACAACAATGTTAACAAAGAGAGAATCTGTTGCCCCAGTGCCTCTGGACCTGCTAAAAGAATCTGTTTTGTCCTCATTTAGTTGTAAAAAGCAGGTTGCCATTAGGGCTGGGCGATATAGACAAAAATGAATATCTCTGTATGTACAGGCTGACTGGTGATACACTTTATATATCTTGTTATTTTCTACAAAATGGGCTACATGTTTTTAGTTGCAAGTCAAAGCCACATTTGAGATATCACAAGCACTTTTATATAAACAGACTGCACTGAAAATGGGAAATAGCAGATATTTGAATTCACAAAAACAAAATTTGAATATGCAACAAAATTAATTAATATTTCCTTTATGAACATGGTTCAATCACGTAGAGTTCAGGGGCCGTATTCACAAACATTCTGAGAACACTCTCAGAGAGCTCCTAACTTAGCCTAAAAACTTTTAGTAAGGAGTTCTAGCTTAGGAGTGATTTAGGAAAGTTCTAAGAGCAACTCTGAGCAAGGAAGGGCCAGAAACTTTTTATCTTAGTGAGGAGGTGTGGTTGACCCTGTTGCTAGGTGTGATGCTTTCTTTTAACAGATGTGATTGGTTGTCAGAGACACGCCCTTTTGAGCTTGTAAGGTGTGGACACCCAGTGGAAATGAAATGAAATGAACTGCATCACAATATGAGATTGACAGTGTTGTCATTGTTAGTGTTTAGTGTCATCACTCTGCTGATCTAAGGTTAAGACAGACAAAAGTCATCACTGCTGCACTCTTGCATTTTACCAGTTTTTCAGATATCTTCGTATTGTGATCATTTTATTTCTGGCATTATAGCGTTATTTTCTTAGGTGGGAAATGTGTGCATATCCCAAATGAGATTGACCACAAATATTGTCCCTGCGCAATCTCATCTGTAGCATTTCATTTACTCACTGTCATTTTGTGTTTAGACAGCATTTCTCCTCCCTCTTTGTCTTTCGACCATTTTCTGCTCTGCTTAAGAAACGCTTAAGCCTCTTAAAAGTCCTCCTCCCTGCTCCTAACATTTTTTCACCTTAGGAGCTCTTTTAAGGTCTAAGATGCTCTGTGAATAACTTTTATCTTTGCAAGGACCTAGTCTTAACTTTAAGGGGAAATTCTAAGAAAACGTTACAACTCTAAGAATTTTCTTAGAATTTTGTCACCAGGAGCAACTCTTAGCACTAGGAAACTTTGTGAATACGGCCCCAGGTGATGTTGTTGTTAAAAAGGCAAAGAGAGCAGAGGTGAATTTTTGCCTGACATACTCATCAACAGAAACTGAGGAAAGTCTGGAGGCCATGCAGAAAGCTCTACGCTTGGATATAAAGAGGAGGAACAACAGGGAGGTTGTTAAACTCAAAATGGAAAAGACATTCGCTCTCAGAGGACATGAAGTTGTTTATGGTGCACCAATGGTTGAGGAATTCATGGCAAGGTGGCCTGCTGTGTTTGAAGTCAGCAAGTAAGGCTTATCTCATGCTGGGTTTTTCATCTTGAATTTGCTGTTGATAAAAGGATAGTATTGGGTACACTGGAAAAGTGTTAATATGCCTGATTGTATATCATTCATCTGTGCTTTATCTCCCTCTGTCTTGGTCTGTTGTATGTGTGATAGTGGCTTTCTCCCTAATGTTTACAATTTTAACCAGATTCCTTTGTGCATTTTACTTGTTTTCAGATCAACACTGAATTCAAGAGAATCACCACCACCTCACTTCAATCCAAGCTCCTGTCTCAGTGAGACCTTCACTCTTACAACCTGATGGGGCTGTTACAAAAAAAGAGGAGGACAGATAGGGACAAGACTAAAAAAATACAAAAATGGCTGATGTAAGTGATACAAGTGATACATTCATTAAAAAAACATAAAACAGCTGCAATTTTTGACAATGTATTCTGGAAAATATTCACATTTTTAGAATTGTGGAAATGTAATGTAAAAATTGTAGGATGTTTTAGTTACCACATAATTTATAGGCAAGAAGGGCATAAAAAATGTATGGGAGGCCATGAGTGTGTTTATTTTTCATCTTTCTCCCTCCACTATTTGTGTATTGTTTGTCTGAGTTTTAACAATTTCCTGTATTTACCTTTTAATCCTAATATATCGGTCTACCTTCTATTACTTTCTGTCTCATTTCTGTCAGTCTCCTTTGTACATAATTGGAAGATCACAGCATGCCTCTTACTGGAACCTTAGCATTATATTCTCAGAGAGGTGTATGTGACACCAGTAGCTGACTTAAAAATACAGCACAAGGGCTGCATCAAGAGGCTCATCAGGAAAAATTACTGTCAGTGTGATGATGTAATGCTGGACAAGAAAGTATCATTAGGGGGATCTGTATCTACATGGGTTAATATCTGGAAAACCTTGTACAGGAATATGTGGTATGCACATAAATCAGTGCTCTTCTCATGTTGTCCTACTCGATCTCTTGGGCTCAGATAATTCACTGATTACAAGAAAATATGCTGACTATTATTCTGATAATTGTTACTTTCTTCTGTGTTTCATACCATTATAAAACCAAAGCACTGTTTCTTGGTTACTGGTTAAGGTTTTTTTTTTTTTTTTTATTGTTTGCTTGTTTTTTTGAAAGATGCACTGATGCACTAGCTCCTGTTTTTAAGTAATGTTTGAGTGTGTTTTTTTCTTTTTAAATTACTGTTCATTTTCCCAATGTGATGAGTAAAGCTGTGTACAATTCACTAGTCAACAAGTGTGATGAGCTGCTGGCACTGGTGAGTAGTTGACGCCTCTACAGGGAGTTCAGTCACATGTGCTTCACAGAGACATGCCTGAATGACAACGTGCCTGACTCCTGTGTGAATCTACCCAGCTTCTCTACTGTGCTAGCGGACAGGTACGCTAAGGCGAGGAGCAAAAACAGAGGTGGGGGACTGATCCTGCTTGTCAACAATAAATGGTGTCATCCTGGACATATCATGGTGAAGAACAAGATCTGTTTCAGGATATAGAACTGTTGGCAGTCGGTCTTAGACTGTATTATGTGCCACGCGAGTTTTCACACATTGTGGCCATTATTGTTCACATTCCACCACGGGTAGCAACAGCAGTGGCGTGTGATGTCATCTGTGAAACTGTTGCCAGGATTCAGACCCAGCATTCTAGTGCATTTGTTGCAATAACAGGGAATTTTAACAACACTACTCTCACCTCCCATCTTACTGGATTTGTTTAGTATGTGGACTGTCCGGAGAATTTGACACTAGATTTGTTTTATGGAAATGCCAAGGACGCCTACAGTGCCTCTGCCCTACCACCCCTTGGCAGATGAGATCATAATCTGGTCTCTCTCCAGCCTACATACAAACCCTGTATTTTAAAGTTGCCTGATACCAGCTGCTCAGTCAGGAAGTGGTCCCTGGAGACCAGTGAGTCTCAAGGACTGTTTTGAATGTATAGACTGGACTGTACTACTGAAGCCACAGGACAACAACATGGACATGGACAGGAGGGTGGATATTGTAATAGAATATTTAATCTTCTGTAGGGACACTGTGATGCCAGTAAAGACTGTACCCTGATTCCCCAATAATAAACCCTGGGTTAATAATAATATCAAGCAGCTCCTTAACCAGAAAAAGCTGGCGTTCAAGCAAGGGGACAAGGAGAGGCTCAGGGACGTTCAATATAAGCTGAAGGGGAGACTGAGACAGGCAAAGGTGGACTGCAAAAGACAGGTGGAGAGTAAGCTGCAGCAGAACAACACCAGAGAGGTGTGGAAGGAAATTAAGAACATCACAGGCTATTCAAAGAATAGCCAGGTTATGGATGGTGATGTGGACAAAGCTAACAACTTCAACCTGTTCTTTAACAGGTTTGATGGAGGGGGCAGTGGTCACCCTACCCCTGCATCCATCTCCCCTTCCAAGGTGTCACCTGCTGCTGTTGCTCCTGCTCCACTGTCACCTGGAAGTAGCCCCTCCCCCACTACTGCAGCTACAGCTACAGCTACAGCTACAACAATACCACCCACGGCCAACTACCACTGTCCTTTACAGCAGACGAGGTGAAGGCGCAGCTCAGGATACTGCGTAGAGCGAAAGCTGCGGGCCCATATGGAGTGTGTCCAAGGATAGACTGTGCAGCCCAGATAGCGGAGCCCTTTCAGTGGCTCTTTAACAGGAGTCTTCGAACAGACAAAGTCCCAGTGCAGTGGAAAACATCTTGTCATCAGTGTACTTTTCTATGCTGCAGGGTGGTGGGGAAGCTGCTTGATGGACAAAAACACCAAGCGTTTGGACAAGCTGGTAAAAAAAGCTGGCTCAGTGCTCGGCAGGAGACTGGACCCATTAAGAACTGTGGTGGAGAGGGGAACATTGAACAAACTGAAAGCTATAATGGACAATAGCAGACACCCTCTCCACAGCCTCCTGGAACGACAGAGGAGCAGCTGCAGCATTTGGCTCATCTCACTGCATTGCAGAACTGAGCATTTCAGGAGATCCTGAATAAGACCGTTCAACACCTCCAGAATCCAGTCACACACACACTTACACACATCACATTACCCACAGCTGGCGGGACTGTGTAATGGACAATTTTTTCTTAATTTAATTTTTATTTGTGCACTTATTTTAACATATTTTACATAGTTTTTTGTCTTTTACGAGCTGCTGGACAGCTGAATTTCCCCTTGTGGATAAATAAAGTTCCTCTATTCTGTTCTATTCCGTTCTATTCTATTCTGTTCTATTCTGTTCTGCTCTAGTTCGGATCCTTTGAGCTTCTGTATTAAGTACTTATCGTAAGTGCATTATCAGCGTATTGCCTGTAGATGGCGGTCGGCATGGCCCCAGTTTGGAGAAGCAGAAAGGAATAATGTACTGCCTTGGAAACAAATCAATTTACTGCTGTGGACGAGGGCAGCAGCAGAACATGCCTTGGGAACCTAAAAAAAATCTGTTCAACTCAAATCAGTCTAAGTTTTAATATTTTCACCTCTTTACCTTACTGCCAGATAGCCCCTTCTGGTAGGGAAATGAATCTGTCATATCAATTGAGGCTCTCTTCAAAGCCAGACTCCACTGACAAAAACAGTTATTTAACAGAACAAAATACAGGAGTTGCTAGTCTGCCCCTGCCTTAATCAGTTAGTCTGTTTGTGTTACTGTGTGACTGTGGTGTTTTAGTTTGGATTCAGTCATACAATAACATAAACTAACTAACTGACTGAGGCTGCACTACACCAGCAGCTCCCATGTTCTGCTCGGTAAAATTACTGTTTTGTCAAAGCAGTCTGACCCTAATGAAAGCATAAATCAAGGCTTCAGCTCCCTGTCAGAAAAGGCTGTCCAAAGGCAAGGTAAAATGTAAAAAATAATTTAAACGTATCATACACTTAATTGATAGTGATTTTTTTAGGTGGCTAAAATACATTTTGTTGCTGACCCGTCCACAGCAGTACATTGTGGTGTGTGCCGTCCACCATCTACTGTAGGTAATACACTGACAATGGAAATGTACCTCATACAACCCACTTAAAAAAAATCTAAAAACTATCCCTTGAAATGAACCGAAGAAATCTGAGACAGTAGTTTAGACTAGCCAGTTGTGGTGGGTATTTTTCATTATTTTCAATATTTTTTAACTAAATCATAGATTATCTGGAAAAAAAAAAGTCTGATTATTTGACTAACCAAGAAAACAATTATTAGACTGATCAGTTAAATCAACTGTAGTTGCAGCCCTATGTTTACACACACTGAATAACTGTTCTGTCAACATTCTTTTTTGTCTCTGTTCTGGCCACGTCTGTTGTTCATTTACAAGCCCTTTATTTTTTAACCATTCACTTGTTAGCGGTCTACATTTTCACCCTTTGTTGCTCATCTTGTATTTTATTCGTTCATGTTTCATCTTTCGTGGGAGCCAAAGACGGTGCGCAAATGTACCTAAAAATGCCAGTTTCAAAATCTCACCGAGGATTTCCTTAACTAAAACCTTGCTGAATGTGTTCTGCTTCATCTTATAAGCATCTGTTTATGCACAGGTGCAGATGATATTGTATAGTTTTCTAGAGACTGGGACTGCTACTGGAGACTGGGATTGCTACTACGTAATCTCAAAAGAATTTTCACTCTAAAAGTTTTAAGTTTTGTCAGGCAAGAATGAAATGCTTCACAGGATTTGCACAGAATACTTAGAGCTTGAATTTTGAGGGTAGAAAATCAAGTACTGAAAAACACAGAAAAATCTACAAAGTGAATTATAATTGAAGTAACTTAATGCAATGGAGTAAAAAGTTCATTAATGTCCAAAGTACAGTGCAGCGTAAGTAAGTATGGCAAACTTGTACTTAAATACAGTACTAAAGTACATGGACTTAGTTACACTCCATCACGGGTGGTATAAGCACCATCGCTCACATGCCATTCTAGTATTTTGTTAATTTATATGGATATGCCTAAAAGAGTGAGAGGTAAAAATTATATTTGAAAATTAATTAGCTGCTTGGAGTGAAGTTCTTAAACAAAAAAAATAGTGCTAAAAGTACATGAAAGCCCTTGACGTTCATTTTGTAATGTCTATATGGACCCTGCTTTCATTTATTGTGTCCTATTTCTTCATTTAATCTGACTAGTAGCATCTGTACTGCTGCTTGAATCTGTAGTACAGCTCCCACATGGCACCTTTATTTTGAGACCAAGATTATTCATACTAACCTTGTAGTTGCTAGATATATTTTCGAGCTGAGACCTGAGAAAAGACGCCCAGTGAAGAAGTTTTTAAACAAGTCATTTACCAATGTGATGGTCAAGTTTGAATGGCAGTATGGCAGCCACAGCAAAGTTCAATGTTTTTCTGTAGTTACTTGTCCTTGTTTCTAAATTTCCCATCATTCTAACTTTCCCCTTACCCTGTCTAGACCTGTACTGTCATCATACCTGCCCAATTTAACATTTTTTTTTAATTCTTTTTTTGGAAGGACTGGGTTAATAGGTCTTATCATCTGTTTTGTACAGGTCTTGGATGACAATGCCATAAACAAGGCCATTGAAGACACTACTGTTGGGATCTCTGTTCTTAAAGAACATGCTTCAAGTGACAGATATAGGAGTTGTCCTTGAAGGTATCAAGGTGTTACAGTCTAGATAATGTATCGTTAGCTGCTGTGATGCTGTTCGGGCTCATGTATGCCTTGAACCTAAGCTACCCAGCTGACCTCCGCTAAACCTTCAAGGTATTCCAAAAGATCTTTATGGAACTTGATAGGGGAAAACTTAGCAACAAAGTCCTCGCTCTCAAAAACAGGCTCTTAAATTAAAAGGGCTTTTTTTTCGCTGATTTTTCGTTGTTCTTGTGAGGATATTAAGAAACCTTGTGTTGCTACAGACTTTCCTGAGAATTTTATTTTGTATCATTTTATTTTAAATGACAGTAGGTTATCTTTCACCATTTGTACCTGTTTGTCACCTGTTGTAACCTGTTGTATGTCAACAGTATTTTCTATTATGAACGCATGATGTAAAAAAGTTTTAACCCTCCGAGCCCCACATAACACAGGATCCCTTTGCTCTTCTGCATTCATATAATAGCATTATCACTCTAGCTTTGAAACTCAGGAAAGTTGGCCAGGATCTCTGGCAACCTGGCTGGTCTCAGAGGGTTAAGAGGGTTTGAAACATCTGTCTTTGGTGTGGGGGGTCAACTTAAAAATAATTGCAGCATTTTATATTTGCTGCTTTATGATTTAAAAATGTTTATTCCTCAGGTGAAACCTTTTACACAAGGTTGATAATTAGGGCCCGAGCACCGTCCAGTGCGAGGACCCTATTGAAACTGAACCCTGAAACTGAACCCTATTGAAACTGAAGGAGTTATTATTATTTTTCCTCCAAATAAATTGGCTTTTTGAGAGCTTTATCATATTCAAAAACTCACCAAATTTGGTGGTCGCATCAGTCGCAGTGAAAATTTACGTGTATTATGGTTTGCGGCGATGGGCAGGATAAAATGGCAGGGCCACGGCCCTTAAACAGGGGCCCCGACTGCAGGTTTCACTGACATACACAAAAATCGATACACATACGTATCACACCCAGACGCACAAAAAAGTCTTTTGGAGCCATAGGCGAAACCCAACAGGAAGTCAGCCATTTTGAATTGAGTGGCCATTTTTGGTGTTTTCCACGTGTTGTATTTTAACGAACTCCTCCTACAGGATTAATCAGAATCACTTCAAACTTGCTGTGTACCATCTAGACTAGTTTGTGATCAAAAGTTATCAAAAGATCAGCTACCCGTTGAGGGGCGTATCGGCTTTTTGATGGAAAAGTTTGATGTCTCGCCATGAAAAACGAAATTGCTATAACTTTGGGGTAAATGGTCCGATCTGCACCAAACTTCACTGGATATATAATAGTCCCACCCTGAACACGACTACATGCAGAAATTTCGTATTTGTCATAGCGCCCCCTGCTGGAAACAGAAAAAGCGATGTTTTAGAGTTTAAGGTGCAGCTCTAAGCACGTTCAGCATATCCAACTCAAATTTGGTCAGAGAGGCCTCAAGACCTTGGTAATGCTATATTATGAAGATTGTGACGTATTGTCAAACGGTGTTGCGCCCAGAGCAGCAAAGTCTATGTTTTGCCAAAAAGCATAAAAGTGGCCTTAACTTCAGTGTCCTTGGTCATATCTGCCTGAAACTTCATATGTGTGTTAACAGTCCACGCCTGAACATGTGATATGAGTTTCGTTGATGGGCGTGGCTAAATGACTTGGTCACGCCCATTCATAAAAGTAACCCCCGTAGGACGTTTCACCGATATACACGAAAATCGGTACACACATGTATCACACCCAGACGCACAAAAAAGCCTCATGCACCAATAGACCAAACCCAACAGGAAGTCGGCCATTTTAAATTTTGCGGCCATTTTTGCATTTTTGCACGTGTTCTATTTTAACGAACTACTCCTATAGGATTAATCAGAACGACTTCAAAATCGCTGTTTGCCATCTAGACAACGTTGTAATCAAAAGTTATCACAAGAGTAGTAGATCGTTAAACGGTTTGGCCGTCAGGTGGCTGCGAATTTTTATCTCGCTATGAAACAGGAAACTGCTATAATTTTGGGATGCATTGTCTAATCTTCCCCAAACTTCACAGGATTGATGACAGTCACGCTCTGAAGACATCTACATGTGAAAACTTTGTGATAAATATAGCGCCCCCTACTGGTAACAGGAAATGACATGTTTTATATTTTGAAGTATAACTCCCACAACTTGGCCAGATCCACCTCAAACTTGGTCACACTATCAATCACACATAGAAGATACTTCATTGTGAACACTCTGAGTTTTCGTCAAAGGGCGTGGCCATGACGTGGCGGTAAACTTGATATGTCGCCATGATTACAAAAGTTGTGTAACTTGACTCTATGTGGACATATCTTTCCAAAACTTCACACATATGATAACAGTCCAGCCCTGAAAACATCTACAGCAAAAATTTTCATCACCGTCATAGCGCCACCTACTGGTGGGAGAAAGTGACTGCTTTCATTCTTTTATGTCTCTCTTCTACCAGGTTAATCTCAACCACCTCATTTTTGCTGATATATAGTCCAAAGACCACGATGATGATCAAACCACAAACGTTTGAGTATTCATCAAACGCTGTCACCGTGGCACTCCTGATTCGCCATAAAACACGAAATTGTTTTTGAGGGGTAAGGGATGCTTGTAAACTATGAAACTTGGCACACATATGATGGGATCCGATTGGTGTTGTCTGATGTGATTTTTGATCTTCGATGTACCAACATGGCTCATCAGCGCCCCCTATAAATATTCTACAAAGCAGTCACGAAGGTGGTTTGACCTGCATCTATGAAACTTGGTAGGCACATGCATCACTGAAAGACGTACAAAAAAGCCTCTTGCAGCCATGTGCCAAACCCAACAGGAAGTCCGCCATTTTGAATTTGCTTGTAACTGCTTCACAACTTCACCATACATGTTCCAAACTTCCCCAAATTTCACAGGATTGATGACAGTCCCGCCCTGAACACATCTAGGTGAAATAACTGAAAACATGTTTTATATTCTAGTTTCTTCAAAATAGCCACCCTTTGCTCTGATTACTGCTTTGCACACTCTTGGCATTCTCTTGATGAGCTTCAAGAGGTAGTCACCTGAAATGGTTTTCCAACAGTCTTGAAGGAGTTCCCAGAGGTGTTAAGCACTTGTTGGCCCCTTTGCCTTCACTCTGCGGTCCAGCTCACCCCAAACCATCTCGATTGGGTTCAGGTCCGGTGACTGTGGAGGCCAGGTCATCTGCCGCATCACTCCATCACTCTCCTTCTTGGTCAAATAGCCCTTACACAGCCTGGAGGTGTGTTTGGGGTCATTGTCCTGTTGAAAAATAAATGATCGTCCAACTAAACGCAAACCGGATGGGGTGGCATGTCGCTGCAGGATGCTGTGGTAGCCATGCTGGTTCAGTGTGCCTTCAATTGTGAATAAATCCCCAACAGTGTCACCAGCAAAACACCCCCACACCATCACATCTCCTCCTCCATGCTTCACAGTGGGAACCAGGCATGTGGAATCCATCCGTTCACCTTTTCTGCGTCTCACAAAGACACGGCGGTTGGAACCAAAGATTTCAAATTTGGACTCATCAGACCAAAGCACAGATTTCCACTGGTCTAATGTCCATTCCTTGTGTTTCTTGGCCCAAACAAATCTCTTCTGCCTGTTGCCTCTCCTTAGCAGTGGTTTCCTAGCAGCTATTTGACCATGAAGGCCTGATTCGCGCAGTCTCCTCTTAACAGTTGTTCTAGAGATGGGTCTGCTGCTAGAACTCTGTGTGGCATTCATCTGGTCTCTGATCTGAGCTGCTGTTAACTTGCGATTTCTGAGGCTGGTGACTCTGATGAACTTATCCTCAGAAGCAGAGGTGACTCTTGGTCTTCCTTTCCTGGGTCGGTCCTCATGTGTGCCAGTTTCGTTGTAGTGCTTGATGGTTTTTGCGACTCCACTTGGGGACACATTTAAAGTTTTTGCAATTTTCCGGACTGACTGACCTTCATTTCTTAAAGTAATGATGGCCACTCGTTTTTCTTTAGTTAGCTGATTGGTTCTTGCCATAATATGAATTTTAACAGTTTTCCAATAGGGCTGTCGGCTGTGTATTAACCTGACTTCTGCACAACACAACTGATGGTCCCAACCCCATTGATAAAGCAAGAAATTCCACTAATTAACCCTGATAAGGCATACCTGTGAAGTGAAAACCATTTCAGGTGACTACCTCTTGAAGCTCATCGAGAGAATGCCAAGAGTGTGCAAAGCAGTAATCAGAGCAAAGGGTGGCTATTTTGAAGAAACTAGAATATAAAACATGTTTTCAGTTATTTGACCTTTTTTTGTTGAGTACATAACTCCACATTCATAGTTTTGATGCCTTCAGTGAGAATCTACAATGTAAATAGTCATGAAAATAAAGAAAACACATTGAATGAGAAGGTGTGTCCAAACTTTTGGCCTGTACTGTATGTGATTTTGCATTTGCTCACACAAATATGGAACGATGTCTGCAATACATTTGGATAGAGTTAACTTGAATCAAGTTAGACTTACAGTTTAAAATCAGTACCCTGACCATGATGAAACTGTGTTGAAGGTACATCTTTGAATAATATTAGCATTAAGAGATCAAGTTGGAGTTGAAGTTGAAAATCGGTACCTGGCACATAATAAAATTACTTTAACCCTCTATGGTATGCATTATGATGCTAGTTAGGAAAAAAAATGTCTGGAGTGTTTTTATGTCTTAAAATAGACTAAATAAATATAATCTAAAGAAATTTTATAGATTTTTTTTTTTTTTTTTAAGTTTTTGAGGTTCGTTGCCTGTAGGTAACATTGTACCATAATAGTGCATAAGTGAAAAAGGAAGCGTTTTTTTTTTTTCAATTTGAACATCATTTATTTCATAAACATGTATAAAATATTAAATAGCTTCAACCGGCTACAATACATGCCATTTTAAATGTAAAAGCATTGTAAAAGGAAGTCTTTTAAAGGGTTTCTTGTCTGAATGTTGCCTGTAGGCACACTGTACCATTGTGAAACAACCTATTGAAATGAATGTCTCGAAGAGTCTAAGCATAATTCCTCCAACCTTACACAAATTACTTATCAAAACAAAGATCATAATCATTTTCAAAACAAGAAACTGGTGTCAAATTCCAGTGTTTGATCATCACTGCTTCGTTTCAATGCATGTCCTGTCCTGTGTCTTCCCTGACATGCGTTGCCATCATTTATAGTATAGCTCGTCGTCTTCATCACTAGTTAATTCTAATTCCTCTTCACTATGCTGGAAGTGTGATTTCTACCCTCTTCTTCCTTAAAGGGGCATATGATGAGGCTGAATTCATTCTATATATGGAGGAAAATGTGTGGAAATTATGAGCAAATGAGACAGGCAATGTTCACTGTAATAGTAGACTATGGCCTACAGAGTATAGTAATAGCCTGAACTTCACTTTACTGCCACCAACATCAAATTTATCTTCATTAAATTGTAAAGATCAAAACAAAATTATGATCAATGGTATGCCTTTGAACATTATATATACCTAAACACACTTCCAAAATTTCATACTGCCATGGTGATTCCATAATGGTTCAGTGTCACCTCAAGGCAACATATGCAGTTTTCCATGATGGTACGCTGTTGCCTCAGGGCAACAGTTGCATTTTAACAAGTTTCTATTATTTAATTAACAAATACATTGCATTAAACTATCAAAAATTACGGTGAACTCACCTATTAGTGTGCATTTATGTTTTTCCAGACAGAAAAAGGTCAGGAAGTTATGTTTTCAGACCCTTTTTGTGGAGCAAAATGGCAAAGCTGTTTCCTTTAAAAAATTCTGCAAAAAAGGGTTTCAATAAGGCTTCCTGAAAGTCATATGACAAATTAAAGCATTGTTATTGGTTCCTTATGGTCTTCCCTAATTTTTAAAGTATTGCATCAATTAAAGGGTTGCATTGTGGAGATGTGGCAGGCCAAAAATGGGTTTGTTGCCTGAGGGCAACACGATACCATAGAGGGTTAACACTGTACAATAAATTGGTGCTAGGGTAACTAACAATATGTTAAATCAACACAGTTCTTTTAAACAATCTAATGAGAACAAAGTATTTTGGTGTTACAAGAAAAACTTGTTGAGGTTAAGAGAAATATTAGGTCAGGTGGCCACATTCTGATCATGTGGGACCGATGTACACATTAAAATTAAGTAAATTGAAAGGTCTTTTTTCAGTGTGTGATCAAAATAAAATGCAAACTCAGGGATTTTTTCCCTGTTTGAAAATATACAGTTGCACAACATGTAAATGAAAAAAGATATAAAATAAATAGCAGGGCTGTACATCAATGTTTTTGCACACAGCACTGGAGCTACAGAGGTTTAAAGCACAGGGCACAAAACTATAACATGAGTATAAAAGTATCAAGTAGGCCTCCATTGTAATTTGGAACAATTAAAAATCTTTGTGGGGGGTTAAAAAGTCATTGTCCGTGGCTTTTTTGAATAAATCTAGCCCTGAAAAATGATTTAAATCTTTTTATTTATTTAGGCTATTAATCTTATTTATGCACAGAGCATCAGCAGAGAGGCCGAGGGAGGGAAGGAGCGAGAGACACTTTGTCCGCATTATATACGACTTGTATATGAAACGTGTTTTGTCATTGCATTTCTTTAACAGATCTGTTACCTGCATCTAGGCACTGTCTCAGTGTCACACAATAGACTACAACTACCAAGAAGAACGGCAACATGTTGTGATCAACCTCACACTGAAACTAGCAGCGCAGTGCTGCAGAAATGTCATTAATCTCATAGACTGATTTAGTGTAGCCCGTGCAACACATAGACCAATGTTGCATTGTAGACTAATTAACGGATAGATTAAACAGAGGAGCAGCACTGTGTCTCTCTTAGTGTTGCTTAAGAACTCTTCAGTGAATGAGTGGGGCGGAGCTGTGCAGAGAGTGTTTGAGAGGAGAGATGCACATTTGTACATGTTATATAATGCAATTTGACCCTATATCGATATAGATGGTGTTGTCTAAATTTATATCTTGCTTGAAAATATATTGCTATATTGTATGTAGTCGTATCACCCAGCAGTACTTGCCTCTGAGATGCAGTGGAGTAGACATATGAAGCAACATCAAATGGAAATACTAGCCTACTAAGTAAAATAATTCCAAGTTGTTAATGCAGTACTTGAGTAAATGTACTGGCAACTAGTTACATTCTAACACTGAAAATCAGTTTCAGTGTGCTTCACTGCTTGTTTCTGTAAAGGAAGCACCATTCCTGGTAACACCTTGGTATTGAATGAATGTTTACAGTGGAGTCTAGACATGCCCCGTCAGAAAACACACTGAACTCCCAGCTGACTGGTAACTAGCTGGAAACTAACTAGCAGCAAGCTGGCAGCAGAATGCCAGTCAGTGGGGTGGAAAAAATTCTAGGTGGCTGCATCAGTATATGCACTACAACATTACATAAATTACAGTAACAACAAGACAAACAATCTGTTTTATCTTCACAAAGAACAGACAAAGAACGCAACTGTGTAAAGGCTTACATTGGGCTGCACTGACTGACCAGTTTGTCTCATACTCCTCCCATGTATGCATGTAATGAATTAGGTTGGCGCACAGTTTGACATTGCTTGTCTTTATTATTGTTTTCTTCCTCTTCCTCTCGGTTTTCTTGCAAATCCAGCATTGCTAGGATCCATTGTTCCAAAGCACATGGTCATGCCTTGTGGCCCTATGTAGTGACCTGTGCAGTTCTGTTTGGTGTGTTAACAATTTTGAGGTTCAGTGTGTACACCTGAAGGAAGGTCTGATTTCTGAGTTTAGGTTGGATGACTTGAGTTAACCATGTAAGAGCATGTGTTTGCTGAATGAATACAGTGCAATGAATGATTTATTTGGCCACTTTTGTGTAAGGATATGCAAAAAGAGTTTTAAATATTGAAACGTGTGGAAACGGGTGAATAGCGTTTATAGGTTTGGGAAATGTGTTCGTCTTTTGGTAGATACTGTATTGGTTTGGGGTGTTTCGTTAATAGGCCCACTGTGCGATTGAGAAGCACTGTAATACAAGGGAACCTGAAGCTATTCTATTGACAGTGTATGGTCAGAAGACCCATTTATCAGGAATAAACTGACAGTTCTGGATCAAAATTACAAGTAACAGCTCCATGAAATGCTATTCTTAATTTATCTAGCTGTGTCAAACACCTAATTATGCACACACCTGCACATAAAACAACACTTGGAAGTCAGACCACTGTGGTGGTGAGTACTTGTAACTAATGTGTTAAACATCGGCCTAACAACAGCTTCTTACAGGAACATTATCATGCTCCATAAGTTGTGTCCAGCCAGATACTTGTGCCCACTGCCATAAAGACAGGGAGTGCCTCTATAAAACTGGCAGTCTCTGACGGCTGCATAAAAGGAAGCTTGAGGCCTGTTTGGTGATACTGAAGGTCATAAACACCCAGTAGATACTGAGCAGCCACTTGATTTACTTCTTATATTATGTCTCTGTTGTGTCTGATTGGTGTTCATCCAGTTTGTACTTGCTCAAGCTCTGCATTTGGAGACATCTGACAATGTATTACCTTGGATGTGCTCTAAGCGTACTGCAAATTTGTTTCCTCATCCATGAATCCATCCATGTTTATGCATCACTTGTTTTATTGATCCATTTATCAACTCTTATGTCTGTGGGGGGAACATGCAGGTCGAGTACTTACATTTTTTCTTCCAGCAATGAGGTAAAAGCTTCAGAGCCATGGTTGGAAGACAACTCCATAGCTGAACAGCATACATCATGAGCTGCTGCACTGGACATTTACCTCTCCACTACAAAATGAGTACCGGGGACACCCACCTTTATTTACAACTCAGTATGGACACAATTATTTGAAATTAAACAAGCTCTAAGTTGTTCTGCAGTCAATCAGAGTAGGCTGGAAGTTTGTGTGCAGTGTGTGCTGGTTGGCCAGCTTTTCTGCTAGCGTTGGAGTTCAGCGCTCCACCACAACGTAAGCCAATTTCACATGTCAAACTTTCAAGGGTGTCCAGGTGGTGGGGAGTTCTACTGCATAGATAAAGTAGTGTCATGCCTTTAGTGTCTCCAGAAGGAGCTGTGTGATGACACACATCTGTAGCCCGCTGCTCATCTCTGCTGCAGGCTAAAGGCTCCACGCTACATTTGCTGTTCACTTCCTGTTCCATCAACATAATGATAATAAACCATAACGTAATTTCTAATATATAAACTTCCTTGTACTCATACACACAAATGCAGAGCCTCTTGTTTACATCAGTTATGGATGCTGCCATTACCTTTACAGCCGAAATTCACATCAGTTCAAGACTAAAAGTCCAGTCCCATATGCTTCCATTGATTGCGATTATCCACATCATATAAACTCCAATGTTCTGCCAGCACTCACTGTTTGCTCAGTCAGCCACTCACCGTACAGTGAGTATTTCATTTTCATTCGATCTAGGTAGATCTTTTTATTTGTCTCCATTCTTTGTTTATGTCCCCTCTTTGAAGCACCAGCTTGTGAAACAAAATTGTCTAAATATATCAACCTCAGCTCTTAATGTGTACAATGATAATGAGGTAAACCAATGGAAGACATTTATAAAAGAAAAACAGACTTAAGGGCAATGCTTTTAGAGGTGAAGTGAAAATTGAAAAAGGGCCATACTGCCCTGACATAGTCCACTGAATCACTGCACACAGATGAAGTTAAATAAAAGGTAAAGCTGAGATGGCCTCAGGTTATGAATAGTCATTTATCTAAACTGCCTACACACAATTGTGTCATAACAGTGCTCGTGGCTTTTTGAAAGCAGGATGTAGGATTTATTAGTTTGTAATGATGCTTAGGAATATGAATTAATGTCAGCAGGCAGTGTTAACCAGAATTATTCACTGCGCTGTTTTGAGTGAAAAGAGACTTTACTTAGGTGATGACCTCAAAAACCTGTTTTTCTGACCACAATTTCTCCTTAATATCAAACTGCAGAGGACTGGCTTTGATATCTGAATATTTTCTGGAATACATTAACATGTTTGGCTACAACCAATGGAGGCACAAATCTTTGTCATACTCCTAAATGATGTTAAGATACTGTCAACACGTGTTGGTGCTATTTTCACGTCACACTCTCCGTCTGTGTGCAGTCCACATCCTCCTTATGCTTATCATCCACCTGAATATTACTGACCTGTTGAAAGTAAGCCGTCTGAGTCATGAAATGATACTGTGAACCCTGTTATTTTCTCTCGTTGCAGAAGTGTCCTGCAGGTTACATTTTCTTAACTGCTTTTTGGTCAAACAACTCTCTCTAGACTTTTGATCAATAGAAAAAACAAAGAAAGTTGTACCTGTTCCCAAACTGTAATAATGGACTAATGTTTCAGAGTCAGTGTGTAATCATGATTGACACGACATGAGGTCCAGGCTCAGACTGGCCATCTGGCAATTCTGGCAAATGCCAGATGGACCGGCCCACCTTGTGGGCTGCAAGGCCACCATCAACAATGTTGGGAAAAAAAACTGTAGGTAAAAAAAAAGAGACCTGACAGCTGTGGCCCACTTGTTGGAACAGTCCACCTGATTAGGGATTACATGGTCCCCAAACTGTCAATAGCCTACCTGTACTGTAAGGTAGGCGCAGCAGTACCAGCCATCATCACAGTGCATTGGTCTACCATGTAAAGTCAGAGGTCAAGCAGGAGATATCAAGCTGGAAATAAATTAAATCAATATAAAAAAAACCCAAAACAAAGCAACTAAATTACAAAAGTCTAAAAGAATTACCGCCTTGCGGTTGTATGCCACTGCGAACCCACCAAGTTGCAAAACCATGGATGCTTTACACAGCCCACCCAGCTTCTCCACAAACTGCTACTGAGGAAAAACTACAACTTTTTGCGGTTCTAAGTCTCCACAAACCCATGTAAAGACAGTTTACATCCATGTCTATGAAAACATGGATGTTTCACACACATCTTCCCCTCGGCAGCACAGAAGATCTATACAATCCACACAGTTTCAAGGTGGACATCCTAGATTAGTGTCACAAGTTCAGTATCTGAACAAGTGTCTCCCTTCTGCTCCTGAGTTATGACTTAATGTAATGGCCAGAGAAGTGTTTTTGTGAAACATTATGATGTCACAGTGAAGCAGACCTTTAGGATATCAAATGTCACCACTTCATTTTATCTTACTAGACATTTGTGTCAAATTTTGTAATAACTAGCTAAGTAATTTCCTGAGTAATAATAATAATAAGTAACTTAATATAGCACCTTTCAAAAGACAGTTACAAAATGCTGTACAATAAAAACTAAACACAATTAAAACAAAAGGAGAATAAAACAAATAGTGTCATAAAATGTCATCTAGTAAAAGATAAAATAAAGAAGGCCAAAGCTAAAATCAAGATAATAAATGGAAAATAACATCAATAAGATAGCAATGAAATAGACAGACAGCTCAGATAAAGTCAGGATATACTTTCCAATAGAAGTATGTTATTAAGAGAGACTTAAAGTAAGCCAGTGACTCAGACAGCCTTATATACTCAGGCAGGTCATTCCAGAGCCTCATGGCCCTGATGGCAAAAGCTTTGTCCCCTTGGTCTTCAGTCTGGACTCTGGGATGAGCAGAAAATCTCTGCCCGAGGATCTCAAACTACGCAGAGGTTCATAAGGGACTAACTGGTCTGAAATGTAATCTGGAGCCAAACCATGAAGAGCCTTGAAAGTAATTAATAAGATTAAGAAGTCAATCCTGAAACAAACAGGGAGACAATGTAAAGAAGCTAAAACTGGTGTGATGTGGTTGTGCTTCTTGGTTTTGGATAAAACCATTACGGCTGAGTTCAGAACAGTCTGAAGTCGTTGCAAGGTGTTTTGATTGAGACAAGAACAAAGGCTGTTGCAATAGTTAAGATGCACAAAGATAAAAGCATGTGTAACAGTTTATGTATCTCTGAAAGTGAAAAGAATTAGATCTTATTTTAGCAATCTTTCTAAGGTGATAAAAATGGTTGGACAGGCTTAGTGCAATGTTGTTCAAAACAAAAAGTTTCTATCTAACATGAGACCAAGATTTCTTGCAACAGGCTTTATATGTTGAGACAGGTAACCAGTGGATGGCAGTATTTGTTTTGTGATATGCTGTGACTCAATGACAAGTATTTAGAAGTGAGCCAATGAAAATTTAACAACATCCAATTTTTGATATCATATAGACAGTCCTGTAGAGAACTCAGCATGCAGAGGTCATGGGTTTGACAGGGAGGTACAGCTGAGTTTACTCCGCATGACAATGGAGAGAGACACCACGTTGACTAATGACATCACCTTAAGGAAGTATGTATAGTGAGAACAAGATAGGACCAAGGATTGAGCCTTGAGGCACACCGTACTTGATAAGAGCTCAGGGAATCACGGTGTGGGTAATCAACATCCAAAAAGATGGGAATGGGGGTGATACCAAGTCTTATCAAAATGCAATAGAAAGTTCTCGCAGTCAGCATCAGAGTCAGCAGGACCAGAAGGATAGGTTGGGTTTACTAACTGGTACACAGTCTTGAATAGGAGTGAATAGTGGGGTTGTGTTGATTTGCAGAAAGGAGTTCAGAGTTGCAGGGAATTCTTGTGATAAATTACAGCAAATATAACTGGAAGTGGGCCACCAAGTTAAAATGTGAGCACTTCAAAGGAAGAAAAAATTTACAGGCTATGAGATTACATTTAAAGACGGTAACAAGGCCACGTCCTCGACCACAGTCCCTTGGTCGGCTAAAACAGTCATAATCAGGAGGGCACATCCCACTCGTGGGATTTGTGGGGGATTGAGAGGTGAGCTGGTGTGGACCAGAAGCTACCAGGAGTGAACATGAAGTAGCAGGTAGTCAGGGTGTGGGAGAGATCAAAATTTTGTAAAACAAACTGTCAGTCAGAGTGCGTGAGCCCAGGCCATTAAGGTGACTCCATCATGTCGGAAGAAAGCTGGGCATTTCCAAAAGAGATTGACATTGTCTACAAAAGCTATGTTGCTGGCTGCACAGGTGGAGCCAGGAATGGAAACTGAGAGTGCAGCTAAAGCAGCCCATGCCGTGATTAAGTGGGGGGAGAGGACAAGAAACAATGATCCTTTTAATGTTGACCGTGAGAGAGTGGAGGAGTTTGGTGAAGTCATGTTTTAGAATTTCAGAGGTCAGACTGTGAATGTCCTTACCACCAACAAAAGACGACATTCTGGGCAAGAGGATGGTCAGCCAGGATGCTAGGAATCTTTTCTGTAATATCCATCAGTTTAGCGCCTGGGAAACAAAAAGTTGCTGCAGACTTTTTCTTCACATTCCTCACAGGTTGAATCTCCAATAATGAGTGTAGATGGAGGAAGAGTAGTCACAGGTGAATGCTTCACCTGTGGCAATGGAGAGGCTGGGGAAAAGCTGGCTCAGGGACAGGCAGGAGCCCACTGTGGCATTGGTGTGAACATATATATATGTGAATATGGCTGGGGAGGGAGAAATAAAAAGGGAGACCAGTATAGGGCTAAAAGTGCAAATTGTGCAGTGATCGGGTGTGGAGGATAGCATCTGTAGACAGTGAGGGCACAGGGACTTTAACGCAGGGGCTCACAGTGTTGATGTGGTTTTAGCAGATGGGTCAGAAGTGCCGGTCAGTTCATCCTTGACTCAAAGTAGATGTTTGTGCCAAAACTGATAAAAATCTCTTTAAGGTGTTCTTGAGATATGGCATTCATGAGAGTGGCATAGACGGGTGCATGGATGGACAGACAGATGGACATACATGCGGATGGACAACCCAAAAACATAATGCCTCCAGGGCACTGCTATCACCGGCGCACAGATATATATATATAAAATAATAAAAAATAAAAATAAAAAATAACTACTTGAGGCTCATGCTGCAAAGTGTTTTAAGATTTTACACTTATTCAAAAATAATGCAATGGTCGATACTTTCGAAATGTTAAGGCTAGCAGCATTGATAGTCATCACAACAGTCTGCCAGCTACACCAGAAGACGAAAAAGAGTTTTGTTGAGGACAGATGAGCAGCCGCAGGCTGCTGAGGCCTTCAGAGGAGAAGAGGGACAAGCAGAGGCTGCTTCTAAGGACGTTCCCACGGGTGATACATGTTATTGTGATATGAGTTATTGTGCTATTAGCTTTGAGTGTTCCTGTTTTGTACATCCTTGAATCTGTGTCCTACTCAATATGCTGTGTTGGTGTTAAGTGAGCGAGTTTGTGTTGTAAAACCTGTCTTGAGATACTGGGGGATTTCCTGCTACTTTTTGTGCTGTAAGCTTATGGTAATGTAAATCCTGTTCAGATGCAGGTAAATGTGTGGTGGAAATAACAAAGGTCTTATTATGTGATGAAAAAATACCAGGACTGCATTTTGTTCCCAGTCCAACCCTGATGAGGTCGTATTTATTTTTAACTGTGCAACGATTTCAGACAAAAAAAATAAAAGACTTGCTGTGCAATGGCCTTTACTTGGGACCTGGTTATACAAATGACCAGCTTTATTTTCTATTTTCCCCTGTTGTCCCGCTAAACACAAATCCCCTTCCATCTTTACCTGTTCTCTTATGGTATTATGTAGAGATTATGTAAAGATTAAGTGCATCCATAGAGAGATGTGTGCATTTATGCACAAAGTAAAGCAGCATAAATTAAATTATTATTTCAGAAGCTTAAAGTTTAGTCCTGTTTCCTCTGACAAGTTTAGAAATACTAACCACTCATACATCAGAACAATACATGACATAAGATACAATACATGACTACAGGCAAGAGTGGAGGGGTGGAGTGAAAGTTCCATGCAGGTGCAGGACTCAAAAAAATTATTCATTCAGGTGGGTGGCATTCAGATGGTGTCAGAGCCAATCCACAAATCACTAACATAGACTACATACCAAAACATACAGTATATAATACACTATATAGCCTTGGGTTAAATATTTTATTGTATGAAGCATTACAAATGTTAATACACACATATAAAAGCGGCGCTTCTCCCTGTCCTCAATCCTGACAGTTGTGCTACTGTAAAGCATTCTGTTTGTTGTTTTCGGATCAGGTGGCTGATTAACATATTTTTAGCATCCCATGCATTTTTTTTTTTATTTTATAGCCACTCCTGATCCTTCTACATATGACAATATGTTTGGTGTTCACTCTCTGCAGAAGCACCTTCACTTCTAAACAGAAGGATTTTTTTTTTAATGTTTAGACTCTGGTCTGGTTGGGGGCACAAGATCTATGTAGACTGACTTTGCTGCAATAAGTGAAAGCCTGCAGCAACTCCATTCAAATTATCAAGCATGTTTGGTGTCAACAGAGGTGTGGACTCGAGCCACATGACTTGGACTCGAGTCAGACTCAAGTCATGAATTTGATGACTTTAGACTCGACTTGACAAAATGTAAAGAGACTTGCAACTCGACTTGGACTTAAACATCAGTGACTTGTGACTTGACTTGGACTTGAGCCTTTTGACTTGAAAAGACTTGCTACTTTCCCCAAAACTCAAAGATTAAAAGGTATGTTATTAAGGAACACTCTGTATCTTTCTCTGTGTATATTTGTGTGTGTGTGTGTGTGTGTGTGTGTGTGTGTGTGTGTGTGTGTGCTGTTGGCATAACATCCAATTAAATTAGATCCACGTTGTTGTTGTCAAAAATGATGCCACAGATAGTTTTGTTCGGGAATAAAAACTACGAGGTGGTCAACAAAAAGCAAACTGCAGTGTGCAAAACATGCAGGACAAAGATTATGGATGGAGATGCAACAACTTCCAACTTCGTTCGACATTTGAAGATGCACAAAGAATCATAAGTTCTGTATGAAAGCTAACATTTATCAGCTAAATAACTTTGCTAGCTGCGTAGTTAAATCAATGAAGCTGTAAGTGTAAACTCACTGTTACCATTACATTGCAAACACGGCAATCTGTTGTGTCCACTGCAGGTTCACTCCCTTACTCATACTTTTGTTGTTAAGTGATAGTTGGGGATTTTTTTAAGTGGGGTTGTATAAGGTACTTACACATAACGTTAGTCAATGTATCACACACAGTAGACAGCAGTCAGCAGCCAAACGTATTTTAGCCACCTAAAAAGAGGCAAACCTAATGAAATCAAGGTCAGTTTAAATGTACGCTGTCTTAAGAATATGTTTACTGTTGTAGCTTGCTGTCAGACACCTCATTCTGTCAGGAAACTGAAGTTACACTGCTTGTTAATTCACTCTCTCCAACACAGCAGAGTCCTTTGACAAAAACAGCAATTTTACCGCAGCACGTAGACCAGCAACTCCCGTGTGTGCTGGTCTACGTGCTGCGAGGTAAAATTGCCATTTAATTATAACAAGCGATAGTTTCCTGTCAGAATGGGCTGTCTGATGGCGAGATAAAGCAATGAAAATATTATTTATATGGCGTACATTTTAACTAAAATTGATTTTCTTAGGTTTGCCTGTGTTAGGTGGCTAAAATACGTTTAGCTGCTGACCCCGTCCACAGCAATGTAAAGCCTGTCTCGCATGCTGGTGGCCGTGTCTGCTTCTCTGTACTGGGAGTGCGCTGACCACCATCTACTGTGTGTAGTCCCTAATACAACCCCACTTTCCCAAACTATCCCTTCAACCTGAAAGAAGTTTTACCATGACCAGTGCTGCAATATGCTACAGCAGCAAGAGTAACGTAATGTTTACAACACACACACACACACACACACACACACAATACAATTAATATTAACACAATGTTAAGATTGATATTAATATGAGTAATAAAGAGTAGTTTCAAATACAATTCATGTGTAGCTATAAGGGATTTTCTGACATCTGTTTAATATACTTATCTCTTACAAATTTGAAGAATACCAGATGAACAAAGGCATCACAAATGAACCACAACAGCCTTCAATCTCGCAATTCCTGGACAATCGTGTAGGGCATTACAGCATGAGTCATCCATAGCAGAAGGCTATCACCAATGCAATACTGTCCGACTTGATTACTGATTGCAACTTGCTCCTGTCTATTGTGGAAAACAAGAGTTTTCTGTACTTTCTGACAGTACTTGACAGCAAGTACAGCCCAGTGTGTCGCAGAACACTGACATCAAAAACAGAGAACCTCGCTGAAGAAAGACGCTCAAAATTAAAAACTCAATTGAGCAACACTGATCATGTTTCAGTCATATTAGTGACAATGCTGCTAATATGCAAAAAGCATTTACTGTGTGCTTCCCCAGTGAACAAGAGGAAGATGATGACAGAGATCATCTTGATGACCCTGAGCTCTGGTGTGACTTAACCCTGGAAGATCAGCAAACAGTAGATGCTGCTATGACAAAGAAACAGCGCTTGCAGTGTTTTGCGCACTCTTCAGCTGGTGGTGGGAGACGGTTTGAAAGAAACAAAAGTTGTAGCTCCTTCTCTTACAAAGTTATCAAAACTCAGCTCACTGCTGCACACGAGCACAACATTCAAAGATGTGTTTGATGCTGAATTTGCGGAACAGAAAGGCATCCCTGCTGCAGTCAACACAAGACAGAACACTGAGGCAAGTGAAGGCAGTTCTCCAGTTCAATCATCTAAAGCTCTGTGCTGTTCTAGAAAAGGCTGGGCACAAGGAGTTGTCATTCACAATACGGGAGTGGAATCTGTTGAAGGAGTTGGTGGACATCTTGAAGATATTTGGAGAAGTAACTGATTTGACACAGGGGGAGAAGGTCGTCACAATCAGTGCTGTTGTTCCATCCGTCTTGTCCCTCAATCACCACTGTGAGAAGCTGAAGCCTCAAGTCAGTTTCCTGAGCGGCCTGGTCAGAAGTCTCCTGGCATCCCTGAACAAAAGATTTCTTGGAATCTTCATCAACGTGAAAATGGCCAGGTCATAAGATGGGATCACCAGCCCCTTTTCAGATCCAGTCTACCTCAAAGCAGCTGCCTTGGACCCAGCCTTTTCTCTGTTGTGGGTGGAGCCCCATGTGCTAGTCAATCGTGACGTCAATGCAGAGGTGGCACAACGAGTTAAAGGTAAATATTACTGAGTCTAATGTAACTTTTTTCCTCATAATCTTATCTAATTGACGGCAACAATAATTACATATATCAGTCTAACACACTGCATCACCAACAGAAATGCTAATAAGGGCTCTTTTGTTTCTGCTATTGTTTTTACATGTTTTGCCAGAATTGATCCTGCAAGATGCTGCAGAGACTGAGCAACCTGTGCCTCTTGTTGATTAAGAAGAGCAAGAGGACCTTAGAGAAGAAGAAGGGCTGTTTGCTGCATACCACAAGAGGCAGAGGAAGGACGTTGGGACCACTCAAGCACTGCAGCTAAGTCACTACCTTGACATAGCCGGACAGAATGCCCTTTTCTTCTGGGCATTGCATCTCCTCTCACACACACACAGACAATATGAGATGAGATAAATACAAGACAGGACAGAAACTGCTGTGAACGTGCAATATGCTATGGAAATACAATGTTAGCACTTTTTGTAAAAATAATTACAGTTGCATCTGTTTTTTAAAATGTTTTAAATGGTACTGGTTACTGGTGCAATTATGAAGTGCAATGTCAGCACTATTTTTACAATTGCACTTGTTTTTATAAATAAATACAGATTTTAAAAGCATACATGATCTGTGTAAATGTATTATTACTCTGTGGTTAAAAGGACTTGAAAGGACTCGAAACTCAAACTGTGGGACTTGGGACTTGACTTGTGACTTGTCAGTCTTGACTTGGGACTTGACCCTGGATTTGCCTGTCTTGACTCGGGACTTGAGGGCAAAGACTTGTGACTTGCAAAACAATGACTTGTTTCCACGTCTGGGTGTCAAGTTTGCTATCATGACTGAGGAGTTTCGGTGCCTTGCTCAGAGGCACTTCAGGTAATTGGGAGCAGCAGTAAGGGGAGGGAGAGGCCTTTATTTACTGTCCCTGCAAATGAACCAGTGACCTTACAGAAACAAGTGTCATCACATTCCCATCTAAACCAGTGAGCTGAAGTTCTAAAATAATTATTACACTTCAAATGATTCAAATGTTGAACACACCAACAGAAAGCCTCGGTGATAGCGGTGCCACAACCTAACTGTGGCTTTATTGTTAACACACATCATTCAGATTTGTAAATTATAAACATTCTTTATTAAACACTCAACAGCTGCATCTGCAGCTGACCAACAAGACACAAAAATTAGGCTTTAAATATTTACTTACTCCAAACTTCTCAGTTAATATTAGATTACCTTTATTCACTTGACACTCATATTCTATCAAATCCTGTACAAGTTTCTGTCAGACCAACGAACATGAAGAAACATGATCTGGAGCTAGTCCACCGATACAAACGCCCTGAAGAACATCATCAGCAAATAATGACACAGCGTCCTGCTGGGACTGTCTCTGCACTGTTTGTCTATTGATGACATTACAAACAGATTCAGGTTCATCACTGGGTAACAGTCAGAGTCTAAATGCACAATAAACTCAAGTCAAAGAAAAAGTCTCCACAGTTGGTACAAAGTACAGTAGTGCTGAAGGAGCAGTATTTATTGTACGTGACTGCAGTGCCCATACAGTATTTTTGCTTTACCTGTATTATCTTTATTTTCTGCAATTTTAAATGTAAAGTTTCTACATCTGTTGTGATTAGGTGGCTGTAATAATCATTCTGATAGGCAGAAGAGAAATGTAGACTGATGTTGAATGTGTGCTACTGCACTTTGTAGTGCAGGTTGGTGTTAGTATGGCAGTCTACTTCCACTTACAATCCCAGGTAAGAGCCAAGGAGGGACTTCAGCTTCCACTGCAGAGCACTGAAGGGGATGATGGAGGGACAGGATCAGGGCAGGGAAGAAATACAGAAAATGTTCTAACTTTACAGCTGTAGGCAGTGCATTCAACATTTTAAGTCATCAATACACAGTATCTCCTTGAAACTGATGGCAGTGGACACATCTACTGCCATCAGTTTCAGCATCTTTGTTCTGCCTCTCATATTTCTTGTGTGCTAATTTCTCATCCACCCTCTGGAGGATTTTGGTTCCTGTCTGGTCTCTCTGTCTGTCATATCTTTTTACTTCACGTTTAATGATAAATACTTTAATGGTTATTTTCCCCACCCTCTGGAATTTTTGGAAAAGCTAATCCTTTAGCTGGTTTTGCACTTAAAACTGAGCTTTCCGAAACTACATTAGTGGCACACATGGTCAAATGCAGTGTACACTTCACAGTTCACACTTCACAATTACTGGAATTTGACCATTGACCTGCTGACTGACTGCAGTAAGAAGAAGAAGCTTTACTGTCACTGGAATAAATACAGTGAAATTTCGCATGGTGCTCTCTTATAGCAGCTACAATGTCCTTGTCATAAAATAAACTGGGGGGGGGGGGGGTCATGGTTCCTGTAGCAGTCTCTTCACAGCCATGGGGAAGAAGCTGTGTTTCAGTCTGTTGGTGCGGGCTCTCATGACTCTGAGTCTGCCAGAGGGAAGGCTGGTGAATAGAGAGTGTCCTGGGTGGGCGGGGTCATTCCGAATCTTTGTGGCCCGTCGGAGGAGACGGCTGGAATAGATCTCCTCTAGGCGTGGAAGTGGGGAGCCGATGATCCACTCAGCCGTCTTGATGACCCGCTGCAGTTGTTTCTTTTCAGATGCTGTGCAGCTGGCGTACCACACCGTACAGCCATAGGTGAGAACACTCTCTATTGTGCAGTGGTAGAAGTTTCTCAGCAGAGGTGGAGGGAGTTTGTTCTTCCTCAGTGTTCTCAGAAAGAAGAGACGCTGCTGGGCCTTTTTGATGATGTGGGTGGTGTTCACAGTCCAGCCCAGGTCCTCCGTGATGTGCAGGCCAAGAAACTTAAAGCTGGTGACCCGTTCCACTTCCTCCCCATTGATGCTCAGGCCTGAGTGCAGTGTGGTCCTCGACTTCCGGAAGTCAATAATGACTTCTTTTGTCTTCTTGGTGTTGAAGTTGAGGTGGTTGTCACTGCACCAGGCCACCAGTGCTTGGACTTCCTCCCTGTATGATGTCTCATAACCGTTGTTGATGAGCCCCACAACGGTTGTATCATCCGCAAATTTGATGAGGGTGTTGGAGCCGTGAGTAGCGACACAGTCATAAGTGTACAGTGTGTACAAGACTGGACTCAGCACACAGCCCTGAGGAACACCAGTATTAAGGACGATGGTGGAGGATGTGGAGGTACCCATTCTGACATGCTGGGGTCTGTTAGTCAGGAAGTCCTTGATCCACAGACAGAGGGAGGTTCCAAGTTGTAGTGTGCAGTTTGTTGATGAGTCTGCTGGGGCTGATGGAGTTAAATGCCGAGCTGAAGTCAACAAACAGCATCCTGATATATGTGTTGGGGCTTTCAATGTGGCTGAGAGCGGTGTGGAGGGCGATGGAGATGGCGTCGTCTGTGGATCTGTTGGACCTGTAGGTGAACTGATGTTGATCAAAGCCAGGTGAGATGTGGGCCTTGACATGCTGTAACACCAGTCTCTCCATACATTTCATGATCACCGGTGTCAGGGCCACAGGCCGGTAATCATTCAACCCTGTGATGGCAGAGGATTTGGGCACAGGGATTATGGTGGCAGTTTTCAGGCAGGTGGGGACTGTGGCTTGTTGCAGTGAACGGTTAAAGATGTTAGTGAATACTGCAACAAGCTGGTGAGCACATGATTTCAGCACTCTCCCTGGCACTCCATCCGGTCCTGGTGCTTTCTTGGTGTCGATGCCACGCAGGACTCGCAGTACCTGATGTTGTTGGATGGTGGGGGGCTGGTCGTGCTCTGATAATGTCAGCTGTGTGTCCTCTGCATGTCTGTTGTCCTCTTCAAAGTGGGAGAAAAAGGTGTTAAGCTGGTCTGGGAGAGAAGTGTCGGTGGAGGGGGGGGTGTTGTGGCATTGTTTGTAGTCAGTTATATTCTGTATGCCTTTCCACATGGAACGGGGGTTGTTCTCCCTGAAGTTGGCCTCTATCTGCTCTTTGTACTTTGTTTTAGCAGCCTTGATGCCTCTGTTCAGGTCCGTTCTAGCCCTCCTGTAGGCTTCCCTGTCCCTTGACCTCAGTGCTGAATCCCTGGCCTGGAGTAGTGCTCTGATACTGGCGTTAAACCAGGGTTTTTGGTTGGGAAATGTTTTCACCTGTTTCCTTGATGTTACATTATCCATGCAGAAACTGATGTATGATAGTACAGAGGAGGTGTGGAGTTCAAGGTCTGGGTCTTCAAAGAGCTCCCATATGGTGTCCTCAAAACAGTCCTGCAAGGATAGTGTGGCCTCCTCAGTCCAGCACTGCACTGACTTGTACTGTGGCTTAGACCTGTAGATGAGGGGCTTGTAAGCTGGTGTCAGGAACAGGGAAAGATGGTCTGAGTGTCCAAGGTGGGGGGAGTGGCGGGCTCTGTAGGCTCCAGAGATGTTGGTGTAGACCTGGTCTAGTGTTCTGCCCTTCCTTGTTTGAATGTCAACATTCTTGTAAAATCTGGGGAGCACAGCCTTTAAGTTGGTGTGATTATAGTCTCAAGCCACGATGAAGAAGCCCTCTGGGTGTTTGTTTTGTTGCCTGGTGATGCTGTCATGCAGCCTGCTCATAGCTACGTTAGCATAAGCTCGCGGGTGGATATACACGGCAGTTACAAACACTTGGGTTATTTCCCTGGGCAAATAAAAAGGTCTGCACTTCAACATTGGAAACTCCAGGTCTGGACAGCAGTGTCTCTCAGTAACGGCTGTGTCCGTGCACCAACTGTTGTTAATATAGACGCACACACCTCCTCCCCTCCTCTTACCGGAGTCCGATGCGCGATCCGCCCGGAAGATCGTACGCCCTGCTAGCTCCACGGCTAGGTCCGGGATGTTTTCATACAGCCAGGTCTCTGTTATCACCATGATACAGCTGTCTATCCGGTTGTTAACATCCCGTAGTTTCATCTTGTCCATCTTGTTAACCAGGGAGCGGACGTTGGCTAGAAAGACGCTTGGAACCGCTGGTTTGTGCGCAGCGGCAGTTAGCCTAGCTCTGATGCCGGCTCGTTTGCCTCATTTCTGGCGTCTTTCGCAGCGCCGCCGTCACCTCCTTTCTGTCCGCTCTCGCCGGCGTATCCTCTCCGGGAACGAGTCGAACCCTTCTGGGGGGGTCCAGCCAGTCCAGTGTTGTTTTAGGGTTGAAAGTTCAGTTCGGGTGTAACTCCTTCTCAGTGTGTAGCTGCTAACTGAAGAAGAGCACCGGGTCGCTGTGTCTACACGCGCCGCCATCTTAGAATTACAGAATTAGTAATTATTACAGTAAGTGTGTTGCCTCATTTCTGGTGTTTCTGTGTTGGTCAATAGTGGTGTCTCTGTGTTGCTCCTGTGAGCTCAACCAAGTTCATGTTGTTATTCATTACTGCCATTTAATACCCGCTATACATTTCTTTGGACTAATACTGGTTCTGCTTAAGCACTCATAGCTCTCTTCTTAAGCGACTTTCTCGCTAATCCATTTGCTGTTTACACACTAATAGCTCTGTTAGTTATGTCAGCTTAGCAGTTAGCAATGGTTTCTCTCTCACCCTCTCACCCTCCTGCTCTCTTGCTCTGCATGTCAGACGTTGAATTATTCCTCTGTCTCTGTTAGCAATAATGGTACATGTAATGTACTATTATCGCATGTAGTTTATTTACTGCATTAGAGGCAAGGCTTAGTGAATTGAAAGTGCAGCTCTGCACCATGGAAACTCACTCATTAACTGCAGTACTTAGCCAGCCCCCAATACTCAGTGTAGACTGAAAGTATAGTTTCTGCATGCCGTCCCCCTACAATCCTCATGCAGCCGGGAGGCTGAGCAACTGTCCGAGTGAGGTGTTGCTTGAAGCCAAAGCCCACAGCTCACCAGCAACCTGTTCATGTTTCTAACCATTTTTCTCCACTCAGCAACACACCCGCTGAGGAGCAAACTCTGGTAATTGGCAGCTCTATTCTGAGAAATCTTAAGTTAGTAACACCAGCAACCATAGTCAAATGTATCCCCAGGGCCAGAGTAGGTCACACTCACAAACTCTAGGAACCTGACTGAGTTTACTGGTGGTTCAAAACCATGTAACCCCAAGTTGAGACAAGGAAGCACAGTCACAGTCTTCCACACTCTTCTGAGCTTCCACTAGAGCAGTTACCCACCCATAATGTTGTAAAAATGGTATTTGTCCCCCGACCACTTAAATCATTCATATCTAAAGTAAACAAGAGAGAAGTTGTACATAAAAAAACCTGACAAAAATGGACGCATCTTCTGAAAAAGTAGAACCAAACAGGAGAATTAAATGTGGACTTAAACATCAGACATCTGTCATCTAAAGCAGTGTCAATACAGTTTAATATCAGATTATCACACTGATTTACTTTGTCATACTGAAACCTGGCTGTGTCATGATGAATATGTTATGTCTAAATTAATCCACTCCATGTCATAACAATACTCACATTCCTCAAGGCAGCAGCCAAGGAGGGGGAGCTACAGTCATTTTTCACTTGACCCTGTTAATCAGCCCTAAACCTAAACTAAATTATAATTCCTTTGAAAGCCTTGTCCTTAGTCTTTCACACCCAACCTGAAAAACATCACAGCCACTTCTGTTTGTCAAAGTGTACTGTGCTCCTGGCCCGTATTCTGAATTTTTAGCTGAATTCTTAGAGTTTGTTTCAAGTTCAGTCCTTAAATCAGATAAAGTTATTGTTGTGGCTGATTTTAATGTCCATGTTTACATTGATAAACATCTCATTATCTCATTATAGGGCTCAAGGCTTCAGTCAGAGTATACATAGAGGGTGTGGTTAAAACAGTGACTGTGTACACTATATATTGTGATGACATATGAAATTAAAATTGAACACTTTATAGTCTTTACTGATATCCCTCTATATCAGATCATTATTTAAAAACTTTTGATTTTTAATTACTTCATTACGCGCCACAAGTTACTATACTGGTTGTAACTTATAGTGTTGTAGCTAAATTTAAGGAAATAATCCCACTGACAATGAATTCAATTAAAGCTGCAAGCAGCGATGAACGGGCCCTCGCACCTTCACGCAACTCGAGGGCGCTGGCAGGACGCCAGCTGACGCGGCCGTTCTCTCCTGTCGACATCAGACCCTTCACGCAGGATGCGTGCGTTAGATGGCATATCCGTCAAAGCATACTAGGACATGTAATGTTGCCAGTAGGTGGCGCTGTACTAAGAAACAAGAAATGGCATATAGATGTGTTCAGGGCAGGACTGTCATCAATCCTGTGAAGTGTGGGGAAGATTGGAACATTTACAGTCAAGTTGTGAAGCAGTTACAAGCAAATTCAAAATGGCGGACTTCCTGTTGGGTTTGGAACATGGCTCCAAAGGCTTTTTGTACGTCTTTCAGTGATACATGTGCCTCCCAAGTTTCCTACATGTAGGTGAAAGCAGCTTCGGGGGCTGCTTTGTGGAATATTTGTAGGGGGCGCTGTTGAGCCATGTTGGCACATCAAAGCACAAAAATGACATCAGACAACACAAACGGGTTCCTATCATATGTGTGCCAAGTTTCATGACTTTACAAGCATCCCTTACCCCTCAAAAACAACTTCGTGTTTTATGACAAATAAGGCGTAAGGAAAACTCAAAAGCTTCTGGTGTGATCATCATCAAGGTCTTGGGACTATGTCTCACCAAATTGAGGTGGTTGATATTAACCTGGTAGAAGAGAGACATGAAAGAATGAAAGCAGTAACTTTCTGCAACCAGTAGGCGGCGCTATGACGGTGATGAAAAATTCTGCTCTCAATGTTTTCAGGGCTGGACTGTTATCATCTGTATGAAGTTTTGGAAAGATATGTCCACCTAGAGTCAAGTTACACAACTTTTGTAATCATGGTGAAACATCAAAATTCACCGCCACCTGTCGGCCAAACCGTTTACCCATCTACTAATCTTTTGATAACTTTTGATCACAACATTGTCTAGATGGCACACAGTGATTTTGAAGTGGTTCTGATTAATACTATAGGAGGAGTTCATTAAAATACAACACGTGCAAAAAGTAAAAAAATGGCCGCAAAATTCAAAATGGCCAACTTCCTGTTGAATTTGATCTATGGGTGCATGAGGCTTTTTTGTGTGGCTGGGTGTGATACATGTGTGTACTGATTTTTGTGCATATCGGTGAAACGTCCTATGGGGGTTACTTTTATGAATGAGCGTGACCAAGTCATTTAGCCACGCCCATCAACGAAACTCACATCACATGTTCAGGCCTGGACCGTTAACACACATATGAAGTTTCAGGCAGATATGACCAAAGACACTGAAGTTAAGGCCACTTTTCTGCGTTTTGGCGAAACATCAACTTTGCCGTGCTCTGGGCACAACGCCTTTAGACAATACGACACAATCTTCATAATATAGCATTACCAAGGTCTTGAGGCCTCTCTGACCAAATTTGAGTTGGATATGCTGAACGTGCTCAGAGCTGCACCTCAAAGTCTAAAACATCGCTTTTTCTGTTTCCAGCAGGGGGCGCTATGACAAATACGAAATTTCTGCATGTAGACGTGTTCAGGGCGGGACTATTATATATCCATTTAAGTTTGGTGCAGATTGGACCATTTACCCCAGAGTTATAGCAGTTTCGTTTTTTCATGGCGAGATGTCAAACTTCTCCATCAAAAAGCCGATACGCCCCTCAACGGGTAGCTGATCTTTAGATAACTTTTGATCACAAACTAGTCTAGATGGTACACAGCAAGTTTGAAGTAATTCTGATTAATCCTGTAGGAGGAGTTTGTTAAAATACAACACGTGGAAAACACCAAAAATGGCCACTAAATTCAAAATGGCCGACTTCCTGTTGGGTTTGGTCCATGGCTCCAAGAGACTTTTCTGTGCATCTGGGTGTGATACATATGTGTACCGATTTTCGTGTATGTCGGTGAAACCTGCAGTTGGGGCCCCTGTTTAAGGGCCGTGGCCCCGCCATTTTATCCTGCCCATCGCCGCAAACCATAATACACGTAAATTTTCACCGCGACTGATGCGACTGCCAAATTTGTTGAGTTTTTGAATATGATAAAGCCCTCAAAAAGCCAATTCATTTGGAGGAAAAATAATAATTCCTTCAGTTTCAATAGGGTCCTTGCACCGGACGGTGCTCGGGCCCTAATAATAATAATAATAATAATAATAATAATAATAATTCCTTGCATTTCAAGAGGGTCCTCGCACCGTGTGGTGCTCGGGCCCTAATAATTCCTTGTATTTCAATAGGGTCCTCGCACCGCGTGGTGCTCGGGCCCTAATAACTCCTTCAGTTTCAATAAGGTCCTCGCACCGGACGGTGCTCGGGCCCTAATTAAAGCTGCAAGCAGCATTGAACGGGCCCTCGCACCTTCACGCAACTCGAGGGCGCTGGCAGGACGCCGGCTCGCGCCGCCGTTCATTCCTGTCGAAGGCAGACCCCTCACGCAGGACTTCCACGAGCCTCTGGTTGACGTCTGAAACAAGTGTCTTGAGTTTGACGTTGACAGCTTTTAGTTTGACAAAAATATTCAATGCTATGTGTTTTTTAGCTAGCAGAAAAAAACTTTTTTATTTTTTTGTTTATTTTTATTTATTTTTTTTTTTTAACTAGTCCTCAATTAAAACATCGATCATAAAAAAACTGCGGGATTACGAAAGGAGAACTTTTACTTTCAAACTCAGTACAAACTTATTTATTTTATGAAGTAAACAGTACATAGACCGCAGAGATCGGAACGAGATGAAACGAAAATCGGGTTCACCTTATGGCCTTAAGAGGCACCTCACTACTACCCCGGCAAATTTGAAAGCCTGCACTACTGCAGCATAACAAAGTCCCACTCTTTGAGCACAATGCAGAACCATGCATATGCAGCATCACAGGAGACGGAATCCTCAATGCCAAGAAAGGGGAAAAGAAAAGGGAGTCAAAAAGGCAATGTGACCGGCGATTTCAAAAAACAAGGGTCAACATCGGGGTAGCCTTTCCCAGGGGGACGCTGAAGTTGCCTACTTTCTTTTCGACAGGTAAGCTTTACTGCCTAACTTAGCCGACAGCTAGCTGTACCGTCGTTACCATAGGCAGCATATCATTAGAAAAACACACTAGCCACACTAGCAGGATTGACAGAATAAGGGTTGTATACCCACTACCTCCATTAGTAGTTTTCTTTGTAGGCCTATAGCGCATAGACAACGGTGGTAAAGACGGCACTTAGCTTAGCACTTAGGGAACATGTGTTTGTGTTCCTTAGCAAGTTGTTAGATGCTATGTGGTACCAAATCCCCCCCACACAAAACAACGCAATATAATTCACTATCTTGCTCGTATCTTTTTTGCCTATACACACTCACACTAATGATGTAATGCAATTTGCAATATTTACGAAATAACGAACTTCATCACCTGAATAAATACTCCATGAAGTATTGGATGACATGGTTTCATCAATGTTATAATAGCTTTTTGGTACACAGCGGCTACCGTAGTTGCAATACACATTTGAAAAAGTGAGGCGCAAGAGTGCACTATCCATTTGAGGGCAATATAGGGTTTCAACGTTAGATGGGAGAAATTCCTACACACTGTGGCTTTAAGGCATGTGGGCAAAAAAAAAAAAGACCTCATTTAACTTTCCATGACTCACAGATATTCTTGTGATAACAGCCATATTAACTGTGTCGTGGGATGGAGATTTCATAGATCATATAATAGGTATGCAAAAGGCATGCAACCACTCAACTTTACCACTAATGTCCTGTCTGCTCCAATCACTGACAGCTGTCTGCTCTGACTGCATGCCAAAGTGCATACCTCACTCTCTCACTCTTTCTCACACTCAATCTCACACAAACACTGAGCTCAGCAGGGTGGGGATGAGGAAAAAACAAAGAGAGCTTTCTCAGTGGGTATACAGCACAGACCTGCATATCACGCAGACTACACTACTACCTGAAGGCACTTTTAGGCCACCTGTTCTAGTTAGAAACCTTCATGTAACAAAATGTCTGGAAGCAGTGGATGTGTCTCACAGCTAAGCAAGGGTGTGAAGAAATCAAAAACCCATATTCACACCCATTACTTCAAGTAGTATACTCTCACCATGGTACAGTCATCAATAATATAAATTAAGTACTAAATGTTGTTTACCTCATATTACAACTACTATTGCAGTCTTGTAGTGTGATTATGTGTTAGCCCTGCAAAAGACTGACAACCTGTCCAGTGAGATATGATGCGAGAGGAAAAACTCTGCAGAGTGAGTGTTGTTGGGATTCACTGGACCACAGATGATTTTTCATTTGTTAAATTCTAAACTGGACATGTGAAGGCTTTTCCTTCTGAGATGGTGAGACCTCATGTTCTTTGTTCGTCAACAAAGGGCAGTTATCTGACACCCATCTCTATAGGACCCCACCTCACACCTCAGTCAGAGAAGTTTTTAAAACTTGATTGGTCAGTACTTTTACAATGTCATGTGACTCTGTGATGTCACCAGGCAACTGCAGAAGTTCTGCTCCCTTCACTACAGTCTTTCTCTTGCTCATGACCTGCAAAACAGCTCAGATCTCTTTCCTTCTGGGCCCTGGACCAGCCCAGATGTGCTCTCTTCCTCCTGGGCTCTGACCAGCTCAGAGACCCCTAGCCCCGAACCATCAAGGGGGGGAACAATTGCTCTACAGACTTTTGTTCCTTTTCTCCTAAGACTCTTGTGCCCTCACTCAAAGCAGGAGCATTATCGAAACCAGAGAGGTTAGAAGGGCAAACACAAGGTTTGAAACTAACTTTCCAGCAACAAGGAGAACCAAGTCGAGTTAGCACCCAACGTCAAACTCTGCAAGGACCCAGAGCGACCAGCTTCCTCGGATCAGCACCTTTGGAACAAGGACACAACAATGACTACTTCTGGAAACCACAGCTCTTTCCAGCTTTCCTCTGCTGGCTAACAAAAGCAGCATGCCACAAACCAACTCTTCCCTCCATCCATTCAAGGATCGGTGAAAACAACTGGGCATAGCTTTATCTCAGCTGTCCAGGCTAAGCAAGACTGTTTAACTTGTTGATTGTGATTTAATGCTATTTACTGAGTTATTGTGATTGTTCGCCGTTAGGTCATTGGTTAGTGAGTTTCACCAAGGCTACATGGTTAATTTGCTAATGCTGTTCACAGACAGAGTCTTGCATGCATCTAAACATCTTCTGTGCTAACCAGACCCTTTTGCAACATATTTACAAATAGGCTTTCAACAGAGCTACACCCAAACAGGCAGCTCAAAGTTCCCGCTTCTTTTCCTTTGTCTTTGTCCTGATCACACAGTCAGAAAAACCTCCCCCGATCTGAAGCCAGCTTTGATTTGGCCATCTTGTAGTTTTCTGTTGCCAGCCATTTTGTTTTGTAGGCCAAACGGCCCCTCGATTACCACACCCGCCTTTGTCTTTCTCTCTCTCGCGCGCACACACACACACACACACACACACACACATACACACATATACACACACACACACTCACATGCTTGGCCTAAGATGGCGCCTGCCCTGTCGGCGACTCGCTACCTGCAGTTGTCAATCAATGCTTGTATATAGTTAGTTATGTGTTTTGGTTTTGCTTTGCTTTCCTTTATGAATAAATATAATTTTTGGAACCATACCTGCTGTCTGTTTAATGTTGTACAAGAGTTGTACAAGAGTGTACAGAGTCAACCTCTGCTACGTCAAGAGCTCCAAAATCCTTCAGGCTTTACTATTAATTTTGGTTATGGTTATTAATTTAATTATTAATCAAAATCCCAAATTAATCGTTTACTGAACTTTATGAGACTGATATCATTAACTGGCTATCATTTTTCCCTTTTCGGGAATGGTGCCCCATGAGGTAATTTAATGTTAATTAAGTCACGTTATTTAACATCATTAATAATTATTATTAATAACTATTAATTATTTCTAATAGCCAATTTGATACTGAAATTAGAGATCTGTTACAAGGTCAGGCCCTTGATGAGGCCTACAAGTGTAGATTCTCTACATTTATGGTGCCTCTGTGTGACGCCAAGTATTGTTTCCAACATTTATAGTGCTGCCCTATGAGACCTACTAGATTTCCAACAGGTAGTATCCCAGCTTTTTATAATATGATATGTAGAACCCCTACATATTTGGTGTCCCTTGGTGAGACCTAGTATTAAAAACCCCAACATTACTATTGACCCCAACAGTATTGTTGCTCTATCTGTGTTGGAAGTGTTATGAGGTAAAATAATAAAGTGATCATATTTTTACATTTCATTCTGCAATCCATATTCTGCTGCCCCGAGGTGGCCAAAAATCAACAATTACAGGTCCGAGGAAACAAGTTCTGTCTCCAACAACTCCTTTGTTGCTTAGTTTGTATTTCAGTGAAGCAAATTATACACTGCAGGTGCTGTCTTTGACATTTCCTTATATTGGTATCTATGTATGGTATAACCATAACACAATAACCACTAAGTGATCATAACTAAGCAACCTGCTGAAACCAAGCAGAGTATCTTGCCATGTCTGTCCAAGTGAACTGTCCCACTATTTTGACATTAACCTTTTAGAATCTGGCATTAAGTAGTGTAGCAAAAAAAAAACGTGACATATAAGTGGCCTTTTTAAATCTGCACTTTTGACAATAGTGTGAGCACGGCTTGTAAAAAATAACAGGTAGAAGACTTCAAGGCTTGACATAAAGCTTTGGAGATTAGAAGAAAGTTTAAATAATAGACATTAAGGATGTCAGTTTTAGTTCATTTTGATTTCGATAGCCCAACACCTTTCAACTGCTTGCCAACTGGTTTACAGCTAGCTGCTTTAGCATGGCAGAAACAAGGTCTCCAATGCCCAGCCTCAGTCTCCATGGGTTATGTAGCTTTGGCTGCTATGTACTGTGCACCACCTGGGTTGGGTTGACGCTAACTAGCAGAGCTAACTAGCAGCGCCACTCACAATCCTAAAAGGGGTTTGAAGCTCAAAATTATGCCGCTCACTTATCGAAGCAACCTGGCCGGGGAAACCGGAGGGTGGGCACAATGTTTCCACAGCAATGCCATTGGGCCAAGATGGCGTTACCAGTGATAATCACCAATGAAGCGGCACTACTAGCTAGCTTCCACCATATCACGGTGGTGTGTAGTGCAGTAAGCTGAAGAGTAGCAAAAAGACCTGCAGACCAACATGCTTAACAGGTCAAAAATATTCTGGACAGTCAACCGCTTAACTGTTGACATTCCTAGCGGACATACTTTGGTTGTAAAATGTCTGCAGTACTGACTCAGTGGATAGGATCTACTCAGTGACAATGAGCTCTGTATGTAGAGACATAAATGTAACCTCAGTGTAGTTAGGTGGGAGGGAACAGAAAAGGTAGCCACTAACTTCTTGAGAGCAGCAATGAGGTACATGCTCCTGGGTAGCAATAGGTAGACCTGGTCTGTGAGCACAGCATCAATGATCTTCTTGGCCACAAAGTCTGGATCCAGGATTGGCAGCAGTCTTGGCCACCTGATGAGCACAAGAAGAAGGATTAAGAGAACTGAATACAAGTGCTAACAGCACTGAACCACTTAGCAATAGTTATTTTACAACCCACTTGCAATCTCTTTAAAAGGTCACTTCTTAAATACATGCAGAGTTTCAAGGATTTATTATTCGCTTGAATATCCATCGTTGGTAATGTTTGGTAAGGTACACACGATGCACATGTATGTAACTATGGACACCTGTCATTGCGTGACAAAGACATTTGAAGTCATTTTAAAGGAATACTTCACCCCCTGAATGACCATTTGTATATCAATAACTCACTCTATGTGCTATTGAATTTGTGAGGGAAACCTTTTTTTCGGGCATGCCTCCAGTGAGCACAGAATCCAAAAACAGAAAACATTCTTTTGAATCAAATTAAAAGGGGTCTGCATTCATCCCCATACAAACTCTCACACAACTTGTGCAGTACACTCAAAGTGTCATTTATCCAGTCGTATGCTCAGTGGTTACCAAACAGAATGCCCTTTCCAAAATGGATCTGAATGAAAAGCAAAACTTATTTATGCTCTCTTCAAAGCCGGACTCCATTAACAAAAACATCTTGTTGAACACAAAAGCTGTTGGTGTGCCACTGCCTCAACTCGTAGTTTGTTGGTGTATTGTGTGACTTTGCTGAATCTGAACTAAACCATTACAACACCAAATAACAAAAAGAAAGGTACTTGGATTACACTGCATGAGTTTGTGAATGGATGTTTTAATATAGTTCTGATGTTGTTAAACATGGTACCTGTTTACTTCCATTCATCAAGAATTCTCTCCATTTTTAGATTCTTTGTTCAATTTGAGAAAAACAGTTTTCTTCACGGATTTAACATAACATGGAGTGAGAAATTTAAGTGCAAATTTAACTCGGGAGGGGGGGGGGGGGCATCCCTTTAATGAGGTGGAAGTATTTTAGGATGCTCTGTGTTGTTTTGAAGGGGAACAGATGTGAGAAGCAGAAACTGACAGGTCAGGCATAAAGCATGTGTCCTGGTGGCTCCAGGCAACTGATGGATGGATGAAGGCAGGGAGACAGAAACAAAGATAAACACAAGTCTCCAAACACCTTTAGACACTTGACCCCAGGACATCTGGGAGTGTGCCACAACAGCTCTATAATGGTGTGTGTGTGTGTGTGTGTGTGTGTGTGGGCTGGTAAAAAAAAAAAAAAAGACACTGTCAGTCCAATGTTCTGTGTGTCAAAGTTTGAATTTGTTTTACACAAAAGTAGGAAGAAAGAAAAGACAATCTGTTGTTGGTTCCTACTGATGTAAACATCTGACAAATATACAGTTCTAATTTTTAAAAAGCTCAGTAATTCACTAAAACAGATGCTCACTGTAATTTTAACACATGTTGGTTGGTTTGGGGCTTTTATTGGATTTGTAAATAACAAACAAACAAAAAAAAACCACCAGACTTATCCTAAGTAACAACAACTTATTGTAAATTTTCAATCAGCACAGCAGAACATTAGAAAATTTAATTTGTGTCACTGACTAATTTAGACTTGACACATGAAGAAAGAATACCTTTCACATGCTATTTAATGTCACATGAGAGGGAGTTCTGTTTTACTCAATATCAGCTGAGTAACTTTGGCACTCCGCCTGCGGCCTCGTGCCTATGGTAAACAGAAACGCGTCACTTCCTCTCATGTGATATCGCTTTTATACAACAGTTCTACAAGTGACATTTAACAGTGATTTATTTATTGTTGTATTTGGCTCCGCCAACAAAAATAGTGCTGCAACTGGACTGGGACTCGACTGTAGCCAAGCAAGGCATTAACATCCATGTACACTAGCTTGCTATTTTGTGTAGGTCTACACGTGACTGCAGGCCATTGTATCATGTTCATTTTTCTGTATAAAATTGACCGGATACTCTCATCTTTTCTGCGCCTGACTTCCTGTTTGACTCATTTGGTCTGTGGAAATTCACGCGTCGTCGCGCGGCATCCGTCAAAGAATAGACCCGGTGCGTATTTTTAGCGGAGCGGAGCGCCGAGCCGCTTCTGGTGGAGCAGTTTAAATTGACTTGAATGGCCACGATCAGCTCCGGCACCTGCGCCGTGGCTGAATCGCGCACGTGACGGATCCAGTGGACATCCGGGGTAAGCTTGTGCAAAGTTTTGGGTGACCCAGAGCGGTATAGCAGTAGGATACTTTGATCTTTTATTCCCTGAGGTGTGGCTATAGCTGCAAGCGAGAGCGCGATAGACTAGATTGGTTACACGGAGGTCTATGGGATTTCAACTTTTAATGATAATGTTGTGAATATTAATCCAAAAAACTTCAAAATGAAGGATGCACACCAGCTTGCCATGCACAAGCCATATCTGAAAGCTTAGGTTGATCTGACAAACAGTCAGAGAGATATGCGAGCCATAGACACACAGACACACAGACACACACACAGACGTTTCTTGCTTTATAGATAGAAGATAGATTTACAGAGTAGATTTTGTTTTGTTTTGTTTTCAAAATAAAGGAACAGGAATCTGATGGGAGTAAATTTACTCATCTAATTTGCATATTGTGACATCACTAGGCAGCGGCCGTGTTGGATTACATAACTCTCGGTAAAACTGAATTTTGAACATATTTACACAGTGGAATTTTTTTGTTTCATTTTGTTTTTGTCACATCATCCTCTGCAAGGTCTGGGTATGATTGTTGTCATGTGCAGCTTTGTGTGAACCAGAGCTCTTGAATGTCTTATTCTACTGCTCTGGTGTGGACCGTCGTTGTGCATGCTATGCACAGACGCACCGTCACTTTCACTTTCACTTACATCACTCGGCGACTGATTGTCATCAGAGGGCAAATATTTCCCGTCAGAATCAGAACTGGTAAATAATTGACTAAGTACTTCATCAACAGTGAAAAATCCTTTCAGCATTTTGTGTGTGTTTGCTATATTTTGCTCTCTATGCTGTCTCTCGGACTGCTCTCTCTAACTCCGTCCGCTCACTGAGTTCACTCCGCTTGCTCCGCTCTGCCATTTGTAAGTGAATTGCCTTCTTTTATTCAAGACAGCACACATGTTCTAAATAAGATCAAAGAACTAAAAAACATTGGATCATCATGCCTGGTTACTATGGACGTGGAAGCATTATATACTAACATTGCTCACAATGAGGGCCTAGAAGCTCTATCATTTTTCCTGGAAAAGAGACAACCTGATTTGCTGCCCCCTGCTGTCTTCACCTCGCTACTCACAGAATGGACTCTAAATAATAATGTGTTTCTGTTTCAGAATCAATTCTATAAACAGAAAAAGGGTACAGCAATGGGAGCATGTTTTGCTCCCAATTACGCCAACCTATTCATGGGATTTTGGGAAGAAAAATTTGTGTACTCAAGCCTCAATGTTTAGAGAGATAAAATCATTTGGTGGGGCAGATACATTGATGACATTCTTCTACTCTGGTCTGGGTCTGTGACAGAGCTCTTACAATTTCACTCATATTTGAATAGCACTAATGAGAATTTGAAGCTCAGCCTTGACTATTCCCACTCTGAAATTCACTTTCTTGACCTCAAGATCTCAAAAGATGAGCATGGTGATTTACACACTTCTATATTCAGAAAGCCTACACCATACTAAGGGCAGATAGTTTCCACCCACCTTGGATGATTGAAAATATACCCTTTGGTCAATTTCAGAGGCTCAAAAGAATCTGTGACTCTGAAGCTGATTTTGAGAGACATGCTCAAGATATGAGTACTAGGTTTAAGAGAAGAGGTTACAAACATAAGACTATTGACAAAGCATATAATAAAGCAAAAAAGCTCACAAGAGAACAACTTTTGGTTACCAAGCAAAAAACACAAGATCCTAATCAAGTCTATTTTGTGACACAGTATGGGAATCAGGCTAATGCAATTAAACAAATCATAAAAAGAAATTGGGAAATTTTGAGAAGTGACAGCTTCCTCAGAGAGGTTCTCCCAGATGCTCCCACTGTCAGCTTCAGACGAGCCCCCACCCTTAATGATAAATTGGTGAAGAGTCATCTCACTTCAGCTCCTCCAAAAACATGGCTTAATATGAGAACAGGGAATCACAAATGTGGCAAGTGTAATCATTGTGATAATATGATCAATGCCAAACATTTCACAGACGTCACTTCAGGTTGCAGATATGATATTAAATCATTCATAAATTGCAACACTACGTTTGTTGTGTACAGACTGGAATGCCCATGTGGCCGTTTCTACATTGGGAGAACGAAACGCAAATTGAAGGTACGACTAGCTGAGCATAAACATGCCATCAGGACAGGTAACCCCCAGTATCCTATGGCTTTACATTACAAGGAGTCCAACCACAGCAGTTGTAATACCTTGAAGATCTCAGGCATAGAACATGTAGCCAGTTCAGTAAGGGGAAGAGACAGGTTAAAAAGACTCCTACAGAGAGAATCCTTTTGGATATACACTCTGAAAGCTACACAATACCCAGGCCTGAATGGTGAACTTGACTTCTCCCCTTTCCTCTGATTTAGGCAGGTTCTAACCTTTTTCTGACTTATTTGTGCCCTCCCTCAGCTTCCTGACTGAAAAATCCCTATTGTTTAATCTGTTTATCTCTAATCATTTTTATCTAATGTGAAGGTTTACAGTACTTGAAATGTCCACACATTGTTGTATGGTTATGTACTATGTCTTGCTGTGTTTTCTTTGTCTGTTCAGATTTTGAATTGTGCAATTTTTGTCTTTAAGGTCCGCCCAGCCATGTGACCTCTCCCTATATATAGGAGGACGCATATGGGCGGCCATTTTATATCAGCCCTGATGAAGGCCCACAGGCCGCAATGCGTCGGCTACAGTTTTTAACTTTTTTGGCCATGCTGAAATAAAGGCTTTTTAACCTTAGCCCTACTCTGAGTGCCTCAGTTCTTACAAGAAACTAGTATTTGGATCCCAACACTGATGAGCACCAGATGTAAGGAAAGAAGATCAACGATACCCATGCAGCACTCCAAGCTTGTGTTTTTTTTTTTATTTAATTCTCAGAATTCTTGTGGATCGTTCTAAGCTGGAGTAGCTCCGTTCACCAAACGTAGGGGATACTTGCCCTCCACTCAAAATGGCTACAAAATATTTTTCCTACACTAAAGAAGAAGGTGAGAGCATTATAGTTTCTGACACTTTGTTAGACCAGACTCCAGCAGAGGCCCCTGATGCCAAAAAGCTCTTTTCAGAGCTGAAGAAGCTCTCAGAGAAAGAACTGAAATTGCAGCTCCACATGACCACATTATCAGACTATTGGAGAGAAAAAATGATCCCGAGAGGATTAAGAATTAAAAAGTTTCCATCTTTTGGCTCTGAAGACAAAGACTTTAAACACAAATGGGAGGCCATCCTAAACAAATGCTCCCTAGACCTCATGCTACTCCTGATTGAAGAAGCTAAGAAGCAAAAAATTCAGACTCAGGATGAAATAGCCACACTTAAAGAAGAGGTTTCTACTAAATTCAGAGAACAAGAAGCCCCTTTTGAAAAAGAGCTAAAAGAGAAATTAGATAAATTACAAACAGAGCTCAAACAACTGAAACTGAAGAAATTCAAGAGAGATCAGTCTGATTATACAGAAGATAAAGTCTACACGTGGAAACAAAGACACAGCCACAAAGCTCAGCCACAACGCAGAAGAAGTGTGTCCTTCCTCCTACCCAGCAGTGATGAGGATAATTCTGGTATGGAGGATTCCTCACACACTTTTTTAGACACCAGACCCAAACGAGACAACAGGATACGAAGACGACTAGGCGGAGGACCAGAAGAGACAGAGGCAGGTCCAGCCGGGAACCATGGCGTATACACCAGGAGCCAAAGGAGGAAGATGAACAGGTGATTAACATCTCCGGCATCCCACTCTCTACCAGCCATCTCGCTGTCCTCTCTAAAGGCCTTACATTTGCCCCCACCAATACTACTAATGAATTTCAAACAAAAGTAGACCTCTTTAAGTTTCATCACAATCTTCAACTTAAAGTGTGGTACCATACAAACCCGAACCAGGCAGCCTTTCGCTCCCACTCTTGACCAGACACAAGACCAATTTTCAAACCAAAGTCTACTTTCACCCCAAATGTTTATAATCCCACTTTGAATACCTTTTACAAAACAGTGACACACGAAGTTGACAAACTCTTCAAAACTAAGGTAAAAAAGCACCATAACCTCTCAAAAGAAGAAGCTGAGGCCCTGAAATGGCTGTCCTCAAATGAAGACATTGTAATCAAAAGAGCTGATAAAGGCGGTGCAGTAGTGGTGTGGGGCAGAGACCAGTACATCCTGGAGGCCCGACGACAACTGGACAATCGTGAGTACTATGAGCCCCTATTGACTAATCCTACTGAACAAATGAAAGCTGAACTTACAAATATGTTACTAGAAGCCAGGAATGCAGACTGGATTTCACAAAGTGAACATGATTTCCTTCTGAGTGAAAACCCAAGAATCCCCTCTTTTTATCTGCTTCCAAAGGTACATAAGAACTTACTAAACCCACCAGGAAGACCAATTATAAGTGGAAACGAGTCAATTACAGAGCCGGCATCTAAATTTGTTGTTTTATTTAACACACACAGACGTTTCTTGCTTTATAGATAGAAGATAGATTTACACAGTAGATTTTGTTTTGTTTTGTTTTGTTTTGTTTTCAAAATAAAGGAACAGGAATCTGATGGGAGTAAATTTACTCATCTAATTTGCATATTGTGACATCACTAGGCAGCGGCCGTGTTGGATTACATAACTCTCAGTAAAACTGAATTTTGAACATATTTACACAGTGGAATTTTTTTGTTTCATTTTGTTTTTGTCACATCATCCTCTGCAAGGTCTGGGTATGATCGTTGTCATGTGCTGCTTTGTGTGAACCAGAGCTCTTGAATGTCTTATTCTACTGCTCTGGTGTGGACCGTCGTTGTGCATGCTATGCACAGACGCACCGTCACTTTCACTTTCACTTACATCACTCGGCGACTGATTGTCATCAGAGGGCAAATATTTCCCGTCAGAATCAGAACTGGTAAATAACTGACTAAGTACTTCATCAACAGTGAAAAATCCTTTCAGCATTTTGTGTGTGTTTGCTATATTTTGCTCTCTATGCTGTCTCTCGGACTGCTCTCTCTAACTCCGTCCGCTCACTGAGTTCACTCCGCTTGCTCCGCTCTGCCCCTCCCTCGGTGTTTCAAACTCTTTCTTCTCAAACTTTTTGAATAAAAACACACCCACAAATTAAGTCAGGACTGAAGCTGCACATGTTCACCATCTAGTGGTACAAAGTAGTAACAAGATTTGGCAGTATATTTGGTGCTAAGGTCTGTCTTATTCAGCATTGTTCCTTGTCGCAATTTTGTGACTTTGGCGCTTAAAGGGTTAATACATGGCAGTGGTAGCAGGCACTCATCAAAATTTCTTGTAAATTTTTTAGTTCTACTACTATAACTCCTTTTACCACAACTTCTGCTACTACCAATACAACTACCTCTCCTGTACATCTTTTGATTAATCACTTCTTCTATATACCTACAGCTACAGAAACCATTAAAATGCTAAAACATTCAGCTCTTTAAGGATTTTCTAAAGTTTCTGGTTTCTCTTTTTGATATTTCTACATTTCCAGCATTTCCTTACATTTTAGTATTCAGCATCCACGCGTATTTTCCGCAGGAAATGCTTTTTCTAGTTCTGATTCTTATTCTTCTTCCGCCTGTTTTTTTGGCACGCTATTCCTCCCGCAACGTTGCCAACACATTCGTAAACAATACATGAAAATGTGTGGAATGATCAGGAATGGTGTGCTATGACTTTTCTCAGAGATTAGCCAGGCGTTTTTTATGAAATGCGCAACAAAAAAAAAAAAAAAAAAACTACATAAAAATTTTACAGTGGGTTTCTATGGAACAGAAGTACAGTGTGTGACATCATCGTTAGAGCGTGGAGGAGTTGGAAGATCTCCTTAAAAATTTCTGAACATTCACTCTCAACTGCCACAATTTTCACTCTACACACACAATTTATACCTCAAAACATAGGAAAATTTGTGCCAGTCGTAAAAATATGTTGATGGAATCACTCACACTTTCACATCTGGCTCACTGAGCTTCCAAGCGAATGGAGAGCCAATCATTTTCTCATTCACTCCAATGTAAACTGAGATGAGAACATTTTGGAAAATAACTGGGGGCACCAGTTTTCTAACCTGCCCCCGTGATCATATGTTTGACACCATAAACATAAAGAAGACACTTCCGTGTTCTGAAGAATCTCCTGTCTCTGGTGGTATCCTCATGTTGACAATTGGACTCACAGTTTGGGCATAACAAGGAGGAGTTTGAGAGTGTTTAAATCCATTAAAAAACGGCCTGCTCTCTGACCGGCTCACTGCCCCTCTCTCTCTCTACTGCTGCAGGTGTGTCTCGTTAATTACCATAGCAAGGACCACTGACACACAAACAAACAGACATGATGGTGTGTGCATCCAAATCCCAAATACAGACATGACAGGAAAATAGTCTCCATTTTAAACAGCATGTAAATATTATATATCAGTGTTAGCTGTCTGTCATGTTACATTACAGCCTATACTACTAATACTACTGTTGATACCTATGAATGTTAAACACATATTATTGTATATATTAAACACATACATTATCATACACGTAGTACGTGTAGTATATGTAGTACATGTAGAATGCAGTACCTGTAGAATGCAGTACACTCAAAAAAAAGCAACAAGGGTGTCTGTTACATTAACCTTAGTCTAACATGTAGCTTCTATATAAAAATAAAATCATGTTTTGTGGTTGAACACTTTTAAATCATGTAGTTTTAGCATAACATGCGACAACTTAAAATTTACTCGATTAATTTATGTTGACACAATCTAATTCTAATGGGTTAAGATTGCAAATCACTTCTTCTTACAACCCCAGAGCAGAGGGTGGCAGTAATGTGCAAATTCCTAATTAGGAATGCCCCTCTCTACTTTATATCAGTCAAAGGCAGGGTTGCCAGGCCCGCTTATAAGCTGCGACTTCAGGCTCGTTTTTTTGTAAAGTCACTTACAAATATTGGTAGTTGCAGGTTGCGTTTTTTTGGGCTTGTTTCTAAAGTGGAGTTGCTTATTTGGGCTTGCTCTCTGAACGTCCCCTTTCTCTATATATATCAGTCTACTGAGATATTTAAAGGGATTATAGTATGTCGGACTGCAGGATGTCTTCACAGCTCTGCTCCCTCCGCCCCTCTCCTTCTCCGCGTACACACAGGTGACGGGTTGGTCATTGAGACTTTTCATATTTAAATTGCACGATTAATGGAGGTTCTTTCGCTAACTATTTTGCTAACAAGTGGGCGAAATATGGAAAGAATACAATAAAGATTTGTAGAAAGACAGAGGATTAAAAGATTCGACTTCAAGAGGGGGACTTTTTTTTTGGGGCTTGTTTCCATAGCCCTGGTTGCTTGTTTCGTCAAAGGCCATGGTCAAAAGTGTGTCCCTGGCAAAGAGGAACCGTCATCTTGAGATGGAACATCAAGTGTGGAAGAAGGTAAGTTCAGTCCTTTATCATCCATCGAACAGAAAACAATACGGGTGCAGAAATGTTATCAACAGTTAGTTATTGTCCTCTTTTGCACTGTTCGCGCTACAAAGTTCTCCACAGTCTGACGTTATTCGCTTTGTAGATGAGGGAGCGAATGTTTGCTACCATGAGTGCAAGCACTGTTAGCTCATGTGGATTAGCACGTAGCCCAGATTAGCACGTAGCCCAGCATAGACATCTCCTGATTCCCACACTTTTCAGTCATACCAGTTGTTCCACAAACACACGGAGGCACTGAATTCCATGCATTTGTCCACCAAAAATAATAGAAACATCAGTCATTCACTGTATTAACTATTGTTTTTACAATTGCAACTCCCTTACAAAGATTGTGTAGTCATTAAATAACACAGAATTGATTTCTCCCTCATCCTGTCTCTCTTTTTTCTCTCTCAATTTATCACAGAAACTTTCTCTAAAAGTGTCCTGTGTCATCTTACAACAAGTGTCTCCTGTTTAAGATAACCTCCATTCGCCATCCTCCTGTCAAAGTGTCCTCTTCTACGGCTTCTTCAAACAAGAATGACTGCAGGAAAAGGGAGTCATCTGCTAGTGTCAGGTTCATGATTAAAATACCTAAGTGTATAAATAAATATAGTGACAAGCTGTTAAAGATCAAGTAAGGTGAAGAGGGGAAGATAGGAAATGAAAGATGTTAAATATCATGCCCAGATATGCTTGATTTTACTGTTCTGTGTTACTGATATGTGGAGGTGCAAGTGCAGTGTGGAGTGGAGTGTATCTCTTTCTAGTAGATATGATCTACTTAAACATTTAATACTACAGCACCACCATAGGCAACGTTACTCATGCCCATATCTTAACTGTCCATGCAATTTTAAGACACTAAATGCTTTGCACATACATTTAAGTAGAGTTCATCCTAAGCAAACTTGTCAGGAGCTCCTGGAATTGAAAACATTTAGTTGTCCTTTGTGCAATTGTAGCAATCTTTCTACAAAAAGAGATTTTTTCATACATATTGGTATTCATTTTAAGAGTCATGAAACTGTTACCTGTATGTTTGGGGATTATACTTTCAAAACAAATATCTATGGAACATTTCACTCCGACAAGAACAGGAAACCTAACCCCCACACATTAAGTGATTTTGAACCAGGTATGGTGACAACAACCAGACTTTCACAAGAATCATCTGACAGTGCACACGAAGATGCACTTAACCCAGATGTCTCTGCAGTAGAATTAAAGAGTGCATCTCCAAGTAATGATGTGGATATAAGCAAGACCGTGCCTGACATAATAGAGCAGAACTTTGCCGCAGCTTTGCTCAAACTAGAACATTCTGCACATGTGCCAGGCACAAAAACTGATGAGTTTCTAGAGGAACTGCACTATTTGCTAGAGTTTAGATTCTCTGCCCAAACCCGACCCGGGCTGTAATTTCCCACCACTATCCTCAGGCTCCTCATAATAGATCTAGGCTATGTGTTTTTATTATTATTTTTAAGATTTATTAATTATATAAACCTATGGCGTGGTAATTAAAATATTATGTAGGCCTATTATAGCAAAGTAAAAAAAAGAATAATAATACTGTGAAACTGAATTAATCAACACCTGCCGCGCACATGTGAGTTCCTCCCCTCGCACGCATCACACTTGACCTGCTGCGCATTAGTCTGGGGGAATACACCTCAACTGGTGGAAAATGGGCGTAGCCAATTCCATTCTCTTTCAAACATAGCTCGTTTGGAACAGCCAATCGCGGAAAGGGGGTGGGAGTTGCATATCCACGTGAACTGGGTGCTACATGTAAAAAGAACCGAAGGGAAACACTTTTCACGGGAGCTGTGGAATTAATAAAAAGCCTTATCATGACCAAAAAACGTTTAATAAACAACCGACTCCAAAAATTGAATTTTGTTAGAATGTAATGTTTTACCATAATGAATGTTACCTGTCGTGGTGTATTTGACTCCTTACACAACTCTACCACAAGGTCGAGTCAGTCATTCCTCAGTCCATGTGAGTTTCCAGAAGCTCTCTTGTGAGAAAGAAGAGCCACATAGCCTACAATACAGCTGCCTCATCCTGACAGAAAGCTGTTGTCGTTTGTGTCAGACAAACGTAAGAATACATACATGCCGCATTTTCCATTTGCATATCCAAACTCGCGTCACTCTGTGCAGTAGCTATTTCACACTTTTTGGTTTCTACAGGGACTGGATCATTATAAATAAACGCCCCGTTTTCTGACACAATCATTCCTCATCGTTGCACTATTCATTAAGATCATTCTGAACAGATTTCAGTCATTCAAACAACTCTAGGTTAGAATGTGAGTGGTAACGGCCCAATCCTTCAAAAAAAAATGTCGGGTCTAAACCGGGCTCAGGTTCATAACTACAGTTAAAGGGACGGGCCGGGCTTGGCTCGGAAGTAACATGCATGGGCTCGGGTGGGGTTGGGCTGGATTTTTTGGGCTTGATCTAAGCACTACTATTTGTTATGCTCAGCCACATTTCCTCTCTTTGTAAACATTATTGAAGCTGTGTTTCAGAAACATGGTTCCATACCTGACAAGTCAGTGGTAAAAGAAGTAGCCACAGCCCTCTCCACATCTCACCCCTCGCTAAAAGCTATAGAGAAGGGTGGCTCTTTGAGCACATTATATCTCCGAAACAAGTTCAAAAATGTGCCCCTCTCGCTAGCTTTTAAGCATCAGCTCATGATTTCTTATCACATGGGCACATCTAGTTTTGAAAAGCCTGTTCTTGAGATGACAAATGTCATTGTCGATATAATAAAAGAAATTGTTGAGAATACTGTTGTTGAAATTTCCTGGTACAAGAGAGGTACACATAAGTAGATCTGCGTCAACCAAAGGTGTAAGTTTAAAAAAGAGCATGATTATAGCTCATGGATCGACAAGTGGACTTCCTGACTTTGGACAGATTGTTCACATTTTTGTTATTCAGGAAAGACTGTTTTTTATGGTTTAGAGACTTTGTGGGTGGTATAGTGAGCATCACAGAGCCTTTGAGCTCACGGCATGTCCAACCAAAGCCATAGATCTGATTGAGCTTAGTGACCTAGCAGATGACTAGACTCTCGCAGACTTCTTTGTTGGATCTCTCAGAATGGTGACATTAAAAAGACACATACATGTATAAGGTATGATGACATTCTGATTTAAAATTTAATGTTAATTGGACTGTCACTGCTCTCTTGGAATTAAAAAAAGAATTGTGTAATCGTGCTGCAATTATGTCATGAGTTATAGACTAATCAAAAGAAACTTAAACTAGCTTGAAAATAGATGAACTGGTGAAGAAAAACTGAATGCAAATATTACATTAAATACAGTATTAAACTGGCCATATCATGAACTACGGTGTAATGACATTGGAAAAAGTAACCTTACAGTACCTTTTATCCGTGCAGTATTTTTTATTTTTAACAAGATATTTTGATCAATTTGTTACACACTGTAGCTTTCCTATTAAATGAGACTCTTAGCTTTCTGTTTGTAATATTTTATGTTTATGTACAGTACAGGCCAAAAGTTTGGACACACCTTCTCATTCAATGCGTTTTCATTATTTTCATGACTATTTACATTGTAGATTCTCTAAATATAAATATATATCTATATCTAAATAAATCTATATCTAAATATAAAGCATGTTTTCAGTTATTTCACCTTTTTTTGTTAAGTACATAACTCCACATGTGTTCATTCATAGTTTTGATGCCTTCAGTGAGAATCTACAATGTAAACAGTCATGAAAATAAAGAAAATGCATTGAATGAGAAGGTGTGTCCAAACTTTTGGCCTGTACTGTATATACATACATATATATATACACACACATTTATATGTATTTATATGTTAGTTTGTTGTGAAATGGCTGCTGACTTACCCTGCATGATGAGATTCCAGAGACTGTTGGTGAACTTGTTCAGCACATAAAGAGGCAGCGTGGGGTAGAAGCCCACTTCAGGCTGCAATATATGGATGCTGAGTTTGGCAATGAATTTATCAACTTGACTGTGAATTTCCCCAGTGTGGGATCAATAAAGTTATATCTTATCTTATCTTCAGTGTCAGGGATCCACGACAGAAGTACCTTAAAGCTCCTCTTTGATTCAGCGGCCTTTGCCCTGCCTGGTGGCTCCCCACCCCCTCCACCCTACTCCACTCCTGCCACATCATGGTCTAGTCATCACTTTCATCCGGTAGCTTGTGTGATGCAGACATTTTGTCTTTTCCTGAGTCCACCTCTTCAAAATCCTCTCGATGGCCTGTTGTTTTTCTTGTGCCGCGATTCCCATATGATTGTGAGCTGCAGCTGGACAAAGCCAATGCTACATTCAATGAAAGCGGAACTGCCATTAAAACTGCCATTCTTGACAGTTTAGCTCAAGCGATTGTTCAGTACAAAGTGTCCCTCTCAGACAATGAGTTTGAAGAGGTTGCCGAAGCCCTTGCATCATCCCATCCATGTTTGAAAGAACCAGGCTCTGCCACTGGATATGGTGGCTGGAAGCTGAGCTTAAAGTACAAACTTGCTAACTACAGAGGGAAGCTCAAGTGGCTCGGATGCCCGGAGGTTGAACTGAATTCCTTGACAAATAAACCTGCAGACAAATGCAGCCCTGCTTATGGTGTGAAGAAGCCCAGAAGGGCCGAAGTAAATTACTGTCCCACCTACCCATCTGGTGAATCCATAGAGACACTTGAAAAGATAAGAGAGACCCTGCTTTTAGAAGTAAGGAAAAGGAACAATAGCCCCTTTTCCACCGCAGGAACTTTTTTCATTTACCCGGGATTCTGAAAAGCCTCGGAGCGTTTCCACCAAAATTATCCGGGGAAAAAACTTTCTATCTACCTACAACTTTCCCTGAAAAAAGTACCTAGTAGCTGGTGTTATGACCCAGGTCATTATTTGTTTGTTTGTTGTCCTTGTGTTGACCTGCAGTTAATTCTAAGGTGTTCTCTCTCCTCCTGCAGAGTGTGTGTATGTGTTGGAACATGATTGGTTGCTTCAAAGCAGGTGGTGATTGCTGATTGGACTGGCACAAGAAGACTGAAGACACTCGATTGGCTCACTGCGAGACAGAGGGTTTTTAAACCTTCAGCTGCCAGAAGCTCTTCCCTCCCTTTCACCTTTCCACCACCAACAAAGCCAGTATGTAGATTGTGCTTGTATTATCTCGTGTGTGAGTACCAGCGTAGTAGTAAGTAATGTTATTTTGTTGATCACTGTACATAGAGCACTTTAAGCAGTTCCAGTGGAAGTGAGAAGCCCTTTTTATTTGGCATTTGCCATGTTCTTTTCTCCTGTTTTGCAAGGTAGGAGTTTAGGTTGGAAAACTGTGTTTTGTTTCATTTTTCTTTATTGTTAGGTAAGTTTAGGGACAATTAGTATATTTTTGTTTGTTGTTTTGGGCACTGCTCATGTCCGAAGGCAAATAAACTGCTTTTTTTTTGTTGTTTAAAACTCGTGTGACTGGCCTTTCTTGGGAGTGGGAAGCGTGGGGGAGTCAAATCATGTTATGTCTAAGTTCCCCTAGATCGGGGACATAACACGGGGTACGCTCCGTCCACAGTCTCTCATCCACCGACACTAACGTTATGTCTTACATGCTGATTTAGACAGCACGCTAGTTCGGCTAACAGCGAACTGTTACTAAGCTCAAATGACAGCTGTCTGTATGTAGACTAACTTAGATTGACACTTAAAATACTTTTAAACTTAGCTGCTGGCTGAGACAAACAGCCCTTCCTCTCTCTACGAGCACTGATGTTACCACAAATCATCTATGTCATCAGCCTGATTTGAATACATTTTCGGGAACTTTGAGGTGCAGTGGAAACGCAAACCACACAGATTACCAGGAATTCTTTTACCCATGTAAATAAATTCCTGGTAATAAAAGTTCCTGGAAACGTTGGTGGAAAAGGGGCTAATGAGGACACAGTGGCAGCAATGATGGACAAGACCTGCACACACAAGGCAAGAAGTGATGCAACCCTTGATTGCTGATTTCAAAACCAGATGGCCGGCTCTCTTCTGTGTACGTGAGGTAGGTGAATAAATGCACAGCGCTTATTTACTTTGACTGTAATATGATGTCTTCATTTAATATGTACAATGTGATTTCTGTCAGCCAAACAAAATGTGGGCAAGCCATTGAAGTAATTCATAAGCCGATTCAAGATTTGGTGAAAGATGACAATTGTTCAACTAGTTGGTCATTTCAGTACGATAGTCAAACTTGCTTTTGTGTACCCTTTTTTCCCAGTTAAGCTAACTGCTGAATTTAAGAGGATTACAACCGTCAGTTTGCAGTCAAAGTTCTTCTCCAAGCTGTATGGTCACTCTTCAAACCTGATGAGGGTGTTTGGCAAGAAAGGCGGAGTTCAAGGAAGAAAGATCAAGAGCATTACGATACCCATCACCCAGGTATGATAATAGAAAAAAACAGAAACTGTCAAAGCTGTACAGTTTTAATATTTTAAACTTCATGCTTGAAATTTAAAGAGGAAATGTAAGAGGGACGGAGAGAAATAAGATTAGATGGATAGGGGGTGAAGGATCTGATAAAATACGAACCTTTTGCAGATCTGACAGTGTCCACTGACGTTACAATGGTAGTTACTGTTTCCTGGGACCAAATGCTTTTATTTGACATATTTCTATGATTAAATGTCTTGCTTTGACATAGAACTGATGCACCCGTGGATATTGTAAGTGTATATCATAAAAATTGTCAATTTAGAGTTTCATTCAATGTTGCATTATGTTTGTGAAATCTTCTCTACCTGTTGATTAAAATGGTTTTTCCTTATCTTTTTATTGTCTGGCCTGCATACTCAGACCGACGCCACTGATGTCAGAAGAGATCATCATCAAAGCCCTGTGTGTGTACCTGAATGAAGAGCCTGAGAACCTCGTGAAAGAATACATGGTATGTAATTTAGTTTTTATTCTCCTGTCCTTATTCTTACATCTGTAAACAAACCAGTTATGTACTTACAAAAAGATAAAGTAATTATAGAATCTTTCACATAAATTAAATAAATGATAGCCGTTTCACAGAAGTAATGTTTATATGTGAGTTAAAAATGGGACTATTATAACATATCTTTATATATGTCTACTTTATTCCCCCCCCTTTATCTGTGAAGAACACAGATGGTGAAAGCAGTGAAGCTGCAATGATGGAGAAGACGTTTGGAATCCTTGTCATTCGCAGAAAAGGTACAGAGCCAGATGATGAACCAGAAGATGTAGGTATCGTTCTGGAGGGTGTGCGAGTTCTGGATGGGTTGGGAAATGTACCACTTGCTGTGGTGATGTTGTTCGCTCTTTTATACGCTCTTAACCTCAGCTACCCTCCAGAGCAGAGACACATCTTTGAAGCTTTGCAGAAGATCATGGAAACAGACTCTCAAAAAAAAAACAAACACTGAAAACTCTACTTGCGCATTAGTTATCCTCAATAGAGTAAACTACAGGTAGGGATTACTGTTATGGGAAGGCATTTGAAGCCATTACATGAGTATTTGCTTTTAAAAAAGCAAACAAGCTGTGTTTATGCATTTTAATTAGGGCTGGGACGTGTTAATTTCGATTAATTAATTACGGGAAAAATAACGCGTTAAAAAAAATAACGCATTTAATCGCACCTTTCTCAGTTCCCTAATTTCTGGCACACTGCTAATACTGATGCACACACTTCAAGCCTACGGTATCAGCTCAATGCAAAACATGGTGCTGCGAGCACAGACACCAGAGCTAACATGTTAGCCATGACAGTCCTGGTACAGGCAAACGGTCGGGCCGCATTTTCCTGACCGAACCCAACCGGAGTCCGAGACAGTTATAACCGAGCACAGCCCAAACCCCACAGCCTTTCTGATTTTTAAGTGCGAACCCGACCTGAGCCCGATGCAGTTTGTTACCTGACACAGTTATTGTTACCATGGTTACAGCTTGCCTGTTTACCGTGATCACACATGGACAGTGTGTAAATGACCATCAAAAGGCTGCTGTTACTCACAATCAAACACGCCACTCACACAGCAGCGCAGCACAGCACAGCACACACTTAGTTGGAGCGGAGCCTGTGTTGCGTTCAGGCGTTGTCATGTAAATAACAAATTCCAGCACTTGAATAGGCCATAGCACAACACAGCAGCATGTCAAGTGGGCCAAACCCAAGCAAAATTTCTGATTTGTTATCCACACTCTGGCCCACAATAGACCAGATGACGAGGTTCAGAGCAAAAATAAGTACGTCTACGTCTAACAAATTATCCAGCTCTTGAAAAATGAAAAGTGAAAAATAAACATTTTTGCTGTCTGAATTTATCTGAATTGAAAAACAGTGCTTACTGTGTCAAATATTGCTTTTTGATAAAAATGCGATTAATTAATTACAAAGCCTCTAATTAATTAGATTAATTTTTTTAATCGCATCCCACCACTAGATTTAATACTTCCAACTGTTGCTATCTGAAGTTTAGACAATAGAATACTGTTTAAAATGTTTCTTTAAAAAAGATAAGGTTAAAAAAGAAGTGTTCTTTTCAAATGAAAACTACTTTGTTTGACACTTGAAATATAAGGATGCACGATGTTGTATTTTCAGTTTGTCCTCAAACATTTTTCTTTGCACTCAGTTGCCAGGACCACAATCTGCATATACATTTGTAACCAGCTTTGATTTGTTTTTTGGTAATCACAGAAAGCTCTAAATACACTGAACAAAAATATAAACGCAAGACTTTTGTTTTTGCTCCCATTTTTCATGAGCTGAACTCAAAGATCGAAAACATTTTTTTATATACACAAAAGACCATTTCTCTCAAATATTGTTCACAAATCTGTCTAAATCTGTGTTAGTGAGCACTTCTCCTTTGCTGAGATAATCCATCCCACCTCACAGGTGTGGCATATCAAGATGCTGATTAGACAACATGATTATTGCACAGGTGTGCCTTAGGCTGGCCACAATAAAAGGCCACTCTAAAATGTTCAGTTTTGCTTTATTGGGGGGGTCAGAAAACCAGTCAGTATCTGGTGTGACCACCATTTGCCTCACGCAGTGCAACACATCTCCTTCGCACAGAGTTGATCAGGTTGTTGATTATGGCTTGTGGAATGTTGGTCCACTCCTCTTCAATGGCTGTGCGAAGTTGCTGGATATTGGCAGGAACTGGAACACGCTGTCGTATACGCCGATCCAGAGCATCCCAAACATGCTCAATGGGTGACATGTCCGGTGAGTATGCTGGCCATGCAAGAACTGGGATGTTTTCAGTTTCCAGGAATTGTGTACAGATCCTTGCAACATGGGGCCGTGCATTATCATGCTGCAACATGAGGTGATGGTCGTGGATGAATGGCACAACAATGGGCCTCAGGGTTTCATCACGGTATCTCTGTGCATTCAAAGTGCCATCAATAAAATGCACCTGTGTTCGTTGTCCATAACATATGCCTGCCCATACCATAACCCCACCGCCACCATGGGCCACTCAATCCACAACGTTGCCATCAGCAAACCACTCACCTACACGACGCCACACACGCTGTCTGCCATCTGCCCTGACCAGTGAAAACCGGGATTCATCCACGAAGAGAACACCTCTCCAACGTGCCAGACGCCATTGAATGTGAGCATTTGCCCACTCAAGTCGGTTACGACGAACTGCAGTCAGGTCGAGACCCCGATAAGGATGACGAGCATGCAGATGAGCTTCCCTGAGATGGTTTCTGACAGTTTGTGCAGAAATTCTTTGGTTATACAAACCGATTGTTGCAGCAGCTGTCCGGGTGGCTGGTCTCAGACGATCTTGGAGGTGAACATGCTGGATGTGGAGGTCCTGGGCTGGTGTGGTTACACGTGGTCTGCGGTTGTGAGGCCGGTTGGATGTACTGCCAAATTGTCTGAAATGCCTTTGGAGACGGCTTATGGTAGAGAAATGAACATTCAATTCACGGGCAACAGCTCTGGTGGACATTCCTGCAGTCAGCATGCCAATTGCACGCTCCCTCAAAACTTGCGACATCTGTGGCACTGTGCTGTATGATAAAACTGAACATTTTAGAGTGGCCTTTTATTGTGGCCAGCCTAAGGCACACCTGTGCAATAATCATGCTGTCTCATCAGCATCTTGATATGCCACACCTGTGAGGTGGGATGGATTATCTCGGCAAAGGAGAAGTGCTCACTAACACAGATTTAGACAGATTTGTGAACAATATTTGAGAGAAATGGTCTTTTGTGTATATAAAAAAATGTTTTAGATCTTTGAGTTCAGCTCATGAAAAATGGGAGCAAAAACAAAAGTCTTGCGTTTATGTTTTTGTTCCGTGTATAAGCCCCTTTTCCACCAACATTCCCAGGAACTTTTATTACCAGGAACTTATTTACCTGGGTAAAAGAGTTCCTGGTAATCTGTGTGGTTTGCGTTTCCACCACACCTCAAAGTTCCGGAAAATCTATTCAAATCAGGCTGATGACGTAGATGATTCAGCGTGTGCCCTCCGCCAGCTTGTTGGCTGGTAACATAATATTAGTGCTGGTAGAGAGAGAGGATGGGTTTGTCTCAGCCAGCAGCTAAATTTAAAAGTATTTTAACATAAGAGTCAAACTAAGTTAGTCTACATACAGACAGCTGTCATTTGAGCTCATTAGTAACAATTCGCTGTTAGCTGAACAAGCGTGCTTTCTAAATCAGCATGTAAGACATAATGTCAGTGTCGGTGGATAAGAGACTGTGGACAGAGCATACTGAATATCGCTGTCTACATGTTTACATGTTCATGCTTGCTGAACACATGAATTGATAAATTACTGGCTTCTTACTCGCTAAGGTTTAATTCCACTTACAGTAAGGAGTGTCGCTGCGGTCAGCTCGAGTCATTTTTGAGTTTGTTTCCACTGCAGCCGCCACTCGTCTGCTCACCGGTTACCGTAGCGTGTAGGTGTGTGTGTGTGTGTTCAGCGCCGGCACAGAGCGCAAAGGAGAGGCTGCAGGATGATAATGTATTAAACGAAAATGTGTAAAAGTGCCGTTAAAAGAACCGATACCATTAGCGCTTATCAATACTATGGTAGAAATGTTTATTTGTAGAAAGTTTGCAGCCACACTGGCACGGAAGTGCGTAATGCTGCGTGTGTTCCACCAATCAACGTTCTTCAGCACACAGCCCCGCCCCTCAAAGTTCCAGGGAATCTGAAAAGTCCTACCCCGCTACTAGGTGCTTTTTTCAGGGGAATTTGGGGGTAGGGGGAAATTTTTTTCCCTGGGTAATTTCGGTGGAAACACTTGGAGGCTTTGCAATTACCCGGGTACATGAAAAAAGTTCCTGCGGTGGAAATGGGGCTATAGACACCTAATGTTGCTTAATTGTTAAATGGTTTACACTTTATTTTACTGACATCAAAACACTTTATATGTTGATGTTGAATATGAGATCTTAACTGGGGGCAGGCTCGACAGTGGGCTCCAATTTCCTAACTCAGCAGTTACAATTTTTGCTTGTCCGTCTGTCTTTTTTTTTTTTTTTTAACAAACATGACATAATGCACAAACTGTTGGACAATGAAGTTTTAGGCTATCTGCTTGTTGTATTTTCACAGCAACATGTTTTCAAGCATGTTTCAAACATGTTTTCAGTTTTGCCTTTTATGGTAAAGTTTTATTCCAACAAATCCAGTTTCCTTTGTGTTTTTCTTTTCCAAACTTGACAGCAGCCAGGAGTATATAGGTTAAAATATATGTTTAAATTGCTGAATATATAAATATATGAATACTAAAATGACTTATTTTCTGAATAATTACTATTATGTTAACTTCCACATGATAAAAAGGTAATCTCTTAGCCTAAAGCATTTCAACTTAACTTTGTTTTGTGGGATCAGCACAATTAATTGATGTAACTGTACTATTTTAAAAGTAAAAAAAAAAAAAAAGGAGTTGTAACTACCCTATTAAATTAAGTAACTCATAATCATATCATTCAAGTTTAAATAGCCCAAGAAAATTATGTCAGTATGTTACATTTACCCTTACAAATCTAGTTGGACTGAACCCTGGTAGGTAACAGTAACGCAAATACATCATGTTGACCTATCATATTTACATTTAGGTTACTCAACAGAATTGTTTCTTGCCAAATTAAAGCATTTTATTTAGGCGGAAATTCTTTCCATAATTTTATTATGGTCAGTGAACAAGTTATTTTTTGAGTGTACCTGCTGGCTATAGTACATCAGTACTCGGTGGCAGCAGTGGGCACCCATCCAAAATTTCTTTTGAAATTTTCTAACTTTCAAATCCCATTCAGACGTTCTTAAATAGTCAAATTTGTTTGGAGCATGGTAAAAATGTCCTTCTCAGGTTTTACAATGGGTCTCTATGGGTGGACTGTTTCAGAGGTAGAGTGGGGGACTCAACTGTCATAATGCAGAAGGACTCTTAAATGTCTATTAAACTCGCTTTCACGCTCACAGTTTTCACTCTTAATACATCATTTTTGGTCAAAGTGGTGTAGAACTTGTCCTCATTCCATCAGTGTTACTTTGGAAGCAATCAGATCTAAACATTTGGCACAGTGAGCCTGAAAGTCAGAGAAACTCCACCAACTGACGCACTGAACTCTTCACACTGCTGATTCCTCAAGTCGTCCTCTCCCTCTGGGATACAAATTATATTGATATGACTTATTGTTTTTGAGGAAAGCCCTGCAATTTGAGAAGAGTGCTTCAACTAAATCTCTGTAAGACTAACTGCCTCAGCCAGGAGTCACAGAGCAGTTAACATTACCATGGCAACCGCAGACACACAAACAGACATGTAGGTGTGTGCTATCTCTGAATCTCAAATGCTGAGATAACAGCGGCAGAATCTCCACTTTAAACAGCATGTAAATACTATATATCAGTGTTTTCCATATATCATCTATACTGTTGCAGCCTTTATTACTAATACTACTGTTGCTTCATTTGGTATTATGACTGTTAAATACATATTGTAACGTATTATTATACACAGATGCTCAGTACTTGTAGTACATTTAGCGTGCACCAAGAATTCATACAAATTACTTGTGTGAAATGTGACGAGTAAAGTTGTGTACACAAGGGACAATCTTCTGGCTTTGAGAGGAAAGACTTACGGAGTTAAACACCTGATACCCGCCGAGCTGAGGAAGCTGTTTCGAGGCTGCAGAGCTGAAGCGAAGCTAAAGGCTAGGAGGTCGAGATACAAGCCTTTCCTGCCACCTGTAATAATGGGAAATGTAAACTTGCTATCCAACAAGTGTGATGAACTGCTGGCATTGGCGAGGAGCCTACGACTCTACAGGGAGTGTAGTCTCACGTGCTTCACGGAGACGTGGCTGAATGACAACATGCCCAACAGCTGTGTGAACCTACGCAGCTTCTCTACTATGCGTGCGGACAGGGACGCGAAGGCGAGCAGTAAAAACAGAGGTGGGGGACTGATCCTGCTTGTGAACAATTGATGGTGTCATCCTGGACATATCACAGTGAAGGACAAGATCTGCTGTCAGGATACTGAACTGTTGGTCTTAGGCCGTCTTAATGTGCCTCAGGAGTTTTCGCACATTGTCGCCATTATTGTTTACATTTTACCGTGGGCAGCAACAGCAGTGGCGTGTGATGTCATCCGTGAAACTGTTGCTAGGATTCAGACTCAGCATCCTAGTGCATTCATTGCAATAATGGGATTTTATCAACACTACTCTCTCCTCCCGTTTCTCGGGGTTTGTTCACTATGTGGACTGCCCCACCAGGGAGAATAAGGCACTGGATTTGTTTTATGGAAATGCCAAGGATGCTTATGTGGCAGAGTGGGTGCTGCTGCTCCTCCACTCCTTAATTAGTATCAGCTGTAGTCAATCAGTCTCTGCTGGGCGGTGACTCTTGTGATATACCTGCTGCTTGCCGCAGCGCGAGCTCACTCTTACCTGGTGTTTGACTGGACTGGTGTCCCTGTTTGGCGTGCCATTAATCCGTTTGTCTGCAGATTTTAGCGACCGCAAGGTAGGCATTGGTGCTGCTATATTTGTGCTGATTCATAGCGCTCCCCTGGTGTTACACCTGCCCTTGAATTTTATTGACAGCGATCCTCCCTCGTTCTGTGGGCACGGCTGGTGCAGCTCAGGAGGTGTCTGGGAAGCGTGGCCTCGCTCTGCATTAACGCGGACACAGCGTCTGCTTCATTGAAAGCTGTGCTTTAAGCAGCTCGTTCTTGGGTAAACTGGCTTAGTTATTTATTCTGCTAAATCTCTTCTGGCTTTTTATGAGCCATTTGTTAATATAGCGTTGTCCTGCCCTCTGCTTTGCTGTAGTGGTTGAGGCCGCAGTTTGTGGTGCGTCCTCTCCTCTGTGCGCTGTGGGAAGCGGTGCTCCTGCTTGGTATCGGCACGCTGGGGTGGGCATCAAGCGGCCTGTCCGCGGCCTCCAGTCTTGGCATCATTGCTGCTCTGTCTCCAGCATAAACTGTCTCCAGTATAAACTGTTTCCACCACGAACTAACCGACTCCACTACACTGCTTGTTTATGTGTTGGACTGATTATTATTTTCTGTAGCTACGCGGCATATGTGTGTAGCCCATACTATCTAACGGTTTTGTTTTGACTAATATTAATTTGTCGGCTGGCGCTGAGGTTTCCAGCCACGTTTACCCAGTGTTAGTTTAGTTGTTATTTTGTATTTGTTTAGGTAGTTTTTGTTTGGTGAATATTAGTTGGTGTTTCTTTATTTTTCTTAAATTAGGTTACTGCTGGTGGTGCGCGAGTGAGTGGGTGTCTGTGTATGTGTGTGTTATTTATAGGCTCAGAGAAGCGCAGTGGACTAACCACTAACGTTAGTTATTTTACCAGTTATTAGGTATTTGTTTGAAGTGTCTCCTGCTATCTGGTATTTATATTCTCTTGTCTCCTTTTCCAGGACAGGAGCTTGGGCGGCGTGCGGCAGACTTCCCCGGTGGTGGTGTCCCCCTCACTTTTCCTGGTTTGATTTGATTTGGTGATTTGATTTGGGTTTGTAGTGTTGATTTTGTTTGGTTTGTATTTATTTGGGCCTAACCCCTTTATGTGGTCTGACCAGCTGATAAGCCCCTCGCACTGTTCCTGTGATTATTGGCCTGTAGGCAATCACCGTCAATAGCAGCGTGATCAAGAAAATTTATTAATATCCAGAATATCTTGAATCACTGTGAGCACTTTGAAATTGTGTAATAACATCATTATCTGTCTTTTAAAGAAAACAATTATTTTAAAAATAAACATTTGGTATCATTTTGGAAGTCCGTCTCTTGCCAGGTGCATGAACAAATCTGTGTGACCTTTTTGGTGGTGAAGTTAATTGTTCAGAATTTGTTGTCTCTCAGAGACTGTTTTGAATGTATAGACCGGACTGTACTACTGAAGCCACAGGACAACAACATGGACATGGAACATAGCGTGGATATTCTAACAGAATATATAAACTTCTGCAGGGACACTGTGAAGCAGCAAAGACTGTACCTTATATACAATAATAAACCCTGGGTTAACAATAATATCAAACAGCTCCTCAACCAGAAAAAGCTGGCGTTCAAGGGGACAAGGAGAGGCTCAGGGACGTTCAATATGAGCGGAAGGGGAGACTGAGACAGGCAAAGGAGGGGATGGAGGGGGCAGTGTTCACCCTACCCCTGCATCCATCCCCCCTTCTACAGTGTCACCTGCTGCTGCTGCTCCTGCTCCACTGTCACCTGGAAGTAGCCCCTCCCCCACTACTGCAGCTACAGCTACAACATCTACCACCCACGGCAAACTACCACTGTCCTTATAGCAGATGAACTGAGGGCGGAGCTCAGGAGACTGTGTGCAGGGAAAGCTGCAGGCCTGGATCGAGTGTGTCCAAGGTTCCTGAAAGCCTGTGCAGCCCAGCTAGCGGAGCCCCCTCAGTGGATTTTCAAACAGACATTTAAACAAACATTAACTCGGCCGAGTTAAATGACTACCGACCGATGGCCGAAACATCACACGTAATGAAGACCCTGGAGCGCCTGGTCCTCTGTTTCCTGAATTCAGAGGTCACTGATGCTGTGGACCCCCTCCAGTTTGCTTATCAGGAGCACATAGGAGTGGAAGATGTGGTTCTTTACATGCTGCATCAGGCCTATGCCTACTTGGAGCAGCCAGGGTGTTGTGTGAGGATCCTTTTCCTTGACTTTTCAAGTGCATTTAATACTATCCAGCCCTCCATACTGAGAGACCGGTTGGAGGGGATGGGAATAGATTGCTTCCTGAACCTCCTGGATAACAGACTACCTGATATAGCAGCCTCAGTATTTCAAGCTTCGAAGCTGTGTCACTGGAATGGTCAGGAGCAGCATTGGCGCTCCACAGGGAACTGTTTTAGCACCGTTCTTGTTCACACTCTACACAGCGGACTTTAAATACAACTCAGAGTCCTGCCACATACAAAATACTCTGACGATACAGCTCCACTCTTGATCGCTCCTGATACAAGCCACAATGGCTTGTATCAGGAGCGATCAAGACCGGGAGTACAGGGACCTTGTGGATGCCTTCGGGGACTGGTGCAGTAAGAGCTGTCTCCACCTGAACACAGCCAAAACAAAGGAGAAAGTGCTGGATTTCAGAAGAAAGAGATCACCCCATCAACCAGTCTCCATACAGGGGGAGGACATTGAGGTGGTGCACACCTACAAATATCTGGAAGTCCTCCTGAATGATAAGCTGGACTGGTCCTCTAATACCAACGCCCTCTACAGGAAGGGGCAGAGCCGCCTGTTTTTCCTGCGAACACTGACGTCCTTTGATGTGTGAGTGGAGATGTTGACCATGTTCTATCACACAGTGGTGGCCAGTACACTTCTCTATGTGGCAGTGTGTTAGGGAAGCAGCTTGACAGACAAAAACACCAACCGTTTGGACAAGCTGGTTAAAAAAGCGGGCTCAGTGCTCGGCAGGAGACTGGACCCACTAAGAACTGTGGCGGAGAGGGGCACATTGAACAAACTGAAAGCTATAATGGACAATAGCAGACACCCTCCACAGCCTCCTGGAGCGACAGAGTAGCAGCAGCAGCTGTCCGCTCATCTCACTGCGTTGCAGAACAGAGCGTTTCAGGAGATTCTTTGTCCCCACAGCAGTAAGACTGTTTAACACCTCCTGAATCCAGTCACACACACATTGACACACAATACATGAGCCACAACTGGCTGTTTTTTTATTGTGAAATTGCTGCTGGACAGCTGAATTTCCCCTCGGGGATAAAGAAAGTGTTTTCTATTCTATTCTAATAATTACACACCTTTCAGCTTTTACTATCACTTTACCTTATTCTTACACATTAAAGCCAGCACTGCAGTACAACGTAAGCTTTTCAAAAAACCTTCAAATATTTTGCATCCTCTGTACATTAACATTATTATTCAACATTTAATGCCAGCATTGCTGTGTAGCATCAGCTTTTCAAGATCCTTGAAATATTTTACATTATGAGTAACCTTCAACTTTTCACTTCTATTCATACTAATTAAACCTATTTACACTTTTACAACTATTCATACTACTTCACCGTCTTCTTACACACTTACGCCAGCATTGCAGTGTTGCATCAGCTTTTCATACAACCTTCAAATATTCCACATCATTCGTACGTTAATGGTATTAATTACAGTTTCAAGCCTGCATTTCAGTGTAGCGCCAGCTATTCATCTTGAGCATTCACACCCAATATTTCTTCAGAAATTGCATTCTCTAGTTGGGTGTGAATGCGAAAGCATTAACAACATATGTCCTTCTACGCACAAATTCTTTATCAAAGGATAAGTCTGGTATTTTGCACTTTGAGCCCCATTCCTGGGTTGCTTATGATGAAATAGAGTGGTTAAGACCAAAATCTTGATGATTGCTCCTTCTCTGAGAATTTGTGAGAATTTGGCTTTCCCTGCCTGGCTTCACAATGTTGTCTATGACCATGTGTAAATCTGTCCTAAAACCACCTTAAACGTTTGTTTTCAAAGCCATGAAACTCACCGAGTGGTCAGTGTTGTTCATTATATGATATGCTTCTAAGATGGCGGCGCGTGTAGATGCAGCGACCCGGTGCTCTTCTTCAGTTAGCAGCTACACACTGAGAAGGACTTACACCCGAACTGAACCTTTAAGCCTAAAACAACACTGGACCAGCTGGACCCCCCCAGAAGGGTTCGACTCGTTCCCGGAGAGGATACGCCGGCGAGAGCGGACAGAAAGGAGGCGACGGAGGCGCTGCGAAAGACGCTGGAAACGAGGCAAACGAGCCGGCATCAGAGCTAGGCTAACTGCCGCTCCGCACAAACCAGCGGTTCCAAGCGTCTTTCTAGCCAACGTCTGCTCCCTGGTTAACAAGATGGACGAAATGAAACTACGGGACGTTAACAACCAGATAGACAGCTGTATCATGGTGATAACAGAGACCTGGCTGCATGAAAACATCCCGGACCTAGCCGTGGAGCTAGCAGGACATACAATCTTCCGGGCGGATCGCACATCGGACTCCGGTAAGAGGAGGGGAGGAGGTGTGTGCATCTATATTAACAACAGTTGGTGCACGGACACTGCCGTCATTGAGAGACACTGCTGTCCAGACCTAGAGTTTCTAATGTTGAAGTGCAGACCTTTTTATTTGCCCAGGGAAATAACCCAAGTGTTTGTAACTGCCGTGTATATCCACCCGCGAGCTAATGCTAACGTAGCTATGAGCAGGCTGCATGATAGCATCACCAGGCAACAAAACAAACACCCAGAGGGCTTCTTCATCGTGGCTGGAGACTTTAATCACACCAACTTAAAGGCTCTGCTCCCCACATTTTACAAGACTGTTGACATTCAAACAAGGAAACGCAGAACACTAGACCAGGTCTACACCAACATCTCTGGAGCCTACAGAGCCCGCCACTCCCCCCACCTCGGACACTCAGACCATCTTTCCCTGTTCCTGACACCAGCTTACAAGCCCCTCATCTGCAGGTCTAAGCCACAGTACAAGTCAGTGCAGTGCTGGACTTAGGAGGCCACACTATCCTTGCAGGACTGTATTGAGGACACCATATGGGAGCTCTTTGAAGACCCAGACATTGAACTCCACACCTCCTCTGTACTATCATACATCAGTTTCTGCATGGATAATGTAACATCAAGGAAACAGGTGAAAACATTTCCCAACCAAAAACCCTGGTTTAACGCCAGTATCAGAGCACTACTCCAGACCAGGGTTTCAGCACTGAGGTCAAGGGACAGGGAAGCCTACAGGAGGGCTAGAGCGGACCTGAACAGAGGCATCAAGGCTGCTAAAACAAAGTACAGAGAGCAGATAGAGGCCAACTTCAGGGAGAACAACCCCCGCTCCATGTGGAAAGGCATACAGAATATAACTGACTACAAACAATGCCACAACACCCCCCCCCTCCACCGACACTTCTCTCCCAGACCAGCTTAACACCTTTTTCTCCCGCTTTGAAGAGGACAACAGACAGGCAGAGGACACACAGCTGACATTATCAGAGCACGACCAGCCCCCCACCATCCAACAACATCAGGTACTGCGAGTCCTGCGTGGCATCGACACCAAGAAAGCACCAGCACCGGATGGAGTACCAGGGAGAGTGCTGAAATCATGTGCTCACCAGCTTGCTGCAGTATTCACTAACATCTTCAACCGTTCACTGCAGCAAGCCACAGTCCCCACCTGCCTGAAAACTGCCACCATAATCCCTGTGCCCAAATCCTCTGCCATCACAGGGTTGAATGATTACCGGCCTGTGGCCCTGACACCGGTGATCATGAAATGTATGGAGAGACTGGTGTTACAGCATGTCAAGGCCCACATCCCACCTGGCTTTGATCAACATCAGTTCGCCTACAGGTCCAACAGATCCACAGACGACGCCATCTTCATCGCCCTCCACACCGCTCTCAGCCACATTGAAAGCCCCAACACATATATCAGGAAGCTGTTTGTTGACTTCAGCTCGGCATTTAACTCCATCAGCCCCAGCAGACTCATCAACAAACTGCAGACACTACAACTTGGAACCTCTCTCTGTCTGTGGATCAAGGACTTCCTGACTAACAGACCCCAGCATGTCAGAATGGGTACCTCCACATCCTCCACCATCGTCCTCAATACTGGTGTTCCTCAGGGCTGTGTGCTGAGTCCAGTCCTGTACACACTGTACACTTATGACTGTGTCGCTATTCACGGCTCCAACACCCTCATCAAATTTGCGGATGATACAACCGTTGTGGGGCTCATCAACAACGGTTATGAGACACTATACAGGGAGGAGGTCCAAGCACTGGCAGCCTGGTGCAGTGACAACCACCTCAACCTCAACACCAAGAAGACAAAAGAAGTCATGATTGACTTCTGGAAGTCGAGGACCACACTGCACTCAGGCCTGAGCATCAATGGGGAGGAAGTGGAACGGGTCACCAGCTTTAAGTTTCTTGGCCTGCACATCTCGGAGGACCTGGGCTGGACTGTAACCACCCACATCATCAAAAAGGCCCAGCAGCGTCTCTTCTTTCTGAGAACACTGAGGAGGAACAAACTCCCTCCACCTCTGCTGAGAAACTTCTACCACTGCACAATAGAGAGTGTCCTCACCTATGGCTGTACGGTGTGGTACGCCAGCTGCACTGCATCTGAAAAGAAACAACTGCAGCGGGTCATCAAGACGGCTGAGTGGATCATCGGCTCCCCACTTCCACGCCTAGAGGAGATCTATTCCAGCCGTCTCCTCCGACGGGCCACAAAGATTCGGAATGATCCCACCCATCGAGGACACTCTCTATTCACCAGCCTTCCCTCTGGCAGACTCAGTCATGAGAGCCTGCACCAACAGACTGAAACACAGCTTCTTCCCCATGGCTTTGAAGAGACTGCTACAGGAACCATGACCCCCGCCCCCCGTTTATTTTATGACAAGGACGTTGTAGCTGCTATAAGAGAGCACCATACGAAATTTCACTGTATTTATTACAGTGACAATAAAGCTTCTTCTTCTTCTAAAGCTTCCTCTTCTTATAATAAGCTCCTTAGTCTTGGTTACATTCATCTCTAGGGAGATGACACATGATCCCTGTATGCACACTCTCCCTCAAAATCCCCTTTCTTCAATAAAGCAACCAGGGCCATGTCGTCAGCATATTTGAACAAATGAAACTTATCCTGATCAATCTGGTACTCATTTGTATACATGGAGAAGAGTAAGGGGGATAAAATAGTTCCCTGCGGAGCTCCTGTATTGAGCACAGTGACCTCAGAAAGGATGTCATTAACAAGGACCCTTTGAAGGCGGTCCGAGAGGAAGTCTCTAACAAGATGGATGATACCTCCTTTCACCCCCAGGTTTCACATAGAAACTCCATTCAAACTATGAAATGTTCCCAATCTTCTCTACATTCTTACTAGTATTCATCATTCATATCTCATTCATACTTTTTGAAATATTCAGACTTCTTCGGAGCATTGGGAAAAAAAGCCCTCTTCAGGGTTTATAGTGGGTTTCTACGGGACAGAGCTAGAGTGCTGACATCATCGCTTAAGTAAAGAGAAATCTCTGGAAAACAGTTGGGGTCACCAGTTTTGTAACGTGTAACCAAGATCACTTTTGACTCCACAAACACAAAAAACGACACCAAAAAAAAAAAAAAAACATTTTGACGATTGGACCAATGGTTTCGGTAACAAGAAGTTGCTTTGCGAAGTTTGATTTCCACTAAAACAGCTTTCCCCTGTCTGGACTGTGTGTCCCTTTCGTCTCTGCTCTCTTTGGTGGCCCCCCTGCTCACACACAAACACAGCCCTGTGGGTGTGTGCCTGTCTCGGAATCTCATGTGCAGAGATTAAAGCAGCAAAAGATTCATTTTAAATAGTATCCAAACATTATATATCAGCGTTTTCCATCTATCACTTATTACTACAGCCTTTATTACTAACACTACTGTTGCTACTTATGGGGTTATGACATATTGTAATTATACTCACATAGCTACTAATTGTAGCACTTGTAGTACACAGCATGAATTCATACAAATTAAACCCATTTCCACTTTTCTGACTATTCATACTACATTACCTTCTTCTTACACATTTCATTCAGCATTGCAGTGTAGCGTCAGCCTATCAAATAACCTTAAAAGATCCCATATTATGAGTATCATTAAACTTTTTAATCAAATTCATACTAGTCAAATCTATTAACACTTTGCCAACTATTCCTACTACTTGACCTTCTTACACATTAAAGCAAGCACTGCAGTGTAGCGTCGGCTTTTCAAGAACTTTGAAATAGCCAACAGTACTGGTATCATTAAATTTTTCAATTATGTTCATACCAATTAAGCTCATTCCAAACTGTCCATCTATTCCTGTTAATTCATCTTCTTCTTACACATTAAAGCCAGCATTGCAATGTAGCTTAAGCTTTTCAAAAGACCTTCAAATATTCCTTTTCATTCATACATGCATGGTATAATTCAACATTTCAAGTCAACACTGCAGTGTAGCACAAGCTTTTTAAACAACCTTCAAATATTCCTCATCAATCATACATGCATGTTATTATTGAATGTTTCAAGCCAGCATTGCAGTGTAGCGTAAGCTATTCAGCTTGAACATTCACACCCGCAATTTCTTCAGAAATTCCATACCATTCCATGGAGAAATGTTCAGGACTAGAGTGGGGGACTCAACTGTCAGAATACAGAGAGCTTGTTAAATATATCTCTAACTCACTGTCATGCCCACAACTTTCACTCTACATACATTTCTGGTAAAATAACAGTGAGCCTAAAAGTGAGAGAAAGTCCACCAACTGACGCACTGTACCAAATGTAAGGTCAGAATAGAAATCTCTAGAAGACAGCAGATCATGCCGGTTTTGTAACCTGTGACCATACTCACATTTTTGACACTACAGACACTAATTTCACACCGCTTACTTCTAAGGTTGTCCTCTCTTTCAGGGTATACACATTATAATGATCTTAGTTATCATTATTGACACACACACACACACACACACACACACACACACACACACACACACACTAAATTAGACGACCTGCTGTCCTGATCATATTTTTGAAGCAACACACAAATTTCACCCTCTGTGTTCATCAGGGTGTCCTCTCTCTCACAATATTATATAAAAGTATGACAAGTTATGTTTTTAATTGGAAAGCTCAAACATGGAAGGTGAGCCTCAGCTCAATCTCTGCAACACTGAAATATTCTACAGTATTGGTATCATCACTTTTCAATAATTGCCATATAAATTAAGCCAATTCCCACCTTTCCATCCATTCCTATTACTTCACCATTTTCTTACACATTTAAGCCAGCATTGGAGTGTAGCGTTTGATACTATTGGTATTAGTCAACTTATCAGTGACATTCATACATGCCAGCAATGCAGTGTAGCTTCCTTCAGCTTTTCAAAAAACCTTAAAATACACATTTTTCATACATTCATAGTATTATTCAACATTTAAAGCTAGCATTGCAGTGTAGTGTCAACTATTTAGCATCAGCATTCACACTTAATTTGCATTCCCTAGTTCTAATTCTAATTCTTCTAATATATCTAAGAAATCCTGCCTAGCTCTTACATTCTAAGCAGCTACTGAGCATATTCTTCCTAATTTTATTTTTTATGTTTTTACTGATTCTTTTATATTTTATCTTGTCTATGTATCTTGTCTATTCGTATCCTTAAAAATAGAGGGATGTCAACATGTACAAAGCCTCCTATATGCAGTAGCATCATCCTGTTAAGGATGCCTTCTGATCAAACAGGTAAACACCAAACAGAAGGAAAGGGAAAGACAGAGCAATAAAAGGTGGGAGAGGACACTGGATGAGGAATGGGAGTGCGAGTCATGGCTCTTGGAGGACTAGTGAGATGTGACTGTGGCCACAGTGAAGTTTGGTTCGGTCTTCATGCTAACTGAACCAGTGGAGGCATTTTAATTTGAACTGATGGAGAAAGTGAGTGTGTAGTTTGCATTAATAGCAAACAGCAGCAAACAGGGAGGTTTCTTACCAAATAGGATTCACTTTAATAAGATCTCGTCTCTGCTTAAAAAAAACAAAAAAAAAAACAAGCATTGCTCTTTCTTTTGTCTCAGTGGTGTAATCCTATCGGTCCATTTCATACTTCATCTTTCTCTCAGTCAGTCTGCTTTTAAACTTTCAGTTTCATGTCCTGGATTCATTTTAGTTTCAATGTTGAGCTTTTAGAGCCATCCTTACACATAAGACTGTCTTGTTCACTCTCACACCTCCTCTTTATTCCTCTCATCTCTTCTGCCATGATAAGTCAGCCCATCTCACAGCAGTCTTCTGAGCACTGGCCACTACAGCAAGGCTATAAAGCCTTTCTGTATGGGCTGTTTCACCCAGACACAAACACATACACACACCTCAGTAAATCTGTAGGAAGCTATAACACAGGCCATGTGATTTCTAAATCCAGGAACTGAAACTAATCACAGAGACGGGGAGAAAGGATTCCCTATAGTAGGACAGCAGGACACAATAAATAGGTGAAGGACAGTGAGATCAGACCTAAGAGAGGACGAACTTGTGTGATTAGTTCATTTAAACAGAGCAGAGCTAAGCTGAGATAATAATTATCAGTCATTTGAAAAAGTTTTATCATTCTGGTTTACAGTGTGAGGTGATTAATGCTGCTGGCTGCAGCTCTCTTCACAAATCAAGTTAGATGTCATGTTACACCTCTTCAAATCTGCCTACAGATTCTAAAAACAGTGTTCTTTCTCCCACTCTACATTGTTTCCCTTCTTATGGATTATTTCATCTTTGTAGTATTTTGATTTTTTTTGTTTTGTTTTGTTGTTCTTTGTAAAGTGACTTTGAGTATCCAGAGAAGCGCTATATAATTCCAGTGTATTAGTATCATGTCCACTGCAGTCTAACCACAACTGTGTGTTAGGACAACGGATGAGAATACCCTAAAAATAACACTAGAACAATAATCTACCAAAATGTCCTATATTTGCTCTCTTCTTCCACTGCCATCTTTTCATGATAATAGCACATGATTTGATTCGTCCATTTATGCAGATATATGTAGCACCACAATACAAAAATGCAAAAACACTTAAATATGATACCATAGTTTTTTATGACTTCATGTGCATTGAGCATTAATAATAAAAACACACACTACTTGCGCACATATTTAAAAAACAGCCAAAGGTAAAAATCAAGAGACCTACTTAGTTTGACATCCATCAAACATTCCAGTGTTGATGAAGTACGGGCACACAATCGTGGTCTTGATGCCATCTTTCCCAGTTGCCAGCAGCTCCAGACCCACAGACTCTGCAAAACCTACTGCTGCAAACTTACTGGCACAGTAGTCTGCGAAAAGAAGAGATAAAAAGCAGGAGCATTTTTAAAGCATTTGAACCCACAACTTATTTCTAATTACGTCTGACAGACACACCTCAATCAGACACTCCATTAAAGTCAGTGAGAAAAAGGCAATGTCCACTTAGCCACTAAATGGGGAAAAAACTGTGGATGTATTCAGATCAATTTAATGAAGACCTGAAATGTCAGAACAATAGGGCTAAATATCTGAACAGCCCTTCAAGTTAACGGATGGATCTACTTCTTAATGGACGACTGTGGCTCAGAAGGAAAAGCAGGTCTTCCAATAATCAGAAGATCTGTGATCTGATCCCCAACTCATCCAGTCTGCATGTCAAAGGGTCCTTAGACAAAACTGCACTGGATGGCTGTTCCCCTTTAGTGTGTGAATGTTTTAACAGGGTAGCAGGTGGCACCTTGTATGGTAGCCTCAGCCACTACTGTTTAGATAGTGAGATGCACTTTATTGATCCCAAACTGGAAAATCTTTTATGAAGTTTCCCAAACATTCATTTCTTTGTGGTGGCCGCCACGATAACAACATCTGTGACCACATATTTATTTTAGATTTTTGTTGATGGACCATTCATTAGGAGTGCCATTGGAATATATACAGCTGCAGCCACTTCAGATTTCCCAGGCCATCCGACTGCCAGCCGACTGCCAGCCGGAAGCCAGCCAGTTCCCAGCCAGTTCCCAGCCAGTTCCCAGCCAGTTCCCAGCCAAATACCATTTCCCCCCACCTTTCTGGGGGTGTGCCTGAATTCCACTTTAACACGCCCATTTATTCAATTACAAGGTGTCATCATTAGATGGCGCTTCCCTCACAGAAACACAAAAACAAAAGATTAAGAGGTGCTAGTACTTTCCCTGGTGGTATTTCCTTTCTATGCTACATTACTAATCTAATCTACTCCACTCTCTTAGATGCAAATATTACACTTTTGTTGCACTATTTTTATTTTAAAGATTTAGTTTGGCCTATAAGTTACAGTAATTTTGTACAATAATATAAATTTGGTGCTATGTTATATTACTATAGGTTACAATAAGCCACCCAGCAGTATTTAAGTTATTAAAATGACCACCTTTATTTGCTGCAGCATCGCTGTTATAAACACATTAGTTATGAAGGAAAACCTAAAATTTTGTTACAATTGGCCCTGATCTCCCCTATCTGAAAATACTTAGGTAGTCACTCAGAATAAGGAGAAATGTTCTGAAAATAACTTGGGGAAAATTATTACTTAAATCATTTTGAAAAAGTTGCTCAGTAAGAGACTCAGTCAGTGTGATGATGTCTGTAACAGTGGGGGGTGGAAAGCTGCTCAGAACCCTCATTCACACATTCCATAAGAACAAAAAGGTCCTTGGTAATGCTAATGATGTGTGGAGGCTACCTCCACAAGACCACTTTATTTCACGTGCGCTCCCTTTGAGTTAGTAAGTTGCAGGAAACTTAATCAACTTTTTGTAAGCTGCCTGTGACAAATTCATAATCAATATTAAGAATTTACACATATGGTAAACATGACGTCATCGGGAAGGAAATCCCTCAGGCACACCCTTACAAGCCACAGGCTTCAAATGAAGCGGGGAAATGAGAGGATTCATGTTTTTATACACTGTATTCAAGCAGGATCAAAAATAGTGATTTGAATGGGTTTCATTCTGAATAGTTGTTCATAGGGTCTTTAACGTGAGTATCTCCGTTCACGTTGTTTTCAAAAGGCTACAAATAAAAATTAAAAAAACATGAGAAAATTGCAACACTCAGAACTGCACCATCTGTGTCAATATACATATCAATATATATGAAGAACTGTAAAATGTCACTACTTTGAGGTAGTTCAGACAACGACAGTGACGATGTGTTGTTAAATGTTTGCAACAAACGTGGGGGCTGGGAATCCCATTCAGATGATCGCTGCCCATTCAGAGGGAACGAAAGTTTGATGCTAATGTGTTTGAGCCCAGGAGTCATTTTCACACTATGTAAAACAGCTGAATGGGCGACACTCTACATGAACGCCATAGATTGTTTAGAAACGGCCATTGTTTACACAAGACATCTTGTTCAGTTTATCTTTGAGTGATCGGTGACTTTACTGATTATTGAGAAAAACGGCGG